>CM018694.1:50896575-51496575 GCA_009363875.1 Mikania micrantha | reverse complement strand
GACTTTCCCTTGCCTCCTTTTGATATAATCTAAGAAGTCTGGTCTCCCCCAAATCGATTTCAGAACCGACGAATCCTAGATTCATTTCGATTCAAGTTCGATTTGATTGTTGTTCCTGAGTTCACAAAACTATAGCTCTTTAAATCTTCTATTAAAAACGAGCAAGACAGTATAATTTATTACTCGGAATGAGTGTGTTTTGATGGAGTTTGAGTTCAAGGAATTCCTGCGATCGTTCTTGAATCCCCGGATCTTTAAACGTGTTTACTTGTATGATTTTTATGCCTAGACTTGTTCGTGGGAAACCATAGTAGTGTTTTTGATCATTTCATTGGGTTTCTATACTTGTATATATCGATTTTGTATCTTTGGTCAATACTAGTTTATTTAGAATGTGATTTACGTGATTTGAGGTCAATCACAGTAATTAGTGATTGGGAAAGGATCGTGCAAACGCATACTTTCCTAATGCTCCTTGATTTGAACCGGAAATGCACTCATATGAGTTGTCATATGCTCGGGTTGCGCAAGTGGGTTGGTTGATCCATGGGTTTGGGAATCGGGTGAGGAGAAAAATGAGAATAGGGATTTTACAACCTAAGCCCCAACAGTTTTTGAAAGTTGACACTTTTTTTATTATTTCATAACAGAATTTTGTCTATATGTTTTTACATAATTGGTCCTTCCGCTCTATTTTGTTTATAATTATATGGAACCTGTTTTTGTAATACTTTTTGTTATGGTTATTAACTCCAAGTTTCTATAAGTTTTATAATTACATACAAGTATTTTATTATTATTATTATTATTATTATTATTATTATTATTATTATTATTATTATTATTATTATTATTATTATTATTATTATTATTGTTAATAAATTATTTGTGACACATCGCAAATTCCAGGTCAGCATTAAGTTTATTTTAATAATAATGTGTATTATTATTACTTACATGTCACTAGAATTATGAGTAATTAGTGTGACACGTGGCACCACAGTCCAAACACACGGATAATTCGAGGAATTATCGTAGCACGCTAGCACGTGTCTTGAATAACGAACATTGGTGATCTAATCAAACCACAGTCCACTTTGAATACACTTAGGTTCTAGAGATAGTTAGAACAATGTTACACGTCGAGAAAAAATGATAGTTATCGTGAAATACGCGAAAAACGGTGCGAAACAACAAAATTGGGACTATTGGGCTCCTCAGAGACCATCGCGGTACGCTAAGCCGTCATGAATGGAGCTTAGCGGTACGCGAAGGACAGGTGGGGGATTTGAATCCCAAAATCCATCGCGGTACACCGAGCTTTTCAAAGATTCCCATGGCGGTACGCAATGAGTCCAACACGCAAAAATCTTGATTAAATCAAGACTAATCATTTCATAACAACCCTATATCTCAATACCCGAGTTCCAGACCATCTTGTTCGACATTTTCATCTGCAAATCATCATTTGAACTCCTGGAAGCCATTTTTGAGACCTTGGAAGCTCAAGATTCAAGATTGGAAGCTTGGAGGTGAAGCTTGGAGCTAGGCATTGACACCACCACCACTTGCAACGACTCAGGACCCATTCTCATGAAGTTTTGAAGCTGCTAAGGTGCTGAACCAGTTCAATCTCGGCTTCCACAAGGCATTTGAAGGTAGATCTATGGCCCATGTAGCTTAAAATCACCACAAAACCCACATGCAAGGTCATTCACATACATGCAACTACCCAAACTCCATATGCACGAATTTTCACCTTGTTAAATATGAGATTTCATGATTTTATAGTTGATTTGATGATTTGATGACGATCCATGATGATCTTGATTGAATTTGATGATTATTTGTTGATTTTGTTATGAAATGGGTAATTTTGACCACATGCATGTATGATCCATGTTGTTCTACATAATTATTGATATTGAAATGTTGTTATAAGTGAAATTTGATATGATCTACAAGATTTAGAAGTGTTATTGATATCAAAGAAATGGTTATTTGCATTATTTCTATATTTAGAAACTTTGATAATATGAGATAGTGATTTTTGGATGAAATGGCAACATGCATGTGTTTAAAATTAAGACTTATATATAAAATGATATTTGGAAACTATTATGATGATTATTGATGTATTTGATTAGGTTAAAATTGCTAGAAATTTGATTAACACCATTGTTACTATAAATGGAAACGTTTTGTTATGAAATTTCTAAGGAATGATGATATTAAGATTGTAGCATGTTCAACATGATTATTTGGTTTGATCATTATTAGCAATTCCTGAAATTATACGCGAAAAGCCGAACAAATGATTGCGAAAATGGTAAAAATTAAACAAACCCTTGATTTAATTTCATCCCTATCCTAGTGTGGCATGTCTATCCCATCCTATATGATTAAAAATCAGATAATTATGATGAAAATGAAATAACTAAACTTGGAAAACAAGTAGTGGCAAATAAAACCAAAAATCTTGACTTCGGTCAAGTTTTCTACACCCTTCTTCCTTCCCCAAACCTTCAAGCTTGACCCGAAGCTTCTATACCTTTCTGGAACCTTAAACCCATATCAACATCAATTCCAAGGCTAGGTCACCCTGCGCCTTGGCGAGGCCAAGGCCATGTTTGCTAGGCAAGGCTAAGGCCACCAAGCCACCGCCGCAGAGCCACCCCCTGTCTCCGACCAAAATTCCGGCGAGGGCCGCTGTCACTGGAATATTCCGACGAATATTCCGGCCAAAAGGAATATTCCGGGGAATATTCCTGCTGAAACCCTAATTTTGTCCTTTTTGCGTTATAAACAGCGTTTTTCGCTCAAGTTCGCAATCCGACGATCCGTTTTCTATAAGAAGGACATATATTGAATCGATTTCGCGTTCCAAAATCGATTTCGCAAACCATTTGCAATTCGGTGACCCAATTTTTATCTGAATTCTGATTAAAACTCTGGTTTTAGTACAAGGTTTAGTTTACACATTTGTTTCCAATACGAAAACATATTCTCAATCGATTTCGCGTTTCGGACTCGATTTCGACAACAATTTTGCAATCCGGTGACCCGATTTTTATCTGATTTTTGATTAAAACTCTTTTTCAATACCGGGTTTAGTTTACGCATTGATTTTCAATACGAAAACATATTCTCAATCGATTGCGCGTTGAACTCAATTTTGCAATCAATTTCGTAATCCGTAAACCCGATTTTTGAGCTGAAAGTCGATTAGGATTCTCGTTTTAACAACGGATGCAATTATCATAAATTTACAATCAAATGAGTATAAGAACTCAATTGGTAAACAGAATCAGTGATTTTAATATTATAAATTAAATGATAACCTTATTACATTGATTCTGAATAAATACGTGATTCAGAATCAGTTTGATGACTCAAATTACATTAACCTTGATATTTCATATCAAGGAATGTTCTGGAAATTCAAATTAGATACAAAGAATTTATAAAACATTAATGATATGCATAATTCAATTGAAACTGTGTGTAACATTGCAACAACACCTGTTAGTTTCTTAGTTCCCCTTCTAATGTTTTGTTTTCTAAAACTCAGGGGTTGCATTACAATGACATTATGGTTACCCGATTCAATTACAATGATATGCTTATATGTTGTTTGTGCATTTCAATTCTTGTTTGATGATTACATGAAAATTTTAACATGCTATCGTAAAAGTCGTCACATAACAACTGTAACCAATAAACTCATGGATGAACCAGATGATAACAATGATAGTACTATCGGGTTGACAACCCCATTCACGGATAGATAGCGTCTACCCTTGTGTGAATGCCTATTACCGTTTATTACATTACAAGATAACAGCTTAATGCAACGATAGGAATTAAGAGTGAGGCTAAGGTCTTACCTTCTCGTACTACTGTTAATTACATTACAGTCACATAGGCTTTGGTTATGGGTTTTCATGGTGAATCATATTCATAAAATTATATATGCTTTCATATTCAGCATGTCATAGCATATCATACCATGTTATCATATCTATGAACTCACCAACATTCTTGCTGATCTTTGATATTACAAACCCTTTTTCAGGAAGGAGGTAACAAGTGAGAGAGTGAGGATGCACGATCACAAGACATGTTTAGTAACTCATAACTGGTTAATGTTGTTTAAGGATGTTGAAACTTAATGTATAATATTTTTATTATGATGTAATATATAGTGTGTATGGTTTGCCATGGATGTATGATACCAATGTAACAATCAGTCAAACCCATATCTAAGACCTCACCAAGCTTTCGCGACACATTACAACAATTACATGCATCAATTAGTGACTATATCATGTAAGTGAGAGATGGGGGTGTGACAGGTTGGTATCAGAGCCATAGTTATAAGGAATTAGGTTAATTGGGAACCTAGTATATAACCTTAGGCTCAAATGAACACACACTGAGTTGCTAGGAGACATGCATTTTAGTTTTATGCATAATGTATGATGTCAGATTTACTAGTATTGTTACTTAACATTTGCCATATGTGAATATTGTTCAAAAACTTGTTACAGCTATGCCGAAGCCATTAAAAGACTATGTTGTGGAGATGATACCGAGGATTATACTAGATGATACCACCTCGGGATCAAGCTCTTCAGATAATGAACCTAACTCTGATAACCAAATACCGGCAGCATCCTAGGGGCAACATCCAGGGTTTCATCGTATGTCCCTTCTCGTTCTCCTGCAAGGACCCCACCAATGCCAATGCCTAAGGACATTGGTGGGTAGTATTTTTGAGGAATTTTTCGTTTCCGTAACTCCTCCTACCCCTGAACCTAGTATTAGGAGGAAACAAGGCCGCATTAGAACATTATGGCTTCCTACTGGACAACTTGCATCTCGAGACCTACCCCCTGCTAACTTTGAAGAGAAGGAATCCTCTGCCCAAGCAGAGATGCGAGCACAACTGCAAAAGATCACTGCAGAACTGCAAGACACTCGTGAACAGCTTATGGGACACACATGCGACTAGATGGGGCATTTGAAACCATTCAACAGAACCGTTTTTCTTAGGAACAGGCAAATGCAGCCCAACAGGGCTTGATGGAATAGTTTCGTGCCTTGGAATCTGATTCCGTGACATGGACTAGGACATTAGTAGACCAGATACGGGGGCCGTCAGAGCATCTGGATGCCATGGAAGCAAGCGCTGTAGCTTGGCGACATGTCTTTGAGGATCGTCTTCAGGGATCAGCAAATACGATCGAAAGGTGTCACGAAGAGTCATTACCTCAGTTAACATGGTTGAACCAGTTATTGGTGGGTGTAGTGATGGTGGTAGCTTTTGTGTATTTCCTTTCATTCCTACCATTCATGGGTAGGAGATATGGGAAGTAGGGAATATGGTTTTCCCGAAATTTTGTTATCCAGGTAGTAAAAATCGGAAAGGTTGTGAGGGATGCGGTGCGTGTAGGTATGTGTGGGGAGTAAGTGTGTGGGTGGTGTAAATGTCGGGTCTATAACCAATAAGACCAATCGAGTGATTTTCCCTAGTAATTACGAATACTCAATGTAACTTTGCGGATATAAATGATGGATAAAATTATGTATTTCTTTCTTGTCATTTCAATTAATTTAATCACTTGTATATTAAACAATAATTAAAATGCATGAGATGAGTTAGAATGATTAGGGAAAATAATTTACAAATATGACTCGCCAACATAATTGGAAATTACGACCGTGAGAATTCTAATAAATCTTAAAAACTAAGGGTAGAAAATAAATAAAACCAAAACGAGTTAGGCAAAAGTAAATAATTATAAATTAAATAAAAATAACAATTTCAGATGACGAAATACATGACAAGCACATGAGATTACAATACATACTGATAACAGATTATGAGTATATCTATTTCAAGTAAAAAAAATAACACATATTATGTATGATTACATGTGCGGTTGGTTCAATTACTTAATACGATGGATATGATGTAATAGCGCAAGGACGCGATCGTGGTATATCAAAGGGGTGGTAGGTTGGTGGCTGGGCATTATGCTCTACATAAACCCTACACATAAACTACCTTTGATATATCGGGAAAGTGTCGGTGTGCGAGGGATTGTGAATACATATGACATGCAACAATTTCATGAATTCAATAACATCGTGAGCAGAATGTCAAGTTAAACGTTTTCTTTTATATTAGTACAATGCAAAAATTTTATGTATTGAAAATGAGATATCAAATAAAAATCCCATAATTTGATACATATTACAGTTGATATTAACAATATTTATGTTATTCATTTAGACGATGCCTACTAGACGCGGATGACCACGAATAACAATCTTCCGCCCGAGACAGCAAATGCCAACACAAATGCTGGAAATCAAAATTTTACTGAAGTTGAAATGATTAGGATTTTTTGGGAGGAAGTGACTGCTGCAATTCCTAATTTTATAACTCAGTTTCAACAACGCATGTCTTCAACTTCGGGTAGAAATAATAATAATTTTAATAACAATATTGGAGGCAACACTGAAGTACATGCTTTTGGATTTGATCATACAAATCTTGAGCCACCTCTATAAGGATGAACGTATAAGTACTTTGCATCCTTCAAGCCACCCACTTTCTTTGGAAAAGGAGCGTCTGGACTCCTAAGATGGGTGGAAGAAATGGAAACAACACTAAAAATTAGTCAATGCTTAGAGAAACAACAAGTTCTATATGAAACATGTTCATTGAAAAGCCAATCTCTCACTTGGTGGAATACCCAAGTGAAAACCTTGGGAATAGCAGTTGTGGATCAGATGACCTGGAATGAGTTCAAAACATTGATTACAGCTGAATACTGCCCTATGAATGAAATACAAAAACTGGAAGAAGAGTTTTGGAATCATTCCATGGTGGGAGCAGAACACCAGAAGTACACTGACCGATTTCATGTACTCACATGTTTCTTAACTCATATGTTTCCAACTGAGATTAAGCTTGTTGAAAAGTACATTAAAGGCCTAGTTCCACAGATTCGTAACACTGTAATGGATGCAGAGCATACTGATCTGAAGAAAACTATAACTTTAGCAGCTAAGCTTACCGATGAGGCAGTAAGGTGTGGAACTTTGATTAAGTAAAAACAAGTGACACTAATCTCAGCAAATCCACAAGTACCACCAAATTCACTTCTGGTAACACTAGAAATGCTACTGCTAGGAAAAATAAGTGGCAGGATAAAGGGAAGAAGAAGATGCAGGAAGAAGGCAGTAAGGCTCCAACAGTCAAAAGCTATGGAGCAATTATGCAAGAGATGAAAACGTGCCAAGGACCAGCACCTAAATGCACCAAATGTCCATTCCATCACTTAGGGCCATGACCTGTGTGTGGAAATTGTAAGCAAACTGGACACTTTACAAGTTATTGTAAAGCACCAGTAAGACCACTCAATCAAGTGCCTTATCAAGCTCCATTACAACAACGTCAAGCAAGCACTCGGGATTGTTATAAATGTGGGAGTATGGAGCAATTTATGAAGAATTGTCCTAACAATGCTAAACCTACAAATAATAAAGTACTATCTAAACAGTCCAGAGGACGCGCATTTCAGATCGAGGCAGGTGAAGCTAAAAACAATCTGGATGTGGTTACGGGTATGTTCCTTCTCAATGATCATTATGAATCTATTCTATTTGATACTAGGGCTGATAGAAGTTTTATTTCGCATAAGTTTGCATTGTTACTTTGTGACGCCCGTCTCCCGAAACCATCACTAAATCGGAATTACAACATAACACATGGTATAACAGAGATAAGCAGCAGAACTTTTATTAAAATAACACAAGTTCCAATACAAGATGCCAACATAATATATTTTACATCATTAAACATATGCCAAAATTTCCATCAGCTTGCTATTCTTTCTACACACCTTGCCCTTGCCATGGCTACCTGAAGCCTTATCTTTCCCTGATATGCATACTCAAAGGGATCAGTTTTCACTAGTGAGTTCTAAGTTTTAATTATGCAAAAAGTAAGATAACACAACTACGAAAAGATTTACATGACACGTTTTAAATAATAATAAAGGGAATTCATAATCATAAAACAACCAAACTTTGTGCAGAAAAGTTTCAAACCAATAACCAGTTTACCATAACCCTAAAACCACTGGGTTACCAAAACCCCAATTACCAATTTGCCAAGTCCATGGTATGATTACCAACTGCCAAGTCCACAGTGTGGTAGTCCTTATATTGCATCTATAGTAATATCAAGCCACTGTCTGGGGTCACGTTCACCCTCCGCAGGCCCACTCGTCACCAGCCAAATACAGTCAATTGATCAATTAACCCCCCCTATACCGACACATATGCCAGGGCTGTTTCCCACCAGAAATAGGCAACAAAGATAGGCACGTCGCTTGTTTTTACATAATAGCAAGGACAACATCAACCACGGTCGACAAATTTGTCAAAAAAAACACAATTTTGACTCAAACTGCACGATCACTGTTTTATAAAACATTTTTCCCTGCTCAAACTAGCACCGCAGTCCCCGAAAACGTTTTCAAAACCTGTTTTAGGACTTATATCCAAATTACAGTCGTAAAACGTTTAAATCGTCAAACTAGTGGCACACAACCAGAATACATGTCAAAACATTTTCCCCATGCCCATAAAACTTATCACTTTTATGTACCTTTAAAAATTATTCGACTCATACTATCCCGAGTACGCCAACCCAAAACCATGTTTAGACCAAAAATCATTTGACATGTTCAACCCCACGGGCAACATCATTGTTTTATAAACACTCAATTATACAAACACAGGGTCTCAAACTTAGTTTAAATATAACATTTTCAAATACAAATAATTAACAGTATGCATATCAGCTCAAAACATTTTTTAAACATAAAACATGCATCACAGAACTCACCTGATTTGTCCCGCACGATAAACTTAATCTCGCACATTGATCCTACGTTTTCCCAAGGAATCCTAATAACCTGGATATCCTAGCAAGATCATAAAAATATTCACATATCCCATAAACCGTAATTTGGGTTTCCAAACGGACAGCACAACGACTATGTTAAGATATATCCAATACGAGTTTTTAACTCGTTATTTTTATCCGGGGTGTTCACCGTAGCACACAGGCATAACAACATCATATCAGATGGTTTATTTAGTCAATACAACCCCATATATACTTATGAAGACAACCTTAGGATTTAAAACTTAATAATAAGCTTACCTCGCTATATCCGGACAACCGCTTGTTTAACCATCTAGCTAGTCCCGATCACTCGTCACGTGCTTCCACACACTCAATTGACCTGAAAGGAGGTTTATAGGGGTATTTATGTTGTGATAATAGGGTTGGAACTCGAAACTGAGTGCGAAAAAAGACGCGGTACGAACTATTTATAGGAATTGGCACGCAAATCGAGAGAACCAGCCTACGACACCTCATCAGACACTTGGAAATCATGTGGGACACGTGGCAAGGCTGTAAAATACGTGTAATGCCACCAAGGATACGTGTCCGTAAACGCGCGTAGTGTCTTGAACTTGTTTTCGCGATTCTCGCTTTATACGAACTCCGTTTTGCGCACCGTTTTCGCCCAAGTTCATGATTTTGAAATACCTTTCTAACCATACCAAGCACTCACCCTAGGAAGGTACTGATTATTTGGGCCATTTTATGACTACTATTTGAAACTCGTTTTATCATAACTTTCATTCGGAGCCTCGTTTGCTAATTTCGATTTCCCTCATTATGATCATTATTTTGTTGTCTTGATAATGTGATATTTTTAATTTATAAACCACTTGCTAGTGTTATGTGATCACCCTTTATAGAAAAGTAGCCACACAGCCACTTTATAATGTCATTATCAAAACGCTCTTCATAGGAAAATTAAAATACTTTATTATATATAAATTTATTTAAATACTATGGAAAACCGGTTGATACAAATCCACCCCACTTACATTAGGTTTTGTCCTCGAAACCTGTTACATCAAAAACAAATGAGGATAGAATTTACGCATTTCTTCCTCTGTCGCTCTTGTGTCGCTTTCATTCTTGATTTAATTTGTTCCAGTCATTCAGTCGTAGCCCTAACCACTTTCAAGTTTCCCAATTCTTTCTGACCTACATCACCCCAACATATGGATGTACGACATTTTCTCCCATATAACATTTCAAATGCGCCATATCAATCGATGAATGGTAACAGTTGTCGTAAGAGAATTCTGCAAGAGGTAAATGCTTATTCCAATTACCTTCATAATCTACAGTACATGCTCGAAGCATATCTTTAAGAGTTTGAATGGTCCTTTCACTTTGACCATCTGTTTGTGGATGATATGCTGTGCTAATTAATAGCTTAGATCCCATAGCATCATGGAACCTTTTCCAATATCTGGAGGTGAAACTAGTGTCTCTATCTGACACGATCGAGATCGGCACACCATGTCGTGCCACAATTTCATTCACAAATATATTTCTGCCAACCTTTCTGAAGAATACGATTCACGAATAGGTAGAAAATGAGCACTTTTAGTCAGTCTGTCCACTACTACCCAAATGGTATCATAACCTTGAGCTGTTCGTGGAAGCTTTCTTATGAAATCCATAGTAATATGTTCCCATTTCCACTTGGGTATTTCTAGTGGTTGAAGCCTGCCATATGGCTTCAGCATTAACTTGAGCACAAGTTAGACATCTATTCACATATTGCATAACGTTAAACTCCATACCAAGCCACCAAAGTGCTTCTTTAAATCTTGATACATCTTGGTTGCACCTGGGTGAATAGAGTAACGAGTTTTGTGGGCTTCATACAAAATTTTCTTTCGTATATCAACGCCACGCGGTACCCACATTCGACCAAACCTAGTCTTCACCCCATAATCATTTTCTTCCAAAATTTTCACTTGACCAAATATTCTCTCACTACATAAATTTTCTTCTTTTAACGCCTCAACTTGAGCTTCCTTGAGTTGGTCCAGGAAATTGGGAGTTATTACCACTTGACATGGCCTCACCCGAATTGGAGAATGGTCACTCTTTCTACTTAAAGTGTCAGCCACCATGTTGGCTTTTCCAGGGTGATATAAGATGTCACAGTCATAATCTTTAATTAACTCCAACCATCTACGTTGTCTCATATTCAAATCCTTTTGTTCAAAGAAGTACTTGAGACTCTTATGATCGGTGTAGATGGTACATTTGACACCATACAAATAGTGACACCATATTTTCAAAGCAAATACAACTGCTGCCAGTTCCAAATCATGAGTTGGATAATTTACTTCACTAGGCTTCAACTGTCGAGAAGCATAAGCGATGACCTTTCCTCGTTGCATGAGCACACAACCCAATCCTTGATATGAAGCATATGAATAAATAACCATGTCTTCTGTAACGTGAGGTAAGGATAGTATTGGTGCTTGAGTCAATCTTGACTTTAACTCTTCAAATGCTTGTTGTTGTCGTGTACTCCAATCAAACTTAACTTCTTTCTTAGTCAACTTAGTCAATGATGAAGCGATTTTAGAAAAGTCTTGAATAAAACGACGGTAGTAACCAAATAATCCCAAGAAGCTTAGAATCTCTGTTGGAGTCTTAGGAGGACTCCATTTCATTACAGCTTCCACCTTTGTTGGATCGACCATTATACATCAGTATTGATCACGTGGCCCAAGAACTGAACTTCTCGTAACCAGAATGCACGCTTGGAGAACTTAGCGAACAGTTTCTCCTTGCGTAAAGTTTCCAAAAATTCTTTTAAATGGCATGTATGGTCGCCTTCGTTCTTGGAATAAATTAATATGTCGTCAATAAACACAATGACAGACCGGTCCAACATAGGTTGGCACACTCGATTCATCAGGTCCATGAAAGCTGCTGGAGCATTGGTTAATCCGAAAGACATAACCAAGAACTCATAATGACCATAGCGTGTACGAAAAGCCGTCTTTGGAATATCTTCTTCCCGAACTTTTAGCTGATGGTACCCGGATTGTAGATCAATCTTTGAAAACCAGCTTGCACCTTGTAGTTGATCAAAGAGGTCATCAATTCTCGGGAGAGGATACATGCTCTTACTGTAAGCTTGTTTAGCTCACGATAATCGATACACATCCTCATGCTCCCATCTTTCTTTTTAACAAATAATACCGAAGCACCCCAAGGTGAGATGCTTGGTCTTATAAACCCTTTATTGAGGAGGTCTTGTAGTTGTGTCTTTAGTTCCTTCATTTCTATTGGAGCTAATTAATATGGAGCTTTAGCCACTGGCTTTGCCCCTGGCACCAAATCAATACGAAACTTGACTTCTGTATCAGGTGGAATATTTGTCAAGTCCTTAGGAAAGACATCTGGGAATTGACATACTATTGGAACCTCCTTCAAATCGTTTGCCTTCATTGAAGCATATACCACATAGGCTAAGTATGCTCTACAACCTTGCACCATATACTTCTGAGCTCTGATCTTTGAAATTAACTTCACA
Source organism: Mikania micrantha (assembly GCA_009363875.1). Taxonomy (NCBI): domain Eukaryota; kingdom Viridiplantae; phylum Streptophyta; class Magnoliopsida; order Asterales; family Asteraceae; genus Mikania; species Mikania micrantha. The sequence continues at coordinate 51,484,060 of CM018694.1, read as the reverse complement.
GCCGAACCGTTGCGATCAGCATATATGCACATCTGCTTCCCGTCCAGTGCTTGTATTTGAATTAACTTCTTGTTGCATACAATCTGAGCATTGTTCTCAACTAACCAATCCATCACCAAAACGACGTCGAAGCCTCCAAGAGTTAGTGGGAACAATTGAACATGAAATTGGCATCCGTCTAAATCTATGTAGCAATCTTCAAGCATTTCGAAAATCTTAACAGTTTTACCTATGGTGGTTTCAACTTCAAAAGTTTTCTCTGAAGTTTTGAGGGGCTTATAGAGCAATTTACTAAATCTAATAGAAATAAAACTTTTAAAGGCACCAGAATCAAATAAAACATTCGTTGGTACATTATTAATAAGAAATGTACCCGAGACGACGTCTGGCTCCATTTAGGCTTCCTCTGCGGTCATCGTGAAGGCACATGCCTTAGCCTTTCCTCCATTGTCTTTACTCCAATCAGCTTGTCTTCCTGATTCAATCCTTTTCTTAAATCTTGGGCAGTCAATATTTCGATGCCCAAGTTCCCCACATTCAAAACAACCACGATCTCTTACTTCCGGACAATTTGGGGAAATACGTCCCGACTTTCCACAATGATAGCATGTGGGAGGGTTTGGATTTCTTGCAGCATTTGAAATGTTTGCTAAACATCTTCCCTTATGATATTTTTTACACTTACGACACCTACTCGTATTGTTACCTATGAATTTCTTCGTTGACTCTCCGCCTTCTGACTTTGGGTCAAAATCAGACCACTTTCTTTTGCTTTCACCAGGCCTACCGCCAACACCATACTCATCATCGTAGATTGCTGCACAAAGTTTCATGGCTGACTGGTATGTACCCGGTGCTTCCGTTCTAACAACTTTTCGAACCTCATCTTGAAAACCTTGGATGTAGCGCTTGACTCGTTTTTCCTCGTTGTTTACCAAATCAGGACATTGTGTTAAAATTCATCGTGTATTCTCAATGTGTCATTGTTTCTGCTTCCAGCTTTAGGAACTCCATCTCCATTCGATCAACTTCACCCCTTAGGCAAAACCTTTCCAAAACCATTTTCTTCAGATCGTTCCAACGTAATGCTGCGACAGCTTGCTCCCCATGAGCTTGTTTGATGGTTCCCCACCAATATAGTGCTTCTGAGACAAAAGAATGTGCACCAAAAAATACTGCCTGATCCTGTCTACACTGGCTAATCATGATCACTGCCTCCATTTCCTGTACCCACTCATGAGTACAAACGACATCCTTCTTGCCATCAAAAGATGGAAGACCACAACCTTTGAAGGCTTTGTAATCACATCCTTTATTACGTTTGTCAGCATCCATGCCATTGACCAATGTGATTACATTACCATTTTTTGTAACATTCCCGCCACCATTTTTACCGGTTCCAGCTCTTCCAGATTCGGCAGTCGGGCCGACAACTGACCCACGTAGCTCCGTAATCAGCATTGGTAGAGCTTCACGTATAGCTTTTACCAGTTCAGTGGTCATTTCTCATTGTCTTTGTGCATTCTGAGGAGCCTCGGTATTTTCCACTTGATGAGGAATTTCGTTTTCATGGGTAGGAGGAGCATTGATATTACTCCTAGTATTTGGCCTTTGCCCATCACCCATAATATGACCACGACCTCTTCCTAGCATTCTGTAATCAAGATGTCGGACATATCAATGTTAGTATGATGGATAATTAGATGACAGTAGGACGATAAATAAATAAGTACATGGCCCTTTGCAATTATTACTTTATAGTGCTACTAGTCTAATTATATTCCATCATGGTCACACGTGATCCACATCTTAATTTCATACCATTATCAATAGGTCTAACTCTTACTGATCATTTGTTGTCCTATAAGGACATTTAGTTGCTAACATGCAACTTATGCTGTTTCTCCCACTTTATAATCAATTCTTATCAGTTATACATCAAAACCACACCATGGTTAAATCTCGAGCCTCATTTGTATAGTTAAGCTATTATTTGCAGTAGCTAATTGCAATTACTAACTTATCTATAGTTATGAATCTAAGGGTTTCACTACAGTATGCTTAAAACATCACCAAATAGGGCACTAAGGAAACGTAATAGGCATTTTGCTACATTGGCATATTTACTGACATCTCGAACTTGTGTTTTGAGTCTTGGTTTAAGTTTAGGTACTACTGCAAGTACTCTAAATCTCCTAAACCAAGGCTCTGATACCAACTTGTGATGCCCGTCTCCCGGAACCATCACTAAATCGGAATTACAATATAACACATGGTATAACAGAGATTAGCAGTGGAACTTTTATTAATATAACACAACTTCCAATACAAGATGCCAACATAATATATTTTACATCATTATACATATGCCAAAATTTCCATCAGCTTGCAATTCTTTCTATCACACCTTACCCTTGCCATGGCTACATGAAGCCTTATCTTTCCCTGATATGCATACTCAAAGGGATCAGTTTTCACTGGTGAGTTATAAGTTTTAATTATACAAAAAGTAAGATAACACAACTAGGAAAAGATTTAAATGACACGTTTTAAATAATAATAATAAAGGGAATTCATAATCATAAAACAGCCAAACTTTGTGAAGAAAAGTTTCAAACCAATAACCAGTTTACCATAACCCCAAAACCATCGAGTTACCAAAACCCCAATTACCAATCCGCCAAGTCCAGGTATGGTTACCACCTGCCAAGTCCATAGTGTGGTCGTCCTTATATTCCATCTATAGTAATATCAAGCCACTGTCTAGGGTCATGTTCACCCTCTGCAGGCCCGGTCGTCACCAGCCAAATACAATCAATTGATCAATTAACCCCCGTATACCGACACACATGCCAGGGTTGTTTCCCACCAGAAACAGGCAACAAAGACAGGCACGTTGCTTGTTTTTACATATATAGCAAGCACACCATCAACCACGGTCGACACATTTGTCAAAAAAAACACAATTTTGACTCAAACTGCACGATCACTATTTTATAAAACATTTATCCCTGCTCAAACCAGTACCGCAGTGCCGAAAACGTTTTCAAAACTGTTTTAAGACCTCGATCCAAATTACAGTCGTAAAACATTTAAATCATCAAACTAGTGTCAAACTAGTGGCACACAACCAGAATACGTGTCAAAACATTTTCCCCATGCCCATAAAACTTATCACTTTTATGTACCTTTAAAAATTATTCGACTCATACTATCCCGAGTACGGCATCCCAAAACCATGTTTAGACCAAAAATCATTTGACATGTTCAACCCCACAGGCAACATCATTGTTTTATAAACACTCAATTATACAAACACAAGGTGTCAAACATAGTTTAAATATAAAATTGTCAAATACAAAAAATTAACAGTACACATATCAGCCGAAAACATTTTAAAACATAAAACATGCATCACAGAACTCACCTGATTGGTCTCGCACGATAAACTTAATCTCGCACACTGATCCTACGTTTTCCCAAGGAATCCTAAAAACCTAGATATCCTAGCAAGATCATAAAAATATTCACATATCCCAAAAACCGTAATTCGGTTTTCAAAACGGACAGCACAATGACTATGTTAAAATATATCCAATACCAGTTTTTAACTCGTTATTTTTATCTGGGGTGTTCGCCGTATCACACGGGCATAACCACACCATATCAGATAGTTTAATTAGTCAATATAACCACGTATATACTTATGAAGATAACCTTAGCATTTAAAACTTAATCATAAGCTTACCTCGCTATATCCGGACAACCGCTTGTTTAACCGTCTAGCTAGTCCCGATCACTCGTCACGTGCTTCCACACACTCAATTGACCTGAAAGGAGGTTTATGGGGGTATTTATGTTGTGATAATAGGGTTGGAACTCGAAACTGTGTGCGAAAAATGACGCGGTACGAACTATTTATAGGAACTGGAGTGCAAATCGAGAGAACCAGGCCACGAAACCTCACTGGACACTTGGCAATCACGTGGGACATGTGGAAGCCACATATAACACGTGGCAGCCACCTATGACACGTGGCAAGGCTGAAAAATACGTGTGATGCCTAGGATATGTGTCCGTAAACGCGCGTAGTGTCTTGAACTTGTTTTCGCGATTCTGGCTTCATACGAACTCCGTTTTGCGCACCGTTTTCGCCAACGTTCACGATTTTTAAATACCTTTCTAACCATACCAAGAACTCACCCTAGGAAGGTACTGATTATTTGGGCCATTTTATGACTACTATTTGAAACTCGTTTTTATCATAACTTTCATTCGGAGCCTCGTTTGCTAATTTCGCTTTCCTTCATTATGATCATTACTTTGTTGTCTTGATAATGTGATATTTTTAATTTATAAACCACTTGCTAGTTTTATGTGATCACCCTTTATAGAAAAGTAGCCACACAGCGACTTTATCATGTCATTATCAAAACGCTCTTTATAGGAAAATTAAAATACTTTATTATATATACATTTATTAAAATACTATGGAAAACCGGTTGTTACATACTTTCTCTACCTAAGATTAGCATAAGGCAAAAATATAATATTGAACATGCAAATGGAAAATCTATTCAAGCCACACATATCATTCAAGACTGTACCTTAAATCTTAAAGATCATGTCTTTAAAATAGATCTTCTTCCAATAAAATTGAGTAGTTTTAATGTTGTCATTGGCATGGATTGGATTTCGAAACAAAAGTCTGAAGTAGTGTGCCATGATAAAACTATCTGTATATCCCTTAACATAGTGGAAATGTTAGTGGTCCAAGGTGAACGTGCAAATAGAGCACTAGGGCTTATATTTTGATCATGTTTGATTCTTTAAGTTGCATGATAATAGCCTAGATAAAGGTTTTTAGAAAATTGTTGGAATAATGCCTATTGGGGGTGGGATTCCTAAAAATGAATAACATGTAAGTTTTGCATTGATAACCCAATATCCCCCATTTTCGTGAGCGTTAAACTTGCCTATCATTAAGTCAATTAAATATTTCTGAGTGATGCCAAAGTGTCTATCAAATTAGAACTTGTATTATGATGCTGGTTGAAAGCGTATACCATAAATTACACAAAGATGATAGAGGCATTAGGAATAAACCATAGATTTTTTTAGCCATTTATTTTTTAGACCCTACCTTGCCACTACAATTAGATACCAAGTTGAGCCAATCTTGTTCATTTGTTCAACCAAATTATGTAAAGCCAATTACCTATTTAGTCTTTTTGTTTCAAACCCTGTGGTAGTGAAATTTAATATGAAGTAATAAGATGTTCGTTAGTTAAAAAAAACGAAAAAGCGTAATATTAGGTCAAAATGACCATGATTGAAAGCAAGAAAAAGAGTCAATGTAGTTTCGTGCTAAAGAGGATGCTTGTTCTTTGTGTTAATATTTATCTTCAATAAAATTGGATTGTTACTACCACTTTCATCACCTTTAAAAACCCTCATCCCTACTTTTAACCCTAGCCTAACATTACAATCCGTTCAAGACCTCTTGAATTGTGTACTGTTGTTTGCAAGTCATTGGAAATTTGATTATGATACAATCTTATTTTAATGATATTTCACCTTTGGTTTGAGTGTTACATATATGTACTAGTGCATCTCTACTAGTCCAGAAACAAACTGAGGGGAAAGTTATTATGAGGGGTGTAATGCTTACATGTGAAATACTTGAAGGATCTCATGCTTAATTCGGAATTATTTCATGTTTTAGACTTAATGCATGAGAAACCACGTTTGTTACTTGTCTAGGTTTAAAACTAGGTAATGTTGTAAGTCTTGTGAATTAGGCATGATTGAGGACCTTAATTGGGAATTGGCAGGGAAATTGGAAGGTGTATTTGATTTTGATGATCTAATAGTTCAAATGTTTGCTTGAGGACAAGCAAAGGACAAGTGTGGGAATGTGATGTACAGGGTTTGGAATGAGTATTATGTGTGTTTAATGTCAAATTTTATGCATATTCATGTGTTTGATTGGTTAGAATTAGATAACTATGCAAGCCTGTGTGTTTGTAGGTTAAATGCAAGAATTGGGAGCTTTATGGAAGCATAAAATGATTGGAAATTGAAGAGATCTTAAGCTTAATTGATAGAGGATCAAAATATGAAGATTTGGGTCTTTACGGGGCGTGAAACGGACCTAAAATAAGAAAGATATGAGGAAAACAAGTTAGGAAGGAATCTAGCTCGACCATAGCTTACGGTCAACCTTAACAGAAAGTCACAACCGTGGCTTATGGCCAGACCATAGCTTACAAATCTGACGTAGTCTGCACCTATAAAAACCTGATTTTTTCTTCTCTCCCAGTCGGTTCTAGGCGATTTTGGACGACCAAGGAAGTCAAAATCGACGATTTTTGGCCATTATCTTCCATCCAAACATTGCCAAATCATCCCAAATGCAGATCCAATCCAGATTTGAAGATAAATTCAAAGAGATGAGTGGCTAATTTCTACGTGGGTTCCTCCGAGCAAAGAATTCTTGTAAGCGGGTGATTTAGATTAGTTTACTAGTTTGTTTGGAACTAGCAATCTAAGCATTCGATGCTTTTTGCTTTTCGTTTATCCATTTTATTGTAAAGATTGGATTTTTACTCAAAACTTAATTCATTGTCTTTCAATTCCTAAGATTTCTAGCAATTAGGATTTATTAGATTGTGATTGAGTTTTATAATATGCAATTGATGTTCATGTGATAATCTTCCATTATTTTGCAATCAAAGCAACTAGTCCTTGTTCATCACAACCATTTGAATTTTCTAATCATGTCTATGTGGTTGTTCCAACTTAATAACTAATCTATGAATCCACTTTGAATCCAAGTCCTGAGGGAATCACCTTTTTCATTATTTTTTAAAACCATTTTAGTTAATTGCAATTGATTTTTAAGTTTAACAAACAAACCATTCAATTCAAGTTCACATTTTCCGTTTTAGTTAAGTTTAGGTCACGGATCAATTAACAAGTACACCATCCACACAAACTCTTCATGGTTCGACACCCGACTTACCCTATCTAATAAGGTAGCTGGGACTCGAGTTTTAGTCATATTTTTGACTGACACTTCGACATCAATCAATTATCAAGGGAGATCATGAGGAAAAGCGCATTGAAGATATTCCAGTAGTTAGAGATTTTCCTAAAGTCTTTCCTGAAGAGTTGACTGGATTGCCTCCTGCATTACAAGTTGAATTTTGTATCGACTTGATTCCGGGAGCAGCTCCCATGGCTAAGGCCCCCTACCGTCTTGCTCATTTAGAAATGCAGGAATTATCAAGTCAACTTCAAGAAATACTTAATAAGCCCCACAAGTCCTTCAGGATTTGTATCGATTATCGAGAACCTAGTAAACCTACGATTAAAAATCGTTATCCGTTGCCACGTATTGTTGATATTTTTGACCAACTTCAGGGAGCTACTTATTTTTCAAAAATTGATCGTAGGTCAGGATACCATCAAGTACAAGTCTATGAAGAAGATATTCCCAAAACTTCTTTTCGAACCAGATACGGACATTATGATTTTTTAGTAATGCCGTTAGGAGTAACAAATGCACCTGCAATCTTCATGGACTTAATGAACCAAGTATGCAGACCCATCTGGTTAAATTCGTAATCGTGTTCATTAATGATATTCTTATCTATTCCAAAAGTCCAAAGGATCATAAGCGACATTTAACTCAAATCCTCACTCTAATGAAACATGAGAAACTCTATGCCAAATTCTCTAAATGCAAATTTTGGTTACGGGAAGTCCAGTTTTTGGGACATATAGTTGGTGAGAAAGGCATATAAGTTGATTCAAACAAGATAGAGGCTATCAAATGATGGGAAACACCTACCACTCCAACAGAAATCAAACAATTCATGGGATTGGCAGGGTATTACCGTCGGTTCATAAGAAATTTTTCAAAAATAGCCTTACCTTTAACAATGTTAACCCAAAAGGATAGAAAGTACGACTGGGATCAGCCACAAGAGGAAGCGTTTCAATTACTAAAACAAAGACTTTGCAAGGCACCCATTCTTAGTCTACCTGAAGGCACAGAAGACTTTGTGGTCTATTGTGATGCTTCTAGACAAGGATTGGGAGCAGTACTCATGCAAAGGGATAAGGTAATCCGCATATGCTTCCCGGCAATTAAAGATACATGAAAAGAATTATAAAAATCATGATCTAGAATTAGGAGTGGTAGTGTTCACACTAAAAATCTGGAGACATTATCTGTATGGTACAAAGTGTACGATATACACAGACCATAAGAGTATTCAACATATTCTAGATCAAAAAAGGCTAAACATGAAACAAAGGCATTGGGTGGAACTCCTTAACGATTATGATTGTGAAATTCGATATCATCCAGGCAAACCAAATGTAGTTGCTGATGCATTAAGTTGGAAAGAGAAAGTAAAACCGAATCGAGCTCAAAGTTTCAGTATAACTATTCAAACCAGTCTAATTCCCTAGATATGTGAAGCTCGACAACAAGCCTTGCAAGAATTAAATCTGGAGGAGGAAGGATTACAAGGATTGGTCAAACGATTAGAGACACAACCTGATAATGTATTGTATTTCATGAATCGAGTGTGGATTCCTTATTTTGGCAATTTACGACAAACAATTTTTAATGAACCTCACAAGTCTAAATACTCTATTCATCCTGGAGCAGATAAAATGTATTATGATCTTCATGATTATTATTGGTGGCCTGGTATGAAGAAAGACATTGCATCATGTGGAAATAGGAGCAAATTTTTATGGATTTCATTAAGAAATTACCAAGAACTTCACGAAATCATGACTCCATATGGGTTATTGTTGACAGATTAACAAAGTCTGCTCATTTCATACCTATTTGTGAAGATTACACTATGGATAGACTTTCCAAACTATACATAGATGAAGTAGTAATGTGACTTGGAGTGCCTATCTCAATCATCTCTGATAGGGATAGTCGTTTCACGTCTAGGTTCTGGCAGACACTCCAGAATGCTTTGGGCACAAAAATTTACATGAGCACGGCTTACCATCCCCAAATAGATGGACAAATGGAGCGTACTAACCAAACCTTGGAAGATATGCTCAGAAGTTGTGTCATTGACTTTGGTAGTAGCTAGGATATTCATCTTCCATTGATTGAGTTCTTATACAACAATTTTTATCATACAAGTATTGAATGTGCCCCTTTTGAAGAATTGTATAGGCGAAGTGTAGATCTCCTGTCTGTTGGTCTGAGATCGGGGAAAGTCAAATAATAGACCCCGAATATATTCAAGAACTCATAGACAAAATTATGCTTATTCGTAAGCGAATGAAGACTGCTCAAGATCGGCAAAAGAGTTATGCCGATAATAGGAGAAAAATTCTGGAATTCCAAGTGGGTGACCGAGTTATGTTGAAAGTCTCTCCTTGGAAGGGTATTTTCAGATTGGCATACGAGGAAAGCTTGCACCACGATATGTGGGACCTTCTAAAATCCTTGAAAGGATAGGATCGGTAGCATTTCAACTTGAGCTACCTCCCGAGCTTAACAATATTCATGATGTACTTCACGTCTCAAGTCTTAAGAAATGCTTACTCGAGGAATCACTAGCGGTACCTCTTGAGGAAATACAAATTGATGAAAAGCTGCAATTTACAGAGGAACCGGTGGAAGTTATGGATCGTACTGTTAGGAAACTCAAACGAAGTCGAATACCAATGGTGAAAGTCAGGTGGAACTCTAAGCGCGGACCTGAGTTTACTTGGGAGCGTGAGGATCGTATGATGGAAAAGTATCCCCATCTATTTTCACACAAAACTGATTCTAAATGAAATCTGCTAAATATTTCAGGACGAAATTTCTCTAACGGGGGAAGAATGTGGCATTTCATTCTTTATTGCAAGGTAATTTCCTAAATTCATGAATTAATATTTTAATTAATCCAAATCATGATCGAATATGTATATATATGTGAATCCGTGTATATATGTAAGGAAATTACAATATGAAAGAAATCACAAATGACATTATGCCGAATTACGCAAAATTGCTATAATAACGAGCAAAAACCAAATTCAATCCAAAAATAAATCAATATCAATTATATGATGAATTGAAGTGAAATAAGTTATAACATAACTAAATCAAAGGATCCCTAAGATAAATAAGTAAAAGTGCGAAAATCTGCGAAAAGGCAATTCGGCATGCGTAATTAGCAAATTCATGACAACTCGAACTTCCTAATCACATTATAATCATATGGGATGCAATTGGAAGCATGACAATGATAGTTGATCATTATTAGCAATTCCTGAAATTATACGTGCAAAGCCGAACAAACGATTGCTGAAATGGCAAAAATTAAACGAACCCTTGATTTAATTTCATCCCTATCCTATTGTGGCATGTTTATCCCATCATATCTGATTAAAATCAGATAATTATGATGAAAATGAAATAACTAAACTTGGAAAACAAGTTGTGGCAAATGAAACCAAAAATCTTGAGTTTGGTCAAGTTTTTTACACCCTTATTCCTTTCCCAAACCTTCAAGCTTGACCAGGAGCTTCTCTACCAATTCTGGAACCTTAAACCCATCTCCAAAATCAATTCCAAGTGATATCCAAAACCAAGAACAAGTGAAAATCAAGAATCAAGCTTGCAAAGTGTGATTTTGGTGATTTTTCAAGCAAATCATTCACCAAGTAAGTTTCAAACTCAATCCTTGATTCTAATAGTTTCATATGACTTAAATAAACATGTTTGAAAGATTGGTAAAGTTTGAAAATCATAATAATTCAAAAACCCATTGAAAGGGTGATTTTGTTCAAAACCCGGGTTTTGCAAAGTTGTCAAAATTGAGATTTTTCTTGACCAAACACTAGATATATGTTGAAAACTAGGATCTGGAAATTTTTGCTCGACGAAAGTACAAAAAAGTCGAATTTGGCACACAAAAACTTTGAATGGCACACTGGTTGGCGCAACGGCCCAGGCGTGGCCCAAACATGGCTGAGAGCGGCCCCACCGTAGCCCCCATTCTCAAGCATTTTCAGATCGCTACCAAGGGGCCGCCGAGAAACTCTCGGCCATCCTCGGCCATGCCCGAGCGAAATGAAGATCGAGACCCACTTGGCCGGCCATCCAAGGCCGCCCTGAGCCGTGGCTTAGACAAGGCCACGGCTGCTGAGCCGCCGGCTAAGGCTACTAAGCCACCACCGTAGAGCCACCGAGCCACCGGTGGAATATTCCAGCGAATATTCTAGCCTAATTTTGTCCGTTTTGCGTTCTGAACTGCGTTTCGCGCTCTAGTTCGCAATCCGAGATCCGTTTTCGATAAAAATGACATATTTTGAATCGATTTTGCGTTCCGGACTCGATTTCGCAAACCATTTTGCAATCCGGTGACCCGATTTTATCTGATTTTTGATTAAAACTCCGGTTTCAATACAAGGTTTAGTTTACACATTGATTTTCAACACGAAAACATATTCTCAATCGATTTCGCGTTCCAGACTTGATTTCGCCAACTATTTTCAATCCGGTGACCCGATTTTTATCTGATTTCTGATTGAAACTTTGTTTCAATACAGGGTTCAGTTTATGCATTGATTTTCAATACAAAAACATATTCTCAATCAATTTCGCGTTCCGAACTCGATTTTGCAATAAATTTCATAATCCGAAAACCCGATTTTTGATCTGTTAGGATTATGGTTTTAACAACGGGACGCAATTATCATTAATTTACAATCAAATGAGTATAAGAACTCAATTAGTAAACAGAATTAGTAAACCTTATTACATTGATTCTGAATAAATACGTGATTCAGAATCAGTTTCATGGATCAAATTACATTATCCTTGATATTTCATATCAAGGAATGTTCTGGTAATCCAAATTAGATACAAAGAACTTACAGAACCTTAATGATATGCATATTCAATTGAAGCTGTGTGTAACATTGCAACAACACCTGTGAGTTTCATAGTTCCCCTTTAATGTTCTTTTTTTCTAAAACTCATGGTTTGCATTACAATTACAAAGATATGCGTATATGTTGTTTGTGCATTTCAATTCTTGTTTGATAATTACATGAAAATTTTACCGTGCTATCAAAAAAGTCCTCACAGAACAACTATAACCAATAAACTGGATGAGCCGGATGATAACAATAATAGTACTATCGGGTTGACAACCCATTCACGGATAGATATCGTCTACCATTGTGTGAATGCCTGTTACCATTTATTACATTACAAGATAACAGCTTAATGCAACAATAGGCAATAAGAGTGAGGCTAAGGTCTTACCTTCGGGTACTACCGTTAATAACATTACAGTCACATAGGCTTTGGTTTTGGGTTTTCATGGTGAACCATATTCATAAAATTGTATATGCCTGCATAGTCAACATGTCATAGCATATCATATCACGTTATCAGATCTATGAACTCACTAGCATTCATGCTGATCTTATATATTGCAAACCCTTGTTTAGGAAGGAAGTAACAAGTGCGAGAGTGAGAATCACGATCACAAGACACGTTTAGTAACTCATAACTGGTTAATGTTGTTTAAGGATGTTGAAACTTAATGTATAATATTTTAATTATAATGTAATATATAGTGTGTATGGTTTCCCATGGATGTATGATACTAATGTAACAATCAGTCACACCCATCTCTTAGACCTCACCATCAACCTTTCGCGACGCGTTACAACAATTACTGACTTCAGGCGTCATTCAGTGACTATATCAGGAAAGTGAGAGATGGGGGTGTGACAAAGGTGGAAGTGATCGATATTTGCGTACCGCCGAGAAATTTGGGGATTCAAAAATCCCACCTAAGCTTCGCGTACCGCGAAGCTTTTCGCCGAGGGTCTTCGCGTACTGCGAAGGCTTCAATTTTCGTATTTTTCGATTTCGTTGATTCGATTCCGTTTGCTTTCGATTCGTAACGTCTATCTTAAAACGTCTAGTTCATGTTTAGCACATAAGCACATAATGACATATATGATTGTTTGATTATCGTTTGTTCACCAACATTCGTGAGACTCGTATGTGTTTCAATAATTCCTTAAATTATCGGTGATCGTTTGTGTTCGTCATTTACGAAATGTTTGCACACTTGATTAAACATAATCAAGGTGTATGCACAATTCAATAATTTCTCGAATTATTGTTTTACATTTTTGTTTGTGCTTGCCACACTTGATTTCCATAATCAATGTGCAATGTACGATTCGATAGTTCCTCTAGCTATCGTTTCAAAATTGTTTGTGTTTAACTCATTTAATTAAACCTAATTAAATGAAATGCAAGAAGTATGAATTTTAAATACAGAATTGTAAAGGTTGCAATTTACCTAAAATTGTCGGGTGTCACATCATCCTCTTGTTGAAAGAAATTTCGTCCCGAAATTTGGTTGTTGTAACTAGTGTTTAAGAAAGAAAATTTTCTAATTGTCACATTATCAATACGTTAAATCTAACTGTGTGAAAGTAGGAGTTGTCACAACATGACTCTTTTTGTTTCAATAATTGTTAATGGAATGAAGTCTGGTGATAGATTTCTACGGTTCTTGTTGATATTTGATGAGTTTGGGTTGCTACAAATTCAATAATTCAAGAAGAAGATGAATCTTCAAAATACACACCCGGTGTTTGGTGAAATAATTGATTGAATTTTTCATCAATGGTTATGAAAAAAACCAATGGTTCTGATCAGTCTTTTTAATTTGCACTTCTTTGGGTTGATAAAGCCAACAGTTGTTATCATCAGTGGTTGAAAAAAGTTGTTCTCATTAGTGATTATTACACCATCATGAATAAAGATCAACTGTTTTGATCAATTGTTATGCTGATCAGTGGTTGTTAAACCATCAGCTGTTGCGACTTTATTAGTTGTTATCATAACTGATTAATGGTAGTTGGTAACCATAAGTTGTCAACCTATCAGTTGTATAGACATAAGTGGTTCACCAAATAAAACACATCACCAAACAAAACACATCAACAGTTCCTACCATTAGCTGTTCAAAATCCATCAGCTGTTACAAACCACTTCTGTTCCGTTCAATTGTTGAAGCCCCGGTCACAAGTTTAGCCAAACCTATCACTTTTTCACCCATGAACCTCATCGGTTGTTCTTACAACAAACCACATAAGTTGTTTCATAAATGATTTAGCAGTTTTAATAGGTTTATTTTTAATACAAAAATAACCAATTGAGAGGGGAAAAAAAATACCTAACATCCTTAACCCACACCAAAAAAATAAACCTAAAACCTTGAGCCATTTTCACAAAATTTCGTTTAAGTTTCAGGGCGTTGCCTCGAACCCCACAAAGGGCGTTGCCCCCTTGACGGCTTGACCTGTGCCTACTGAATGAGCAGCATGATCATCACCAGGGGCTCTACCTCTTGAAACACACAAGGGGCATGTCCCTTGACCCACACTTGGTTAGAAGGTTATAAACCATCCTCAAACCTTTCAATAACAAAAACCAAAGCCAAAATCCGTTCAGAACCCAAAACCTACCCTTAAACCTATACGTAAGCCTTACTCAACCAATCTTTAAACCAAAGCCTTACCCAACCTAGCCCCACCTAGCCTTAAACCAAAACTTCAAACCAAGACCTAAGCCTTACCCAATACATTTAACCCAAACCCTAAACCAAATAAAAACCATAACCTAAATTAAGTTAAACCCAACCTATCTCATATCCTAAAAACCAAAACCCAAAGCCTTAAACCAAAAAAATTTCAATCACCAAAACCAAAACCCAAAACCGAGACGTAAAATAATGTTATGCACCTCCTGGGAGAAACATTCCCTTGGATAGCTTCTTCAGTAACGGTGGCTTTCATTCAAAACGAGAAGAACGGAAAAGAATGCTTATTTCTTTGTTTGAGAAGGTGGTGACATAGTTTTTGGAGCTCTTTTTAATCAAGGAAAGGTTGTTAGTTAGTTGGAATTACCGTTAATGAGTTGGTTTATAACTAGCTATTTGTAAATTGAGGGATTGAGCTATGAAATGGAAACTATTTTCCCTCTTTGATTCTTTTTATTCATTTTGTAACTAACAAACACACTTTGAAATGATTTTCAGCACAAAAAACATTATACTTTAACTAATAAAACAATAATTAAATAATGATACATGCTCATTTTTTTATTTGTAACAATTATTAATTTTGAACTAACTGATAATAAAATTTCAGTTTGTATTTTATCAAAAAGCAACTTTTATACATCAAGAAGGTAAAATATAATTTTTGTAATTCTTAAATTTAAAGACGCAATTTAAAAATAATGTTAAACATAAATGACCCAAAGTATAACTTTCTCTATCATTTTTATTACCTTGGTTTTTTAATAAATTAAAAAATTTCATTTGTTTATAAAAATCTTGTTGCTTATTACTCTAGTTTATAATTTATTTATTTTACATAGAATTCATTTTTAAAGAAAGCTTGTTTTTTTATCTAACTTTGATTTTCTGAAAATAAGATATTTCTTACTAACAAAACGTAATATTAAAAAATTATATATTTTAAAACCTTTTTAAATGTGTTTTCTAATTAAAAGAAAAATAATATTATAAATTATTGTTATTATAATTACATAATAGGAGAGATAATTAGATGGACTGATAAAAAATTGACATGCGTCAGTAGTGTAATAATGTGATAAGTGACAATATATATGTTTGTTTTATTTAACGGGGTTTTTTCTAACGTTTATTCCTCACTTTCGCGGCTTGTAAACGAAGTCGACTACACGACATTCGTGAGAATCCACGACACCTGATGCGCATGAACCCCTCAGAAAGGGTAAACCTTCGCCTCCCCCTTGAAATCAAACCTGAGATAAATCCGAACTTACCTTCATCTGGTGTTTTTCAAACTTGCTATATATGGACTCGAACCCCAACCTCCACTATTAAAGGTGATAGTGGTGGCTCATTGACAAATATGAAGATTAAGATGTTTCTTTTTTGTATATAATTTGATGAATTTTAATACAATTAGCAATATTATGTGGTTTGCAATTCAATTAACAATATTATGTGGTTTAATATTATATTTAATTATTTATAATAATTTTTTTTTCGTAAAAGTTATGGTTATGCTTTAAGCATATAGGTTATTTGTTGTATAAAAGACTAAAAAAACGTAGAAAAAAATCAAAAATAAAATCTATGGTAATATTTTATTTTAACTTTTCCTAATAACTCTGTTGTTATGGCAAATAAATAAAATTTTAAATAGTTAACCAAAAAATAATAAATTATAATAACTTGTCGTTTGTTGCGATGACACGTCGTTGGTAAAATGCTAAAATATTTTTTTTCATTTTATTTAATTAACAAAAAAACATCAAAGCTATTGCTTCGAGATTATTGCAGCGATAAGTTGTCGAGAAAGTTTTTGCCGACAACATGGCTTGATGCTTAATATTTTAGTTTTATATTTTGTTTTTTGAGTTTACTACTATTCGAAGTTTATTTACGACCACATATTTGTTTTGGATGAAATAAAAATTGTTACATCACGTTTTTTTTTTCTTTTCAATGTTCGTATGTTCATTTTTTAACTGTAAGTTGCTACAGATTGCTCTGCACATGTAGAGTTCCTGACAACTCTCAGGTTGGCACCCAACTAATTAGAACAAATATGATTATATGAAATCAAAATGTAAATACACAAGGTAATATGCATGAGTGCATGACCCAAATTCGATCATTTTCTATATTCTTTCAAGTATCATTATCGACCGGTTCTCAAATGTTTCACAAACGTATTACTTTTGTGTCCAGTGAGGTTTTAGAAAAAGTACGGGAGGTGCGACCGCACATGACCATTTTTTTAGAAAGCCCTAATTTTTTAAAAAAATTGGTATATATTTTGATAATATTTTATATATCGTTTAATTGTCAATGTTGGTCAACCAATTTTCAAAATAACTTTGAATTCCCTTAATCCATTATATTATATATATAAAATATATTTTTAACTTATCAAATTCGTTTTCTCCAATTTATTTTTCTTCAATCAATTTTGTTCGTCAAAATAAAAAAAAAAAAAAAATTGACACTGTTTATTATTTTTTTTCTCTTTGCATCCTAGAAGAAGTCTTGTCAAAAACAAATTGTATTCCAAATAATGTATAGTGGCCGGATGTCGTTGCCGACCACATTTTCATTTATTAAAAACCCATAATCAACTTTCAAAATAAACCCTCAAACTTGGAGAGCTTGAACTTGCCTTGTTGTATTATATGTAATATAAATTTTTAACATATTGACTTCTAGTTGCAAAATAGTATATGTATTTTTGGGCTTCGTGAATTAACTACTATGAATGTTCTCTCTTTTATTTGTCACTGCCAAAGTACAATAATGTTTTATGTAGGGTTAAGTTGTGTTAAATTAACACTCCATTTTTTAAAAATACCCTCCCGAGACGGCCCGTACTGCTCAGTACGGCCCGTCTCAGTACTCGGTCAAACATTCTCCGTAGCAACCTATGACAATGATTAGGAGCAAGACGTGACGTACTGGTCAGTACGGCTCGTCTTGTTTATCGTACAGACATTCCCTGAAACATAGGACAATGATTTGAAAGTAAGACGGCACGTACTGATCAGTACGGCCCCTCTTGCTTTTTCAATTCTGACACTGCTGACATGGAATGACATTGATTTGACCCAATACGGGCCGTACAGACCAGTACGGGCCGTATTGAACAAATTTGAAATTTCTATATAAGCTTGAATCGTTTCAAACGAACGCATACGTTTTCGAAGATATCTCACGATAATTCAGATTTGTAACGATGTCGTTCTGGGATGAGAGTTTTTTCAACAATTACGTGCCAGATTTGAACGAAGAGCCTCCTGTTGAGTATTCATACGGCACGATAGATCTGAATGCTGAACCTAACGCTGATGTCGGTTTTGATAGTCAAGCATCGTATGCGCAACAAAACAATTATGGGTTCGTGTATGATGACAGTAAACAAAGTAACCCGGAGGAGGCTTATGATGAAAAGCTGACGGATTCAAACATTAACTGGGAAACAAAAGAGGTAACTTAAATAAAACTTAAATGTTGATGACTGTATGTAATGATTATTATTTATGCTATTTATTATTATTTTTATATGTTAGGAGTTTATGTCCGAAGAAGCGCCGGTAGGTTAGGTGAAAAGTAAAGCACTAGACAATGGTTACATTGTAGTCAAGAGAAGAACGAATAAATCAAAAACAACAGGCAGTGTAATCAAAGTCTGGCTCATGTGTGACCGTGGTGGCGAGCATAATAGCATTGCAATCTTTAGACGGTCAGGCAGCAAGAAAATCGGGTGCCTGTTTCAGCTGATAGGGTTATACAACGAAGTTCGTGAATCCTGGAAATTACAGGTGATAAACGACAATCACAAGCACGAACCTGCTCAGAATCTAGAGAGTCATCCATATGTTAGAAGATTCACTCAGGAGGAACAAGATATAGTTGAGAATCTGACCGAGCAACACATGGATCCTCGTAACATTCTTTCGAGCATAAAGAAGCATAACCCTGCAAATGTGTCCATCTCTAGAGATGTATACAATTTACAGCAAAAAATGAAAAACAAGAAGAAATTTGGTGATACTCCGATGCAGGTTTTGGAAAACTTGCTTTATAGTCAGCGTTACGTTTACTATACTTGGGAGGATCCTGAAACGAACGTCGTGGAAGCCATTTTCTTTTGTCATCCAAAATCGTATTGCTGGTGGCTTGCATTTACGCACGTACTGATGATGGACGCAAACGTATAAAACGAACAAGTACACGATCCCATTTATTCAAATTGTTGGTGTGACTTCCACACCAGACGTTTAGTATTGCTCACGCTTTCGTAAGTAGAGAGCGTGAGGAAAACTACGTCTGGGTGTTGGAAATGGTGAAGAATATGTTGAACAAATGTATGGAGCCACGTGTCATCATAACAAATCGAGTCCTTGCTATTATGAGTGTGTGCCGTAAGGTATTTCCAGAAGCTGCAGAATATCTCTGCAGATGGCACATAGACGAAAATATTGCCAAACATTGCAAGGCAAGCTTTTCGGATGCAGAATGGAAGAAATTCAAAGATCGCTGGGCGAATTTGTGTAACTCTCTGACAACATAGTTATACGACTACAACTACAACCGTCTGTACGAAAGACTTATCAAAGACAACAAAAAAAGTAAGCATCATATACCATCATTATTATCATCATATCATCATTGGACAGACGGCTTGGTGTTGGCCTGGTATGGCCAAGACGGGCCGTCTTGATCAGTACGGGCCGTCTTGGACAAACGGCCTGGTGTTGGCCTTGTATGGCCAAGACGGGCCGTCTTGAACAGTACGGGCCGTCTTGGTCTAAGACGGCCTGGTTTTGTTTGAGACGGCCAACATCAGTACGGGCCGTCTAGACCTGTATGGCCCGTCTTGAACAACTTTTTTTTAACGTTAGCTCGGCGTTCGTTTTTCAGCTTTTACTTACTTCTTGAGATGGAGCCCGAGAGTCCACACCACGACGATGTCGCCGTGCCCCTTGATGCCGAGACGTTGGCGCTGTCGTAGCACGAGTGGCTGCAGTTCGAGCCTGATTCAGCGGCAGCAATTAGGTGCCGTCGCATTTTACGGATAGGTGCAGCGACACCATCGTGGACCCGCTTATTCAATATCGCGGAGCTGCCCACCTATAGGCTGATCACTGTGGAGTTTCTACGACATTTCGACAGAGAGCTCACCAGGCAGCACTTCGTGAGCAGGAGGAGGAGGAGCTCCCTCCTTATATTGAGTTCTCCTTATGCGGACAACACATGGAGATGTCAATCGAGTGGTTCGCCGTGCACTTAGGTATATATTATGAGCCGGAGACCGTTCGTGACGCATTCACCCAATGGTTGACGCAGTGTGAGGACATGGTTATGAGGGCTTGGTGGGCCCAGATCTCTGACACACCGTTCACCGGCCACCGGCTACGGGCGACGACCATCAGGGATCCTCTGATTCGTTACATCCACCGCTGCATCGCGACGACCATTTCAGGTCGCGGACAGAGCCAGGAGTGGGTGACAACGACAGATTTGTTCTATCTTCACTCACTCATGACTGGCAAGCCGTGCAACCTTGCACGGTGGTTTGCATTATACTACGCCTCCTTCTACCACCGACAGGAGCGCGGGACATTGTGGGGTGGCGCATTTGTCACCCAGATCGCACACACTAGAGGCATGGTTGACTTGCTTCAGGATCTGCCGGCGATCGAGCCTCGTAATCTCGATCGTCGGAGGCTCCCGAACATGAGGCTTGCATCCGACATCCCGGGTCTGGGATTGCGGTTTGTTGGATCCGCCGGCCGGCCGTTTCAGGCAGCCCAGCTTGCCGATATACCGGAGCAGCACCAGCAGCCTGAGGACCAGGCGATGCCGGAGCCCGATCCGATTCAGGAGGAGCCGGTTCGATCACCTGCACGCGAGGACTCACCGCCGCAGCATCCACCGCACATTTACCGTGCGGTGCGCCTGACCGAGCCACTCGAGGCGTTGTTGCACCATGTTGCGGCACAGTGCGACGAGATGGCTTAGGCTGATCGTCGTCGGGCCGCCTGCAAGACGCGTCGAGCGACGGCTCGATCGGCTCGAGGATTTGGTCTAGTGGACGGTCGCGTCAGAGAATGCGTGACAGGACGGGTCACAACTTCCACCGTTCCCGGAGCCACGCTTCTACCCAGACGACGGATCGTCCGCTGGACCATCCGGAAGTTCGTAGTTACTTTTGTATTTTTGTGTTTTGTTTCCTTGCATGTAAAACTTATGCTGTGTATATATGTATGTTTTTTCTTCATTTTTATTGTTTCTGGTTGTGTTGTTTTGTTTTGTTTATGTTTGTGTTGTTTAATAATTGCGTGACAAACTTATATCGTTTAAATTATCTAAATTAACGTAAACAAACTAATTATAAAATGAAATATTTAGTTAAAACGATTTCGTAAATAATCAATATCGTTTAAAATGATAACGTAACAACATTATGATGTTTAATTAACATAATAGACGTATATCGTTAAAGTAGTTCACGAACTAAACGTATATCGTTAAAAATTATTTACATACGTAAATTAAGTTTAAATAAAATAAATAACTTCAAGACGAGCTTGACACCCAAAAATGGCTAGGAAAAATAAGTCAAGGCCAAGACTGGCCGTACTGGTCAGTACGGCCCGTCTTACAGAATGTTTCACTGAATCCAATGATTTCCCTTGAATGTTTGTCTGTACTCTATACGGGCCGTACTGACCAATACGGCCAGTCTTTGACCGTTGGGTGTTAAAATATAAAAATAGGGTGTCTAATTAAAAAGCCCATTTATGTATGTGCAAAGCCTACAACTACTTTTTTAAGGAACAAAATAATATTTTTAATTTATGTTTCATCTACATAATCGGTTTGTCATAACATCATACTTTTCTTTCAAATATATTGTCACATTGTAACCAATGGGTTAAAAACTCACTAAATTTTACAAGTTCAAAATAATAAAAATTGACCAAGAAAAGTTCGATCTATTATTTTTTTTAATATTATTAATATTTTTTAATATGGCCTGATATTTAAAATTAAAGAAAAAAATTAATTTTGATTAAATTTTTTTTCGAAGCCTACCCGTACAAAGTCAATCACAAATGTTTTTTCTTACGCCAAGTGAGAAACATGTTTTTTTTTAATTGACTTTGATACAAAATAATTGTGATGTGCAAGCATCCACGAGCTCTTATTTGGATCATTTAATTAACTCTCTTTGATCCAAGAGAGCGTCTAATGAGATCTTTCTAGCAATCACGTTTCCTGTTTGTCAATGTTTGACCAAAAACCTAAAAGTAAAAGGGGGAAAAAAACGCCTCTACGGCGCAGCAGATGCCCCGCAGTTTCAACATGTAGTACTCTTTTGGCAGGGGTACCCACATGGCCACATGAGCCAAAAGCGGCCTTACTTCCCGCATTTTTCTCTTGTTTGTGATTGGCAAAAAAAATAGATTGTTTGCCGACGGTCAGATTTTTTAAAAAATTCTTTTTTTATCTTCTATTTAAGCTCTTTCATATTTTATAAAAAACCACTCTAAAATATCACTTTTTAACTCTCTAACCTTGCAAAAATAATCCAAACTCAAACAGCCTCGATTTCAATTATGGACTCATTACGAAGAAACCGCGCTCGGGAAATGTTATATCGATAATTCCCAGAACAAAACCAAAGGTAAAATGTTGTTTTTTTTATTTTTTTAAAGTTTATTATAATTAAAAATAAATATAATGCTTAGTTGGCACAAGATGGTGAGATTTACCGATAATGAATGGCGCACATATCATCAACTTAATTTTAAATGGAAGCATATGAGCGCGAAGTTGAGATTCAGTGACATCTACAGCAACCGTGACAACAACAGAAAAATCGGTATGAACGACAAGAACGTGTTAAAGTGGGTGGAGAATGAATACAAGCTCAAGATTAACAACCAAACTTTTAACCACTACCATGTTTGGTCGCGATAAAAGACTCACCAAAGTTTCACGTTCTCTGCTAAGAAGATAACAAGTGCCAAACTTCTTAAAAAAGATATAAAACTTCCGAGACGAACGCTTATTTTCCGAGGTTCGGATGCCCATACGAATTGCGCGGTTAACCTCGAGGAAGATGATGAATTAGACATCCCGGAACCGGTTAGACCGATTGGTCGAGATACGACAAAACAGGCTTTGTATTTGAGTCGTCAAACAGTCTCTTGTATCTCGACAACCAACGAACTTACTCATCAACACGAAGCATTTACGAAATTTAAAGAGAAAAACACGTGGAAAAGAAAAAATGTAAGAAGATAAGAAAAAAATTCACAAGGAGAAGATTCTCTGAGCGACCTAAAAGAGATGGAGAATATGTCCCCCGAAGAACTCAATGCCCTAGAACGGCCGATCATAAAAAAAATTGAAATCGAAAATATTTGACATGTTAGTTTGTTTTTTTTTATGTTGCTTTTTTTTAAGTTTGCAATGTAAATTTTTTTTTATTTTTATGTGCCTCGTTTAATTTAATATTAACCTTTTAATTTTATTATTCTTTTTAATTATTATTTACAACTAAAAAAAGAATAATTAGAGTTATATAGTGATGAACTGATGATGATGTGGCACGGTGCAGAAGGATTTTCAATGAGGTGACCATTGTGATGTTTTAAGATTTTCAGTGAAGTGATGATATGATAGAAAATTTATGCGGGGAAGGATTATAGTGGGGTGATCTGTCACAATTACGTCAAAAGGTCACGTCATTCTTGTTTGGAATCAACGTTAATAGTATGATCTTGATCACAACGATTTCAAAATAAGCGAGAAATTGTAAACATGGGTGAAAACTGTGTGAAAAACGGAGTTCCCGATTTTCCAGAATCGTAAAAACAAGAAAAATTCGAAGATATTTTACTCCGGAACTCTTCGCGGTACGCCAAGGCTATTCAGGGTTCTCTTGGCGGTACACTGTAACCCCCATGATTATTCTATAATAAATATTAATTTAAAACATTTCAATAAACGAAAGTTGTAAAGATTTCTTTATATCTAAACACACACACAAACGAAAGTTATATAAATTTTAATGAAATATTAAAATTTAGATATATGAGATAAATATTATTAAGGTTTAAGTATACACACTCACATAATCTATAATTGGCATATATAAATAAACAAAGAAATAAATAATGATAACAATAATAAATAACACATATAATAATAATAATAATAATAATAATAATAATAATAATAATAATAATAATAATAATAATAATAATAATAATAATAATAATAATAATAAAAAGAAGAGAAAAAGAAAAAAAAAGTCGTAATATATTATATAATCTTATTAGTAAATAAACAAATTATTATATGATTATTATCGAATGTTACATGAGATAATAGACTTAGGAAATTGAGGCGTTAAAATGAATATTTATAAAATTGGTTTGTGAGTAAAATGGAATTAAGGAAATGAAAAGGTGAACAATCATAAGGGCAAGGACTAAATTGCATTTTTCAGGAATTTCTTCTTCATTCAAAACTCACCCACGACCAAAACAGCCAATCACCGGCTACCTTCCAAAAATCCGATTTAAACGCGTAATCAGTTCGAAAATTTAAATTCCTTCATGATTGCAGCTTGATTCCAAATCAACCTACTCGATCAATTCCAAAAATAAACGATTTTGAACGCAAATTTACAGCGATACGATCGTTCAATCAAAAATAGATATTAAACGATTAAAATCAAACACAACTAAACACAATTGAAAATTCAGAACCCTCTGCGACCTCTATCTGAGTCTCACGAACTCAATCATTCGCGCTAAGGAAGCCTAAATCAAAGAATCAAGCTAATCACGGCCGCAAGCCTCTGCATCACTCAAACTCTTCGATTCATAACCAAAGCAGGTAATTCTATGCACCATTAGATTCGAAATCAAGCAATGAACAAAAGCCCTATGCTTTTGTGAGCTCACATTTATCACACCGCACGAATTGAATCAAAGTTGTTTCTAGGGTTCTTGAGAAAGGAATTGCTCTAAACACCTGGATAAGACTAATTTGATCTGTTATTCGACAACTAAAACTGGCCCAGAGCAGTGGCAATTGTGTGCTGCTTGGTTGTAGAGGACCCGGGTTCGGACCCGGGTGTTGCATTAAAAACCGGTTTTATTCCCTTTAAACTGTTTTTATGCCATATTTTTTTTATAAAAAAAAATCCAAAAGTTTATTTTTATTAATCTGTACAGTTAAATTTTTATGAAGAATATCATGTTTTCTTTTCTATTGTAAAAGAAAATAATTTGAATCATAAAGACAACATTTTATTTACTTAATTATATAACAGTTTAATTAAATAATTGTTTCATGAAAAATAGTATATTTTATGAAAAGTCATTATTATAACTAAATAGAAAAAAAAACACAGTTTTAATATTTAAATATTTTGTTTACGTAATAACATTAAAGTGGGTATAGTTTTTATTATATTTATTTTATTACTATTATTTTGTAAATACAAATCTTTAAAGGTTGGTTCAAAATCACAAAGGCATTTCAGACATAAAACTTTTAATTAGTTAACTATGCTAAATAGTTGATCATAAAAATATTTTTAAAATAAATAATCTTATACAAATATGATAATCCTTATTTTTAAGACAATAAATTCTAAAAAAATTAAAAATCAAGTGGAAGGTATAGTATTCAAGTATTATTCATAGGATTTTTTTATCTTATTTAAATATAAATATATATATATATAATAGCAGTAACAATAATAAATAAATAATATATTCATTTCACAATGCATTGGGGGTATTTATTAATAAATATCCTCAAAGTATTATTCTTGTTGATAAATAAAAAGGAAACATATTTTATATCCCATTTTATTTATTTGTAAGGATATTTATTCAACAAATATTTCAAATAATCCATTCAAACATAGATTCATTCAAAATTGGACTTCCACTAGAATGCCATAGATTCTAGGATACTAAGAACTACAATATCTTGTAACTCTAGGTTGAAGCAATATCTACAACTCCATCCTTTATCACTTAATTAAGCAAATAAACAGGTGAGTTTCACTCATACTCCCTATTTTACATTTTGTACTTTTGGGATGTTACATATGTCATTATTCAATCAAACTTTGTTCTAGAGTCAAAATCAATTAGATGCAAACCATTAGTCTAAGTTGTTTGGCTTATGTGCTTAGTATGCCTACTTGTTTATATTCAAAGTATTATCATGTTACTCTATGTGTAGTCAATGATACTAGTAGCCCTTGTAATATAATTTAGGATATTATATATTGCAAAGGTGAAAGCGCCAAAAGTCAATGAAACTATCAGTCTTTGCACAATAGCTTTAGTTATTGTAAAATGCAAGGATGAAAGAGCCAAAATTCAAGTGTTGTAACTAGTAGCCTTTATTTAATGATTTGTATCATTAATTAGTAAAGGTGAAAGAGCCAAAGAATCATGTTAAACTTGTAGATTATACTTACTTTAGGTCTTATCAATTTGGACTTTGTTTGCATTTAAGTTTTAAACATATTCTTATATATATATATATATATATATATATATATATATATATATATATATATATATCAAACTGTATGGGTAACTCACCAACTATTCATATAGTTGACCCAAATTTATTTTACATATGTAACATGTTTAGATGAAGACATGATGAAGACATAAGATAAGCATAGTGGACCTAGATTTAATTTAAACAAAATGTTAGAATTCAAATGTAATGATAAATTAGTCCTTGTAATTCTTTAAATGACTGTAATTGTTTACTGTTATCATTGAATGTATGTTTTAATGTTAATAATGAATTTTGTAATTATTCAAACTTATTAATAGCACCATGAGCTAATGAACAGTCGACATCGCGCCCTGGCGTGTTCCGCCTTCGGTCGGGGTGTGACATACGCGATGAGTCCAAAATATCTAAAATTCTCTAGATTTCATCGCAGTACTCCAAGCCCTTTTTCAGGACTCTTGGCGGTACGCGACGACGAGTAAGTCGAAATATATCGGTTAGAACAATCATATCTCATGCAAAACATAGTTTCTTGTTTCCTCTCGAACATACCCACTTCACAGACGAACTGAGCGATATTCAAGCATCAAAATCTTGGTTTAAAGCTGTGGGATCATCAAGATCACGCCAAAGATCACCTCTACAACACTTGATCGTCGTTTTGCAACCGAAAATCCGCTCGAACGTGTAACGATTCGATTTCTCCTACTAGTTTGATAATGTATGGATTAACTCTAGTTTTTGAACGTAATGCAATAATTATTGTTGTTGATTATTGCCTAGATGATTGCTAGGAATATTTAGAAACAAATAAATCGATATGTTAACTGTGAAATCCTTGTTTTGATCTGTTATAATGTCTGGTTATCATGAAACCATATCATATATCATAATGGTTTAACCATTAGATTATAACAATGATTGTGATTGTCTTGATCATTCCTTGAAATGCTATATCAAATCCAAGTGTTTCAATCTAATGATAGGAATTAAGATAATCATTGGAATAATGATCTGATGTTTATGTTAACAATCAGATTAGTATATTGAATATGATTATTAAACCTATTCAAATATGATATTCCTATGTTTCATGATATCTAAATGATCAATGACAAGGATTGACTATTCCTAAACTAGAAATTCATCAGGAAACTGTTCCGATGACATAATCAACAAAAATACCTATTTGGCTAATCTGAGGAAATTCTGAAAAATCCAATAACTCACGAATTTTGTAATAGGAACCTAAATCACTATAGGTTCCCATATTATCATACATTGTATGATATTCAATTAAAACAACTGTATAAGAGTTTAATATCAGTTTGATGACTTGGGTTGCAATGTCCTTGACATTGAACGTTAAGGAAGATCTAATAAGCACATTAAAGCACAAATAACTTATAAAACTTTAACTAATGCATAATTGAACTACCAACACAAGTTTGCGCACTAACCGTCGCTTTCAATACTTCAGGTGAGTTTCATGCAACCCCTTTTCTTTTCAATGTTTTCTAACATCGGGGTATCTTTATGAAATCTTTCTTAAATTTATGATATGCTTGTATAATTGTGTGCCGGCTTTAGGATATCATGGGATAACCATGGGTATCGAAGTGACATATCAAAAAGCCATCATTCTTGAGAACTGTATCTAGTGAACCCATGTGGGGCCGAACAAGTAAACAATGGTAATACTATTGAGCTGATAACTCCATTTGCTGGGAGGATTGTATCTCCCCTGGTGTGAATGTTTGTTAACCCTTTCCAATATCAACATCAACGTGTATACGTTCTAATGAGGCACATATGATTACCGTTGAGTATTGTCATATCTTATAGTCAGAAAGGAACTAGATATGGGTCACATGATTATTCCAAGTGTGTAAATATGTGTTATTGAATACGCTTAACATATCATATTGTATCGAGTCTTATGTATGAACTCACCAGCTTTGTGTGCTACTTTTCAAACTTACAGATTTTTGCAGGTAGACAGTCACGACGTGTGAGAGCTGCACTATCAGGCACTTGCACTTAAGTAACTCAATTTGTTTAGTGTGTTTAAGTTGGGAACAGTAACTTGTGGCTTGTAATAACACTATTATCCCTGTAATGTATTGTCTATAAGTTAATCTTGTGTATTGTGATACCGGATCAAGTAAAGTTGCACCCCATCTCCAAGACATCATCACTATGCTTCCGCAACCTTCTTAGAGTTATCAATGACATCAGCAATAGGTGACGAGAGGTGGGGGTGTGACAGGACCATTGTAGATTGACACACCCTTGTCGTTGCGGAAGCGTACGGTGTGACTTTCAAGGTTTCACAGTCATGATTTACAACAAAAGACACATTTGTTTCTATATTACAAGCCCATGTTACAACTACATTAGTTACAAGCATAATGTATTAAATAGTTTTAACTGAGTCTCACACATATATATATAATGCTATTACACATATATACTATGCCATATATCACACTGTTGAGTCTATCTCTCATAGACTCTACTATAGGTCTCCAAAGATTGAGCTCCCAGCTCCACCCCATGTATCATTATGCATATGAGAAAACATGATTTTTAAACAATCAGCATATTGCTGGTGAATTCACAAGTTTATTTGTCAAAATGTATGTAATGTATCCAAACATATCAAATGTTTTCATAAAATAAGTTAAATAATATTCATACCCAAACTGGGTGTAAAACATTGGTATCCCGTGCAAACATTGTTCCTTCCAACAATGTCGTGTTTAGTTCCCGACCAACTGTCCAATTATAACTCCTGGGCTCCCGTAACCGAGCTGACGAGTTCAGTGTTTGCCCCTTCCCAATGTCCTTGTCGCGGGACATTGTGTGTTTTAGCCTTATTGGCGCCCGCTCGACATCCAGTCGTAGTTTTAGCTACGAACCACGGGCGAGGATTGTCAATCACAAATAGAATCTATTCTCAATAATCACGCCCCCCACGGTTAACGGTTAGAGAATAGGGGACTTAGCGACAAAGGTGTAACCCGTGAAATAATGACAAGTTTGGTCATATGTTTCGCCCCACTGTCACGTGTTTCAACCAAATGTTTTACAACGCTTTCGTTTTCTTGTTTCACAAAGTGTTTCAAAAGTATTTCAGCGTTTCACATGATGCAAATAAGTTTTCATGTTTCACAAAATATAGTGAAAGCGTTTCAGAGTTCCACCTGATCAAATCAGGTATCATGTTTCACAAATATATCAAAAACGTTTCCGAGTTTCACCTGATCTAATTAGGTTTCATGTTTCACAAATGTATCAAAAGCATTTCAGAGTTCCACCTGATCTAATCAGGTTTCATGTTTCAAATAAGTACTTATGTTTTCTCATTCCCCGAGTTTCAAAAGCCAAAATACAGAAAAAGGGTCGTGAACTCACCTGAGTTGATATTAATCGATAAACAAAGCACAATGTTCGTATTATTAGTTTCTTGGACTCCAAATCTGTAATCGATAAAAGTTCTGTGAGTTATTTATACCTAATTTAATGAGAAATTAACTTTTGTATCAAATTCGGATTCTCAATCGACTTCTGGGTTGAAATCTGATTGTTAGATCACAAAACAAATAATAAAACTGAATCCGGAATGCGAAATCGACCCATAATAGGTTTTTATATTGAAAACCGATGATAAAACTGAATTCTGGTCATAATCGGAATTTCAAACAGCTTTTAAATCGACTATCGGGTTTCCGAATTGCGAAACAGATAGCAAAACTGAGTCCGGAACGCGAAATCGACCCAGAATAGGTTTTTATATTGACAACCGATGAGAAATTGAATTCCGGGTTAACAATCAGAATTTAATCAGTTTCAAAATCGATTATCGAGTCGCCGGATTGCGAAACAAATCGCAAAAATGAGTCCGGAACGCGAAATCGATTAAAAATATGTCCTTTTTGTCAAAATCGGATCACCGGATTGCGAATCGGATCGCGAAACGGAGTTCAGAACGCAAAACGGACGAAATTAGGGTTTTGCCGGAAAAGTCACCAGAATATTCCTTTTCGCCGGAATTTTGGCTGGAAAAGTCGCCGACGCCGACGGCGGTCAACGGTGTTCAACGGTGGCGGTCCGGTGGTGGCTCGGTGATGGTTCAGTGGTTGGGGCTCAATGGCTCGAGCTAGAATCAAGCTGGTCCGGCTAGGTGAGCCATGGCCAAGACGCATGGGGCCGCTGCTCGGGCCGCATGGCCGGGACGCACAGGCCAAACATGGTTTTTGCGTGCCAAAATCGATATTTTGACATTTTTACCGGGCCAAAATCTCCAGATCCTAATATTTAACATATATCTAGAGTTTGGTGAAGAAACATCGTGATTTGGACAACTTTGAAAAATCAGGTTTTTCGACAAAAATGCCCTTTTCATGGTTTTTGAGCATCTGATGGTTTCCAAACTTTAACCATCAGTCAGACATGTTTGTTTAACCTATTTGAAGTTATTAGAACCAAAAATTAAGATCAAAACTTACTTGGTTGAGTTTTGTCTTGAAAACCCACTTGAAAATCAACTTTTGGGGGTTGGTTTCTTGTTTTGATGGTTCTTGATCTTGGTTCTCAGCTTGGACTGCCTAGAAATGATGTTTGAAGTACGTTGGAAGCTCCAGAAAGAGAAAGAAATGGCTCTGGTCGAAATTTGGAAGAGAAAGGGTGTAAATAAGTCACAAAGTTTGACTTGGAAAGTCAATGTTGGATTTTTATGGATTTCCTTGCTTCTTGAGTAAGTTTGATCAGATATTTTTCATCAAAATATCTATTGAACCAGATTAGAAGGTATTAGTGTGAAAGGGATCATCCAACACATGAGTTTTATGATTTTTGCCAATTGATTTTTCGGCTTTTTCGCGTGTATCTTTGGGAATTGCTATATTTGATCAACCACTATTGTTATACTTCCAATTACATCCCATTAGGAATATAATGTGATTAGGAAGTTCGGGTTGTCATGAATTTGACGTCTACGCATGCCGAATTGCCTTTTCGCAAATTTTTCGTGATTTAGTTTCAAATGTGTGCAATTGTTCTTTCTTTGTTTCAAGAGTTTTCATTAGATTATTATGGTTTGTTTTGATTATTTTAATCTTAATAAGACTTAATTAAGACTAAGACACGAAATTCTAACCTAGAATTGCGAATTGTCACATAGATGTTCTAGTGATTGGGGGTGAAAAATGGTGAAGCTTAAGCTAACTTAGTATAACTTTATTGGTCATATAGTTTATAAATATTGTAGTTTTTGCATCAATTAAAATAGAAAACAATTTATTTTGTCCTATATTTAACTATGTTACCTACGTCTAGGCCTATATGTGTTTGCATTGATTTTCACGGGCTTCATCGGCAGAGCCAACTCATCCATTTTGAAGGTCCTAAGCGAAATAAAAATTCGAGCCCTTCACTATTGGTTACTTTAAAAACCATCATTCTTTTATCTGGGCTTGAAACCAACAATAATAAACTAAAAGTTTATGTATGGTGGAATTAAAAAAATTGTTTATATTTACATGCATAAAATAGTTATATTAGATATTTCCCAAATTTTTTAAACCAAATTATTTAATAAAATGTACGTAGTTAATTTTTTTAAAAATTCTTTTTCAATTGAAAATTAGAAATGATTTTATATGAGCCTTTATTATGTTTTCTTATTTTGTCCTAAGCCCATACATAGGCCTGTAAACGAACCGAACAGTTCATGAACTGTTTGTGAACTGTTCGGCAGAAAGTTCGTTTATTTAATAAATGAATGAACAAGAACACATCTAGTGTTTGTTTATTTATGTTCATGAACTGTTCGGTTAAGTTCGTTTATTTGTATTCGTGAATGTTCGTTTATGTTCGTTAATGTTCGTTAATTATGTTATGTTAGTTTATGTTCGGTTAACTATCTAATTTACGAATGTTATGTATTTAGATTTAAAAGACTTGTCGTTTATCTTCGTTTATGCTTATTCAACTGTGTTCATTTATGTTTGTTTGTGATTGTTCAATAGTGTTTAATAATGTTCATTAATATTATTGTTCAATAGTGTTTAATAATGTTCATTTATGTTTGTCCGTTTATTTTGGTTCATTTGTGTTCATTAACAGTTATTTTAATTTATTAATGAACGAACACAAACGAACACGAAGATATTCATTTTCTTAATAAACGAACACGAACATAAAATCATGTTCGTTAATGTGTTCGTGTTCGTTCGGTTCGTTTACAAGCCTACCCATATGATGAAAAAAATGCCTACAAGGGCCATAAAAAAGTCCACTGCATATAATTTTTTTCAATAAATTGGAGGCTCAATATTTTTGGGATCCCTAAGTCTTTGTTTGGCTTGCTTGTCTCATCGGGGCGGCCTTGTTCATCGGTAGAGAATTATCCAAGAAATGACATGAAAACAATGACCCAATTTCTTTGTTTTCGGTCTCGGTTTTTTGCCAACATAACTGATACCCGGGAGACCTCAATACCTAATACCCACCAATGTCATCCGGTTTGGTTTTTGATCTCGATTATTAGCCGCGGTCTCGGTTTTCGTTAGGAGAGTGTTGAACCAGACCGAGTACCCGATTTTGCATAGGCCTATCTTAGCATTTCAGATGCAAATGTCAATACAAAAATAATAATTCTCACATGTAGTAAAATTTTCAACGAGAAAGGTTAAAATGTGAAATAACTTTTTGTCTTAAAACGGTATAAAATAATAATATTTTGACATGTTATGTGGCATATATATTAAAAGAAAGAAACTGTAATTTAAGTAAATGTTTGTAAGTTTTCATATAACATTACTTCTTTAGAATATTACACTATAATATAAATAGTTTTTGTATTTAATATGATTACAATATTGATATATAAAAACTATGTTAAACTTGTGTATTATACAAATTAAATAAAAAAGATTAAAACTTTTTTTTCAATAACATGTCATATATTTCTCAAAGATCCTTTATAAAAATATTAAACATATGACATATAATATAATATAATATAATCATATTATTTATCAAATTTAATTAAATCATTATTGTTTAATAGTAGAAAGATGAGATTTCTTAAGAGAGTTTACAATTTATATAACTTTAATGTGAACAACATGTTTATTTTCAAATGAAGGGTCCATATAGAGTTTAATTTAATGGTTCTCTCTAAGGTCGAGTTTTCACATGATACAGACATACATATATATATATATATATATATATATATATATATATATATATATATATATATATATATATATAGGGAGAGGATCAAATGTTAACCCTCCCTTATAGCGTTAACCGCTTAACCCTAGCGTTTTTTGCCCGAATCCTAATTTTTTTTTTCATGGTTTTTATTATGTAAAAATAGGGGGGGTTTCTTTTTTGTGTTTTTGCCAATTCATCACTGTTTAGAAGTTATTGTAAGTGTAAGTTACTTACACTTACTTACATTTACTGCATCAGATACGGAAATGTAAGTAAATGTAAGTAACTTACACTTACAATAACTTCTAAACGGTGATGAATTAGCAAAAACATAAAAAAGAAACCCCCCCTATTTTTACATAATAAAAACCATGAAAAAAAAAATTTAGGATTCGGGCAAAAAACGCTAGGGTTAAGCGGTTAACGCTATAAGGGAGGGTTAACAATGGAACCTTCCCCTATATATATATATATATATATATATATATATATATATATATATATATCTTCAATTGAGAACAGTTGTTACCTAAGAAGTAAAATAATCATTTCTAACCACAAGTTTAAAGAAAATAAAAGAAAATCCCTTTACTTTAAAAGACTCTTAACTTATGTGACTATAATTGGTTTGTATTAATATTTTTTATAACTTATTGTTTCTTAATTGAATAAATCCTATACATACATACATACATACATACATACATACATACATACATACATACATACATACATACATACATACATACATACATACATACACACATATATATATTTGTGTGTGTAGGAATGGATCATATGAGAACTCATCTTAATTGAGTATACTCAATAACTTAAATATAATGGTTCTAGATTTCTATATTTAATACAATAGTGACATGTGTTACTAATTGCCTTTAAATACAAAAGGTTATTTTGGCCATTTGACTTAATATCAAAAATCAGATTTAATAAGAGAATGACAAGTGTCACACTCTTATAAAACCGTCCATTTTCTTATGTTTAAAATAAAGTATCCCCTAGATTTTTATACACTCATAACTTTTTTATACTATGTTATTTTTTTATGAAAATTACACTATTAAACTCGTCATATTTTTCTCGTTAATTCCATTATAGTCGTCGCAAAAAAATTTTCGAGCGTTCGTAATTACACTAATGTAAAGAGAAATATAATAATAATTTTCACTTCTTTTTCAAAAATTTTCCATCTTAAATTTCTCCCCATCATCTTAAATATATATTACAAACTTATTTTTTAGTATAAAAAGTAATTCATTAAATAAATTTATATCAATATAAGTTAGAAAGTTAGATAATTGTAACGTAAATACAAATTCTAACGTTACGTAAAGAGCTGCAATTACGTTAATGTAATTTACATCAATTTAATGAGTTGTAAAATAAATATAAAGAATAAAATTACGTAAAAAGTTGTAATTACGTTAATGTATGATTTTGTGTTTAATTATGTAATTAAAAAAATTTTCTATAAAAATTTATGTGGGTTTTTTAGAAGTGAATAATTGTTTGGATGTTTGTTAAAAATGGAAGAAAAAACGCTTTTTGAAAAAACGCTGAAAACTTATTATAAAAAACTAATAATTTATAGCTCGTTACATCAGTGTAACAATACTGTACTCAAATTATAGATGATAAAATTCTCAATTTTATGGTGTAATTTTTTAAAAAAAATAATAAAGTATATAAAAGTTATTTAATTTTTAAAAACCGAATGGAACTTGTTGTAACATAAAAATGTGGTTGTTCCTCATTTGCCCTCCCAGTTATATTTTACCCTAATTTTGTGGAGAAAGTTGTATAAAGTGGGGACCACTAGATCTTGTCCGTTGATTATTTGATCAAATGGTCCACAATTCATACTACGTTGTTCAAATGGTCCACAATTCATCCTACGTTTAGTACGTTAAGTTTCACATGTATTTGATCCGGCTCCTATATATATATATGACGGTTATAATACAAAGGATTTTAACGTGAGAAGCGTAGGAAGCCATAGGCTTTTGACATGTGTCATCAGGGTAAGGGGTAATATAGTCCATATATAATTACAGACCATGATTCAACTGCATAATTACGAACCACTAAAATCACGTACCACGTTATATTAAAATCACAGACTGTCATTTTACATGCATAATAAAAGGACCAACTGCATAATCACGTACTAATAATCACGTACCAAACATTAAAATCACGGACCACGTAAAAAAAATCGAAACAAACTACAACAATACTATACTCAAATTAAAGATAATAAAATTCTCTATTTTATGGTGTAATTTTTTTTAAAAAACGATTAACCGTTTTAAAGTTATTCGATTTTTA
The DNA here is from genome assembly GCA_009363875.1 of Mikania micrantha. Taxonomy (NCBI): domain Eukaryota; kingdom Viridiplantae; phylum Streptophyta; class Magnoliopsida; order Asterales; family Asteraceae; genus Mikania; species Mikania micrantha. The sequence goes on along the minus strand of CM018694.1, from coordinate 51,448,304 downwards.
AAAAAATGGTGGAACTTGATTTAACCATAAAAAAGTCAACAAATGTAGGTTATTCCTTTTTTGCCCTTTCACCTTTAAAATCACGCAAGTTTTTAATGAAAAGTGGGGACCACCGGATCTTAACCATTGATTAATTTGATCAAGGGCCAGAAATCCTTCCTATCTTCTCACGCTAAAACTCCTTTGTATCAGATATGTCTCCTATATATATATATATATATATATATATATATATATATATATAGGGGAAGGATCAAATGTTAACCCTTCCTTATAGCGTTAACCGCTTAACCCTAGCGTTTTTTGCCCGAATCTTTGTTTTTTTTCATGGTTTTTATTATACATAAATAGGGGGGGTTTCTTTTTTGTGTTTTTGCTAATTTATCACCGTTTAGAAGTTATAGTAAGTGTAAGTTACTTACACTTACTTACACTTACTTACATCAGATAGGGATTGTAAGTAAGTGTAAGTAACTTACACTTACTATAACTTCTAAACGGTGATGAATTAGCAAAAACACAAAAAAGAAACCCCCTATTTATGTATAATAAAAACCATAAAAAAAAACAAAGATTCGGGCAAAAAACGCTAGGGTTAAGCGGTTAACGCTATAAGGAAGGGTTAACAATGGAACCATCCCCTATATATATATATATATAGAGAGAGAGAAGTGTTCAAATAATAACCCATCTTAAAGCAATAACACAGATAACTTTGCCAAGATGAAGCCAAATCTTGGATTTTTTTTTGAACATCATTGTAACACAATTAGAACACTATGTTCTTTTACGAGTTTGGGAAAATTCATCACCGTTTGAGAGATATCATCGTTGTATGTTTTAGGCCTAAAACAGTTACAGTGCTGTAAATTAAAAACTTACAACGATGATATCTCTCAAACTGTGATGAATTTTCACAAACTCATAAAAGAACATAGTGTTCTAATTATGTTGCAAAGTAGTTTAATTAAAACAAATAAAAATTACAACTATCCTAGACACTAAGTAATACTCTAGACTCTCTAAACTAAACTACATGTATCGGATGAGGATACATATCCTAGACACTAAGTGAACCTCTCAAAAATAGTATAGAAAAGCAAGTCCGGATATCGAACCCACAGACTTCTATAGAAAATGCAAAATAGATTCAAGGACTTATCTATAAAAATTTACTTGATTACAAAGAATGGTTTAAAGGGGGGGTTTTTACTGATTAATTAAACTAAATTAACAACCTAGAAAACCGGATTAAGACTCAATGAGGGAAATGCAACAAAAAGTCACAAATAATGAAATGACTGCCTAGGGTTTACTCTTATACATGTCTAATGCATTTTAGATTGATTATGGAACTTATCGTGGAACCGCGATCTTTGAATTTTAACTCATGAACAAATTAGAGTACCTTTAACCTTTCTCAAAGATTTCAACTAAGATGTCTACAAGTCTTTTAATTATCGGTTTAAGCTAATTACTTTCACAAGTTAACCAACCCCTCAATGATATATCCTAAAGACCATCTACCTCAAGGAAACGAAAGTCTCAATACATGTTTATGTACAGGATAATAAGGAGAACCATCTTGGATTTAGCATGCAAGAGTATGTTCAATTAACCTAATCCTAGTCTTTTCACAAAGACTTTAACTAGTTATCAAACATTCAAGACACTCTAACAAACCCTCACCTCACGGCTTTTGAATTTGGTTAAACGTTTAATTCGTTTGTGACTTCATTATCATTCCTATGAATCACTACGTCTAGTAATTCATCCACTAATCAAGAACACCAAGTAATTGACCTAGCATGCACCTATTATACGAAAGATATTCGTCAAAGTACACAAGGAATCGATAAATCAAACCACAACCAAAACAAACATCCATATACATCCAAGAATCAAAACCCAATCGTTATATCATTAAAAAACACAAACTTGTTCCACAATCAATCATTATAATCATTAAACATGCATATCATACAACCCTAGGTAGTGTAAATGGTATAGTCAACAATCATTATGAACAAATCGAACGAAATAATGTATAAACCAACACTAAACATCATTCAAATGGATAAAGCAAGTATGAAACCGAAACCGATCGTTGAACACCCTTCGAATATCGATCCTAGGGCTTCCGAATGATAGAACTTGCCTTACTTGTCTTCCACAACATAAAGTCTCCATCCGTTTTTATTGATCAAACTCGCAATTCTGAATTTTTCTCCTCGTCGCGGTACGCGACGCTCAACCAGAACCCCCTCGCGCTACGCCATGGCCGACACTACCCGAAAAATTAGTCGGGTCAACCCGTCATTATTAAAAAGGGCAAACACTTATTTTCCACCTATCGCGCTACGCGACAGGGTTTCAGATGCCCTTCGAGCTATGCGACAATCACCAGGATTCAGTTTTTTTGATCTTCTTTGCTTTCGTGTCTGTTCTCGTCCACCCGGGAGCTCGTTTTCTTGATCTTTTGTGCCAAATTGACATGTTTATTACATGCAATCATAAAATTATGAAAATGTGAAGAACCAGCTAAAATCGACTACAAAACTAAATAAATCTGTACAAAAACTCAATAGAAACAAATGGAAAAATAGATGTGTTTCACAACAGATTACATCCCCACACTTATCTCTTTTTCGTCCCTGAAAAAGGCTTATGCAAAAATCTGGATCATAGCTACGTAAAACGGTTTCTACACAATTAAACTAATCAATTCAAAATTCAATGCTTTGGAAAAGATTGCAAGTATTGTTATCATGTTAAACCCATACTGATTATTCATGTCCCTTAATCATGGTTCTATTATGTTAATGTTCTACATTTCATCTCGTTAGACCCACACTTAGGAAATTTAAACCAAATCAATCTTGGATTCTAGCTTTCAAGTTATCCTCACATATAAACAAAACAATAAATTTCTTAAATCAGATTTTTATAATGGAAGCAGATGGAAGCGTGAGCATTTTTCTTTTATTCATTTATATTTATTTTATTTTTTTTCTTTTTCAATCCATTGAACTTAACCTAGTGGTGTTTCAATCAGGCTGCAACCCGGTATGTGACACATAAGTTTTTAGTCCAACTTCTTTTTATTTATTTTTGCTCAGCTTATGTGGTGAAATGGAGGCGCCATAAGACTCGGATTTATTCTCATAAACAGAGTACTTATGTGTAGAGGTGCACAAATCGGTTAACCGGTCCAAACCGGTTTTTGTATTACCCGAACCGGTTAACCGGTACAAAGGGTTTACCGGTTTTTCCTAAAAACCGGTTCGGTTAATAACCGGTTATTTTAACCTAAAATCTATAACCTATGGAACCGAACCGGACCGGTTAACCGGCCAAACCGGTTCAAAAACCGGTTTTTAATGCTTTTTTTTTTCGTTAATACGTTTGATCCGTCCGTTAGACTTAGAGTGTTGAACCATAACCGTATTGAACCGTTTTCTTTTTTTATACGTTTTCAACCTTAAAGTTAAATTAATAAAATCATAATAAAAAACTTAACAAAATCAAATCTAAAACTAATAAAGTAATAAATAATAATTACTAAACCCTAATGAATCTTAAACTAATCAAACTAATATTAAACTAATAACTAATAATTAATAAACCTTAAAACCTTAAACTAATAATTACTAAACCCTAATAAAACCTTAAACTAATCAAACTAATATTAAACTAATAACTAATAAACCTTAAAACCTTAAACTAATAATTACTAAACCCTAATAAAACCTAAAACTAATCAAACTAATATTAAACTAATAACTAATAAACCTTAAAACCTTAAACTAATAATTACTAAACCCTAATAAACCTTAAACTAATCAAACTATGAGTTGATTATTTTAAGGTTTTATTAGGGTTTAGTAATTATGAGTTGATTATTTTAAGGTTTATTAGTTATTAGATTAATATTAGTTTGATTTGTTTAAGGTTTTATTAGGGTTTAGTAATCATTAGTTGATTATTTTAAGGTTTTATTAGTTATTAGATTAATATTAGTTTGATTAGTTTAAGGTTTTATTAGGTTTTAGTAATTATGAGTTGATTATTTTAAGGTTTTATTAGTTATTAGATTAATATTAGTTTGATTAGTTTAAGGTTTTATTAGGGTTTAGTAATTATGAGTTGATTATTTTAAGGTTTATTAGTTATTAGATTAATATTAGTTTGATTTGTTTAAGGTTTTATTAGGGTTTAGTAATCATTAGTTGATTATTTTAAGGTTTTATTAGTTATTAGATTAATATTAGTTTGATTAGTTTAAGGTTTTATTAGGTTTTAGTAATTATGAGTTGATTATTTTAAGGTTTTATTAGTTATTAGATTAATATTAGTTTGATTTGTTTAAGGTTTTATTAGGGTTTAGTAATTAATGTTTAAGGTTTTGATTAAATAATATTAAAATGAACTTTATTAGTCTTAGTAAGGATTTCAAATATTAGTAACTTTGTAAGGATTTCAAATAGCATATTTCATTAAAATAAATTAATTACACAAGATTTAAAGTTACAAAATTAAATACAAAATCGAAAATACAAATTAGTCTTCGCTTGGTGCTTCGGATTGTAGTTCCGGACTATTGTTTCGCATCCATTCATCCATTGCCTGTTCTTCGTCGGAAAGTGGGAACGTCATTCCTTCCTCAACTTCAACATCGTGTATTGTCACTTCTATCTCAAGCTCGCCTTCAAGTTGTGTGTGGTCTTGTACACGTTCCATTGCGTCCAAATGGTCTTTCAAGCAAATGCACATCTCCAATGATGCAGGAGTAAGCCTCGTCCTTCGTATCGATAAAACCCTGCCACTAAGAGAAAAAGCAGACTCCGAAGCTACCGTAGAAGCTTGGACGCTTAGTAAATCACGGGCCATGGCAGATAGAATCGGAAAGTAGGTTTCCTTTTGTTTCCACCAGGCCAAAATATCAAAGTTTTCAAATTCTTCCGGCGTAAGACCGGAAATCCAATCTGTCCCTAGGTACCTTCCTAGTTCGCTACTTGCGCTAGTACCTCGGGCTCGTTTAGTTACATTTTGTCTTAATGTGTTAAATAAATCAAAGTTAACATCTTGGCTTCTACTCGAACTAGAAGCCGCATACATTGTTTGTTGTATGTTAGATGTTTCACCATATTTTTGTAAATAATGATCAAACATATTTTGAAAATATATGTTAAAGTTATTTTTAGTGTTTGTTGCAAAGTTTGGGTCTTCCAAATCCAAACCCAAAGCACTGACTATTTCATCAACTAATGTTTCAACGCCGGCACCATTGAAACATGGGTTTAATGCCGTCGCACAAGTAAATACGGGCATCATTTCTTGAAAGTATTTCTTTAGTTTTAATTTCATTGGAAGTAACATTCCCGTATATATTTTATTATTTTCACCCGTCGATGGAAATTCGTTAATTTTTCTTGTCATTATAAATAATTGTTGAAGAACCAAACAAGACGTGGGATAATAAACTCCCGATAAAAGTGTTGTTGAATTTTTAAAAACTCCAAATAAACTAGTAAATTCTCCTATGGCGTCCCAACATCGGCGATTAAATCTTTTTGCCTTACGTTCTTCCACTAAATTGTTATGAAATACTTCCAAGGTTTCCCTTTGTCGTAAGGCGCTGTTAAACATACGCCAAGTCGAATTCCATCTTGTTGGTACGTCCCAAGACGGACCTAAAAAGATGGAGTTCGTATCCTCACATAATTTTTGATATTCCAAATATCTTCTACGGCTTTTCATAAAAACATCCTTTAACATTTGTTTAAATTTTTCTTTTAACGTATTCATTCCCTCAACCGCAAGAGCATCACTCACAACCAAGTTAATAATGTGAGCAACGCATCTTGTATGAAAAAAAGCACCGTTACATATCGGTTTATATTTAAGTTTTAATTTTTGAACAGCATTCGTATTATTTGAAGCGTTATCAAAACTTATAGAAAGTATTTTATCTTGTAAATGGAATGTTTGTATTATTCCATCTAACATGTAAAACAAATTATCCCCCGTGTGAGGATACGGAAACATTTCGAACGCAATCGTACGTTTCATCATTTGCCAAGAATCGGGATCAATCCAATGCGCGGTAACGCAAAGGTACGATTCGGGCAAACCGTGAGGCGCCGACCAAACGTCCGTTGTTAGGTTAACACCGGTATTTAAGTTTTGAAAACCTAAAATTAATTCTTGTTTGGCTTGACGCCAACGTTTCAAACAATCACGTCTAATAGTAGTTCGACTTACTTGATGATAACGTGGTTGTAGCGCCTTTTGAATCATTTTCGTCAAGCGTGGGTTGTCAAAATGATTGAATGGCAAACTTTCTTGAATCACCAAGTTCCCCATCATTTCACGAACCATGTCGGGATCGAAATTCCAAACCCCGCACTCTTGAGACATTTGTGCTTGATCGCTTGCGGGATTATTTTTGACAACAACACAATGCTTCGTCAAATGGCTTCTTAGAGTGGAATTAGATTCCGGTTTAAGAAAAGTACCGCAACCTTTGCACCGTGCCTTATCGACACCGTTCGACATTTCGCATAAGTCGAAATGTTGAAATAGCTCTTTGTTTCTCGTTGTAGTTTTTATTCTAACAACGGTTGGTTCGGTTGAAGTGGATGCACCAACACCAACGGAACTATGAGCACTTCGTGAGCTTGCCATGGATGAAATAAAGATTGAATTATGAATTACGAATGTAAAAGAAGAAGAGATTGAATCGAAAAGAAGTAGGTGATCCTTTTTTGAGCGTTTTTGATCGTTTTTGAGCGTTTAAGAAGAAGAGATGTTGTAAGATGTTGTGTGATCAAACCAAAACAATCCTCATCTATTTATACTAACGTTTAGGGGCAAAAAGGTCCAAAAAAATGTTTAAAACGGCTAGAAACGGCTATATAACGGCTCTTTTTTTTTTCACTCGATCGGTTAACCGGTTAACCGGTTAATACCCGGTTAACCGGTCTCAACGGCTATATTTTGGCTCCAACGGCTAATTTTTTAAACTACAAACCGGTTAACCGGTTTATAACCGGTCACAAAAACCGGTTTTACTTTAACCGGTTCCTACTCGGTTTGCCCCAAAAAAGTACTAACCGGTCTCGAACCGCCGGTTTTTCGATCTCGACCAAACCGGTACCAATAACCGGTTCCCAAACCGGTTTCTAACCGGTTTCCAAACCGGTTCGGTTCGGGTAACCGGTTTTTTTGTGCACCACTACTTATGTGCCAAACAAACATCAGATTTTCAAAACTCTTACTTGTTATTATGCAAAGACTCTTTTATAACTAGAAAACAGTTTCATTAATTCCAAATTCTCAAGATGTTTCCCATGAAAATCATGCATTTAAGTAAACTTATACCAATCCCACGGGACAAACACAACCAGTTGAGCATACCTACACATCCTATAACCATAGCATAAAACCCAAACCAACAAGTTAACCATGAATGAAACCATAAAACCCTACTTTCTTATCATTTCCCATCATGCTTTTGCAACCAACTTAAACAAGGATAAGAAAGATCTAAGCTAAAAAGTAAAAATAAAAATAAATTCAAAAATTTTGACTCAAAACTTAACTAAACTAAAATAAATACTTAACTAAACTAAAATTCAAAAACTAACTACTAAAACAAAATTAAACTAAGTTTTCCATCCCCACACTTAAACTATACACTGTCCCCAATGTAGAGAAAAAGGAAAACCCAAAGAAAAACTAAAAATCAAAAACTAAAAACTGAAAATGACTTAGCTGGTTAAAGAGAAGACAGTCGAGTGCCAGTCTTTCCACGTAAGCTCTTCAATCTACAAATTGCTTCACATGCCATACACAAACACATGAAATCTATACACAATAAGATCAAGCAACCAACCATGAGTCCAAATATGATAATAACCAAAATCAAGACAAGATCAACCACTACCAACCCATCTCCCCCCAAACCATAAGTTTACAAAAGTACAAATGTTCAAAAGTCATAATTAATAACCAACACATACAACCACCTCCCCAAACCTACTCCTCATCATCAGCACCTCCTCCACCATCACGCTCATCTGGAGCCCTGTAAAACTCTGGGATATCAATATGAAGTGAGGTCATCAGGTACCTCATAGCATCTTCCTGCCTCCTCTGATCCTGAGTCCTCCAATCCCTGTATTGGTCATGATACATGTCCATCCTATGACATAGAGACTCTAAAATGAGTGGATCAGGTATGGGCTCTCTCAAAGGGTACTGTCTAGGAGGAAAATCACGCCTAAAAACTGGTCTCTGTCTATGAGTGGGCACTGAACCCATAACCACATCAGCTGCAGGTGTCCCCTGTGGTGGCATCATCTGGGGACCAACCACAAACCCTACCCACCTGGGTGTGTCATCTTTCTCATAAATTCCTGCTCTACGCAGGTCCCTCAATTCAATGGAGGTGGCCAGTGGCCCCATAATCATCAAATCTGGGCGATATCTATCAAATACTCCTAAGTACTCGGCCATGTGGTAAATATACGGACCCATGTCCAACCGCGCTCGCCCACCACCACGCCTACCTCGAGCTAGAGAAGTAGCTAAAACACAGGCCACGTTGGCCTCTCTCTCGGTCACCATGCAATACAAACAGAACAGGTCAATCCAATTGACCTTTTCCTCCCCAGACGACCTCCCTACCACCGTACAGGCCAAAACCCTATGGATATATCTCAAGAGAGGGTCTCGGATGTCAGACTCTAACATACTGGTGCAGAAAGGAGAATCAGCAATGGTGGCCCAGAACTCACTCAAGTCCACCTCAGAAATACAGAAGTCTCTGTTTTTCTTGGTGGCACCTCTCAAAGATGATACAAACATGGGTGACATGACCTCATCCTCAGTGTAAAATCCAGACACTAAAACAAACTGAGGGATAGACATCTCATATACCCGTCTACCCAAAGAGAAAGACACGGCGTTCACTGACTCAAACTCAGAGTCATCATACATGAACGTGGAGTGGAACTCCAGTGTCAGTTCTTTGTATTGAGGCCAGTCACATGCTAGAACTCTCACCCACTTAGGTCCTAGCAGTCTCTCTAATCTATTCCTTTGACCCAATTGGTCAATCAAGTCCCAACTAATGTTCTTATGATGGAGGAGTTCTAAAGATATAAACCTCTCAAGCCTATCACTCTCAAACGTACCCATCTCAAACAGTAGCAGTGTATGGTCTCGCAGTCTTCTTTTCTTGATTATTGGCACCCATTCAGCCTCTAGATACTGTATGGTTCTTTCATCTCTTTGGAACTGCTCTGGGAAACTTGGTTCTCCCCTGGGCCTTGGAACTGGCCCTCTCCTTCTTTTCCCACCAGCCCCCGATGAACTAGCTCCAGACATCCTTGAAAAACATAGTTAAAACCAAAGAAAAGTTGCCAAGTTAGTAAAGAAACCAAGAGTTGTAACCGTATATCATTTCATTCGCGGTTACCCAACAATTCAAATTATGCTATTGACAACAACCCATTCAAACAAACCAAAAACTGATTTTTATTGATTAATCAAAATCATTTTTTCAAATTTTATTCCGAAAAAATCAGTTTATGTTTACCTCTCAAGATCAAAAGAACCATTTCCAAATCCAAACCTTTACACAAAATCTACCCTATGGTTCTTTGATCCTCAATGACCAATTCAAACACAATGGTGACCCAAGAAGCACTAAACTAACCTGAATAATCTATTCCTATGCTAAAATAACACAATCAACCAAAAACCAAAAATTTAAACCATGAACTAAACTAGGAAATTGCAAAAACAATCAAAATGCAAGCAAAATTGATTCTAGTTAGCCACATTACCTTAGAAATGACTTAGAACTTGTGATTTAGAAGAGAAAATGAAGAATGGTAGAAAACCCCTCGTCTTCTTACTCGAACCCGTCAATGGTAGATGGGGGTGGTGAAATGGTGAGAGAAAAGCATGAAATCGAACGTGGTGATGATGGTATATGATCTTGGGTGGTGAAATTGGTGGTTAGATGGTTGTGGAAAGCGGCAATGGTGGTGAAGGGGGGTGGGCGATGGCTTACAGAAGAAGAAAGTTGGGTTGAAAATGAAATCTAGGGCTTGAAAGGGTCTTTTACCCATCTGGGCTGCGTTGCGTAGCGCAGCAGTGACTTAAATGAGCGTCGCGTAGCGCGACGGAATGTTGACCCGTGCATTGACTGAAATTTGTAGTGTAGCGCGACAGCTTGGCCTGTGGGTGTCACGTGACGCGACGATGTCATTTTTCCAGAGAATTTCCAGATTTCTCATGCCTTAGCCAAATTTTCACCCTCTAAATCACACCCAACCATCCAAAAACATTCTAAGGCAAAGAAAACATACCTGGTGACTTCCATTCATCTTTATGGCATCAAATTGATTAAAATCCTGCAAAACACATTAAAATACACAAAAACGAAAACAAAAAACGAAAAATAAATGCGAAAAACACACCAAAAACACTAGAAATCTACCATCTACACACTCTACACTTGGGTTTCATTCCAAGAACCCATCAACTCTTCATCACTCGGGTTTCTCTAGGAGGATCTCTTCCCCCTACTCACTTTCATCCAACGGTCCTCCGATGTAATGCTTTAACCTATGACCGTTTACTTTCCAAGTGTTACCATCAACTTTGTTTTGCAGCTCAACGGTTCCATATGGAAAAACCTCTTCAACTATGTATGGACCCATCCACTTGGACTTCAACTTTCCTCCAAACAACTTTAATCGGGAATTGTAGAGTAAAACCCGATCTCCCTTTTTGAACTCCTTCAAACCCTTCAACCGTCTATCATGCAAAGACTTGGTCTTTTCTTTGATGCTCAATGAATGTGAATAGACCGCATCACGAAGGGCCTCCAACTCATGAATTTGGAAGTACCTTTTCCTACCCGCCTCAGTAAGATCAAGGTTGACCGTTTTAAAAGCCCAAAGAGCTATATGCTCCAATTCAACGGGAAGATGGCATGTTTTGCCATAGACGACCATGTATGCTGTGGTTCCTAAAGGTGTCTTGTAGGCCGTTCTAAATGCCCACAATGCGTCGTCTAACTTGTCGGACCAATCCTTCTGACTCTTCCCTACGGTCTTCTCAAGTATCCTTTTCACCCCTCGGTTTGCATTCTCCACTTGACCGCTTGTTTGGGGATGGTAGGCGGTCGCCAAACGATGAGTGACTCCGTAGCGTTGTAGTGCCTTTTCTAACATGGTGTTACAAAAGTACGTGCCATGGTCATTTATTAAAGCTCTAGGGGTTCCAAACCTACTAAACAACTTCTTTAGGAACTTGAGAACTACTCGGGCGTCATTTGTAGGCAAGGCTTAAGCCTCAACCCACTTTGAAACGTAATCTATGGCCACGAGTATATACCTATTCCCTTTGGACAAAGGGAAAGGTCCAACAAATTCAATGCCCCAAACATCAAAAACCTCCAACACTTGAATGGGGTTTTGAGGAATTTCATCCTTAGATGAGATATTTCCAGCGCGTTGACAAGAATCACACTTCTTCACAAACTCAAGTGCATCCTTCACCACCGAAGGCCAATAAAAACCACAATCAAAGACCTTTTGGGCGGTGGAATGGTGACCATGGTGTCCACCCGTCAAGCCTTCATGGCAATGCCTCATAATCTCTAGGCCTTCCTTCCTACTCACACACCACCTAAGAATCCTATCTCCCCCCACACGATAGAGATACGGGTCATCCCAAACATACTTCCCCGCATCTCTAAAGAACTTCTTTTGTTGAGTGGTCATTCCCTCAATCACCACTCCATGAGCAAGGAAATTTGCTAAGTCGGTGAACCATGGAATTCCTTGCTTCTCCGCCTTTAGAACGTCGATCACCTCGTGAGGGAACCTATCACCAATCTCCTCCTCACGAATCTCACTCCTCTCCGGGTCCTCTAACCGGGAGAGATGATCGGCCGCCACGTTTTCAGCCCCTTTCTTATCTTTAATCTCAATGTCAAATTCCGACAACAAAAGAATCCACCTAATGAGACGAGGCTTTGCATCTTTCTTTGCAAAAAGAAACCTCAATGCCGAGTGATCGGTGAAAACGGTGGTCTTTGAAAGCACAAGATATGACCGGAATTTATCAAAAGCAAACACTACCGCTAGAAGCTCCTTCTCGGTGGTAGTGTAATTCTCTTGAGCATCATTGTGAGTCTTACTAGCAGAGTATATGGGGTGAAAATTCCTCTCACTCCTTTGCCCCAAAACCGCCCCAACGGCTTGGTCACTAGCATCACACATGAGCTCAAAGGGTAAGCTCCAATCGGGGGCAACTAAAATAGGAGCACTCACAAGCCTCTCCTTCAAAAATTCGAATGCCTTCATGCATTCCTCATCAAACACGAATGGGGTATCTTTCTCTAGAAGATGGGTCATAGGCCTAGTGACTTCTGAAAAATCCTTAACGAACCGCCTATAAAAACCCACGTGACCAAGGAAACTCCTAATGGCTTTAACACTTGAAGGTGGTGGGAGTTTACTTATGGTCTCTATCTTAGCTTGGTCTACCTCAATACCCGCTCTCGAAATCTTGTGACCTAACACTATCCCCTCGGTTACCATGAAGTGACACTTCTCCCAATTGAGCATCAACTTCGTCTCCACACATCTCTTCAACATTCTCTCAAGATTCACCAAACATTGATCAAAAGAGTTGCCATAAACTGAAAAGTCATCCATAAACACCTCCATGGATGATTCAATCATATCTTGAAATATAGCTACCATACATCTCTGGAATGTGGCAGGAGCATTGCATAGCCCAAATTGCATGCGACGGTAAGCATAGGTGCCATAAAGTCACATGAAAGTGGTTTTTTTCCTGATCCTCCGGTGCAATGGGGATCTGGAAATACCCAGAAAAGCCATCAAGAAAGCAGTAGAACTGTTGGCCTGCTAATCGCTCCAACATCTGGTCAATAAAAGGAAGGGGAAAGTGATCCTTCCGGGTGGCATCGTTAAGTTTCCTATAGTCGATGCAAACTCGCCTCCCCGTGACCGTGCGAGAAGGAATGAGCTCGTTTTTCTCATTCGTGATAACTGTCATCCCTCCCTTTTTAGAGACGACCTGAGTGGGGCTCACCCATGATGAATTCGAGATGGGATAAATCAAGCCCGCATCCATCAACTTCAACACCTCCTTCTTCACAACCTCTTGCATATTAGGATTTAAATGCCTCTGAGGTTGGACTACCGGCTTATACTCATCTTCCATGAGTATCCTATGTGTGCAATAAGCAGGACTAATGCCTTGGATATCAGAGTGTCTCCAAGCAATAGCACTCTTATACAACCTCAACACACGTAATAGTCTCTTCTTCTTCTCCTCACTCAACCTCGATGAAATAACAACAAGTAGAGTGGAATCCTCTCCTAAAAATGCATACTCTAAGTGGGAGGGTAAAACCTTAAGCTCAATGGCGGGTGGTGAATCAACAGAGGGCTTCTTACTCTCCTTCCTCAACTCATCAATCTCTAGCACCTCATAAATAACCGACACACCCTCATCAACCATCTCAAACTCCTCCTCACTCCTCTCAACTACCAAATCAGCCACGCACACGTACTCAAGACACCTATCTACGTGTGACATGAAAGAATTTATGAAGTAAACTGAATGACATGGGTCACTAAAGTCATCATGATCACTGGGATGCCTCATAAACTTCACAACCTTAAATGTGACAGTCTCATCACCCACTCTAAGAGTGAGCTTCCCATCAAACACATCAATGATGGCCTTAGCGGTCCTCAAGAAAGGACGGCCTAGAATGATAGGCACACTCTCATCGGCCTCCATGTCAAGGATCACGAAATTCGCGGGGAACACAAATTTGTCCACCTTCACCAACAAGTTCTCAACAATACCCTATGGACACTTGACCATCCGGTCAGCAAGGGACAATGTCATGCGCGTAGGCATAAGTTCACCAAGTACTAGCTTCTCATATAAAGAATAGGGCATCAAATTGATGGTAGCACCTGAATCTGCCAACGCGTGCCTCTGAGTGTCACTACCAAACAGACATGGGATTGTAAAGATCCCAGGATCTGTCAACTACTCCGGTAGCTTGTTTAGAATCACCGCAGAACACCCCCCGCTCAATGGAACATTAGACAGCTCCCCTAGCTGATCCTTGCTCTTCAACAAATCCTTAAGGAATTTGGCATACTTGGGCATATGTTGAAGAGCCTCAATGAATGGAAGATTGATCTTCAACTGTTTAAACATGTCAAGAAAGTGACCATACTCCTTAGCATGCTATTGGTGAGCTAAGCAAGCAGGGTATGGAAGTTGTGAATGATCAATCTTAGGACTCGACCTAACCTCAACCGGTTTCTTTTCAACCGGGACCACTACAGGAGACTCACTGGTCGGTGCTGTACTTGCTGGGACTGGCCTCATGTGCACCCCCTAGGAGTCTCCATCTCAATCTCCTCATCCACCGGTTCTTCTTCCTCTACCTCAACCGGTGGCTCTACACTCTCACCCCCTCGACCACTCCTAGTGGTCACTGCTTTCACATGAGCATTTGGATTAGGCTGTGTACTGCCCGAAAATTGGCCTTGGGCCCTCTCATCCAAACGCTTAGCAATATCTCCAACTGATCTTTGAAGATCAAGGAAAGCAGATTGTTGGTTTTTCAGAAGAATGTCATGCTCAGCAAGGGTTTTCTGAGTATTGGCATCCTTAGCAACCAACTGGGTCAGTAACTCCTCTATCTTACTCATGTTACCCCCACCTTGACCACTACTACTACCCGCCCCCGGTGTATGACTCGGATGACTAATCGAAGAATGACCCTGCCCCTGGTTATGAGATAATCCAGATTGGAAACCAGGGGGATGACCGGAAGAGCGCCAATTAAAATTCGGGTGGTTTCTCCAATTTTGATTGTAGGAGTTATTGAAAGGGTTAGTGCTACCCCTACCTTGACCCCCCAAATAGTCAACATGCTCCTGGTTGACCACCAAACACTCAGATGTGGCATGGCCACCCCTACAAATCTCACACCTATCTACCTTCATCTTCAACTGCTTCACATCCCTCGACAAGGCCTCGAGAGCAGCTGCCACACTAGTGTCCACATTAACGTGGTGAACTCCTCTCGTGGAAGAGGAGGAACTAAGAATAGGATTGGAATTCCTATTAGCAGATCTCTGCTCATACTCAGCCTGAGCAAAACTCTCAAACATGTCGTTGCATTCAGCAACATCCCTTTTACCCATAAGATGACTCCCCGCAGAAGTGTCGAAACGAGCCCGAGTCTCATAAGTAAGACCATTTTAGAATTTCTCTACAAGTCCCCAATCAGAGAGACCGCATCAATTCTGTTTGATATAGGGGCAGACAAGTTTTATCTCTCCTGAATTTGCATCGTTATTTTCATTGCCTACGGTAGATCTAGAAAATCTTTATATCATTGAACTTGCTAATGGCATGTTAATCAAAACTAACAGTGTTATTCAAGGATGTTCCTTGAATCTGAATGATCACCTTTTCAATATCAATTTACTTCTCATTGAACTTGGAAGCTTTGATGTTGTAATCGGTATGGATTGGCTTTCTGAGAACCAAGCGAAAGTTGTATGTCAACACAAGGTGATCCGTATTCCATTACCTGACAGTAATACACTGATAGTTCAAGGAGAACAAGCCGGTAGAAAACTTGATATCATATCTTCTATGCAAACTCCGGAATGTTTAAGGAAATGTTGTCAAGACTTTCTAGCACATGTAACAGAGAACTGTTCTTCACAAAAACGTATTGAAGTGATTCCAGTAGTCAAAGATTTTCCTGAAGTATTTCTTGAGGATATATCAGGATTACCCCCACTGAGACAAGTTGAATTTCGAATTGATTTAATTCCAGGTGCAGCACCTGTTGCAAAAGCTCCTTATCGTTTAGCACCTTAAGAGATGCAAGAGCTTTCAGCTCAACTGTAGAAATAATTAGATAAAGGTTTTATCAGACCTAGTTTCTCACCCTAGGGAGCATCAATTCTTTTTGTGAAAAAGAAAGATGGTTCTTTCAGGATGTGTATTGACTACAGGTTACTCAATAAATTAACAATCAAGAACCGTTATCCATTACCAGGCATTGATGATTTATTCGATCAATTGCAAGGTGCTACTTATTTTTCAAAAATAGATTTAAGATCTGGATATCATCAGTTACGAATTCATGATGATGATGTTTGTAAAATTGCTTTCAGAACCCGATACTGACATTATGAGTTTTTAGTAATGCCATTTGGGTTAACAAATGCACCTGCAGTTTTCATGAATCTGATGAATCGAGTATGTAGACCTTATCTGGATAAGTTTGTGATTGTGTTTGTTGATGATATTCTCATTTACTCCCGAAACCAATAGGAGCATGCTCAACACTTGAAACTAATCTTAGAATTGCTAGCACGTGAGAAGGTATATGCCAAATTTTCCAAGTGTGAGTTTTGGTTACGAATAGTTCAATTTCTTGGACACGTAGTGAATGAGAACGGTATACAAGTGGATCCTGGTAAAATTAGGGTTGTGAGACAATGGGAGACACCAAGAACCCCAACTGAAATTCGTCAATTCCTAGGACTAGCAGGTTATTACAGGTGATTCATTAAGAACTTTTCAAAAATAGCCTTGCCACTAACAACTTTGACACAGAAAAATAAACCGTTTATATGGGATTTCCAACATGAGGAGGCATTCCAACTGTTGAAACACAAACTCTGCAACGCACCTATATTGGCATTACCGAAAGGTACAGATAACTTCACAGTATACTGTGATGATTTTCGTCTGGGTCTCGGGTGCGTGTTAATGCAAAAAGACAAGGTAATTGCTTATGCTTCTCGACAACTGAAAAATACATGAGAAGAATTATACCACTCATGATCTAGAACTTGGTGCAGTGATGTTTGCACTCAAAATTTGGAAACATTATCTATACGGGAGATACACTGATCACAAAGGTCTTCAACATATTCTAGATCAAAAAATGTTGAACATGCAACACAAGCGATGGATAGAACTTCTGAACGACTATAATTGTGAAATTCGCTATCACCTAGGGAAAGCGAATGTTGTAACTGATACCTTGAGTCGCAAGGTTCAAGTCAAACCTTTACGTGTGAGAGCGTTAGAGATGACTTTTCAAACCAGTCTAATTTCTCATATTAGAGAAGTTCAGCAACAAGCTTTGCAAGCAACAAATTACCCAGCTGAGGAACTAAGAGGATTAGACAAGCAATTAGAAACCAAAACTATTGGAGTACAGTATTTCAAAAGCCGAATTTGTGTTCCTTTATTCGGTAACATTAGAACAATCATCTTGGATGAAGCACACAAATCTAGTTATTCTATTCATCCATGTGCCATTAAAATGTATAAAGATCTTAGAGATTTTTACTGGTGGCCTGGAATGAAGAAACACATAGCAGAATATGTGGGTAGATGTTTAACGGGTCTTAAAGTTAAGGCAAAACATCAACGACCTTCTGGGTTGTTACAACAACCTGAGATTCCCATTCAGAAATCAAATCAGATCCCTATGGATTTCATTACTAAATTACCCAAAACATCACGTAACCATGACTCTATATGGGTTATCATTGAGCTCCATATTAAATATGCGCATTTCTTACCCATCTGAGAAGATTAATCCATGGATCGACTAGCTAAACTCTATGTTAATGAGATTGTATCTCGACATGGAGTACCGATCTCCATCATTTCTGACAGAGATAGTCGATTTATGTCACAATTTTCGCAGACTCTTCAGAATGCTCTGGGCACACAAATCAATATGAGCACAGCTTGTCATCCACAATTGGATGGGCAAACCGAACGAACGAATCAAACACTAGAAGACATGCTTAAAAGCTGTGTGATTGATTTCAGAGGTAGCTAGGATATTCATCTTCCACTTGTTGAATTCTTATACAATAACAGCTACCATACAAGTATTCAATATGCTCCATTTGAAGCACTCTATGGACGCAAGTGTAGATCTCCTATCTGTTGGTCGAAGGTAGGTGAAAGTCAGATCATAGGCCTGTAATTCATTCAAGTAACTACAGACAAGATCGCACTTATTCATAAACAAATTAAAGCTACTAGCGATCGTCAAAAGAGTTATGCTGTAATTGTCGGAGACCTCTAGAATTCCATGTAGGTGATCGAGTAATGTTGAAAGTTTCACCTTGGAAAGGCATTTTCAGATTTGGGAAGCGAGGTAAACTTTCACCAAGATTTTTAGGACCATTCAAAATTTTGGAATGAATTGGAATGGTAGGTTACAGACTTGAATTACCTCCTAAACTTAGTAATATTCATGATGTCTTTCACGTATCAAATTTGAAGAAATGCCTAACCGATGAATCATCGATCGTGCCTCTTGAAGAAATTCAAATTGATGGCAAACTCCAATTTAGGGAAGAACCAATAGAGGTGATGGATCGAGAACTTAAATTGCTGAAATGAAGTCGCATTCCAATCGTTAAAGTTAGATGGAACTCTCAATGCGGACCTAAATATACTTGGGAATGTGAAGATTCTTTGAAGGAAAAATATCCTCATATGTTCTCATAAATGATTTTCATCAGATAAGTCTTCACCAAATTTCGGGACGAAATTTCTCTAACCGGAGGAGGCTGTGACAATTACGTTTGAGGATTATGTCATCATTGACTGAAAGCACATGTCATTGTGCTTGAAATACACGTTAATAGGACAATTGTGATTATCACGATTTGATAGTACATGAAAAATCGTGAACGTGGGCGAAAATCGGGCGATAAACGGAGTTCCCGATTCTCCAAAATCGTAAAACGAAGAAAAATTTTGAAGTATTGCACTCCAAGACTCTTCGCGGTACGCCAAAAGCAAATGAGCCCTCCTTGGCGGTACGCGAGGAGTCCAAAATATCTATTGGACTTCGGATTCCTTCACGGTACGCCAAGCCCCATTTCGCCTTCATTGGTGGTACGTGAAGCATAGGTTGGTCTTATTGATCAAAATGAAAGATCAAATTTCATGCAGATTGTAACATAATTCTTTCTGTCGAACTTAATTCTCTTCACAGACGAAAAGGTCGAACTTTTATCATCAAAATCTCAGTTTTAAGCCACCAGATCGTTCGGGTCGTACTAGGAAATGTATCTACAAGTCCTGATCATCATTTCTATCTGAGAAATCCGTCTGATTAGGTAATGATTCGTTTCATCCTACTAGTTTGATAATGGTTTTATTATATTTTGTTTCTGAACGTAATGAAATAGTCCAGATTGTTGATTATTGCCTAGATAATGGCTAGGAATGGTTAGAAACGAAGAACACAGTATGTTAACGGTTAAATCCTTGTTTTGATATGTTGTAATGCTCGGTTATCATGGAACTATATCATAGATCATAATGGTTTAAACCATTTGATTATAACAATGATTTTGATTGTCTTGATCATTCCTTGAAATGCTAGGTTGAATCCAAGCATTTCAAACAAATAACAATCATTAAGATAATCATTGGAATGACGATCTGATGTTTACGATCACAGTCAGCTTAGTACATTGAACATGGTTATCAAAACTGTTCTAATGTCACATTCTTATGTTTCATGATATCTGGATGATCAATAACAAGGATTAACTATTACCAAGCCAGAAATTCATCTAGAAACTGTTTCAGTGACATAATCAACAATAATACCTATTTGGTTAATCTGAGAATATCCTGATTAATCTAATGAGTCATCAATATTGTATTAAGAACCTGAATCATTATAGGTTCCTACATTATCATACATTGTATGATATTTAACTAAATCAACTAATTAAAGACTTAACAATAGTTTGATGGCTTTCAATGCAGCGTCTTTGACATTGAATGTTCAGAAAGATCTAATCAGTAAGTTAAAACATAAATAACTTATTAAACATAAACTAATGCAGAATTAAACCATACTTATAAGTCTGCGCGTTATTCTGCTAACCTCAGTATCTCAGGTGAGTTTCGTACAACCCCTTTTATTTTTAATGATTTACAAACATCGGGGTAATTCTGTGAAACTGTTTTTGAACATATAATATGTTATCACTGTTATCTTTGTGATTTCATGTGAACTTGTGATGAACTTGTTAGATTTCATGGGATTTTGCCTGTAACTCTCTATCACAATATCGAAAAAGTCATTATCTCCTGTACTGTATATAATAAACCTATGTGGGGTCGAACAGGAAACATTGATAGTACTATTGGCTGACAACCCATTTACCAGGAGCTTGCATCTCCCCTTGGTGTAAATGTTTGTTATCTGTTTCTGAAATATCCTCTTAATGTTAGTGATAGACTTTAAGATAACGAGGCATCAAGATATATACCAATGGGTAGTATCTTCGTAGAACATAACATCTCGTCCGAAAAGAACTAGATATGGATCCCATGTTATCTTTGGAACTGTATATCGAAAGCTTGCATATCATATCATAATGTCTAAATCGAACAATACAAACTCACCAACTTTGTGCTAACTTTTCCAACTCAAACATTTTCGAAGGTTGAAAGTGACGGCCGATGAGATTGCACTTCAAGCACTTGTAATTAAATAACTTAGTTTGTATACTAAAATTATTGGTTTGTAATAATGTTGCCTTTGTAACGTAATATCTTTAATTTAATCTGTGTGTTGTGATACCGGATCAAGTAAGTTGCACCCCATCTCTAAGACATCACCACTATGCTTCCGCAACCTTCTCAGAGTGATCAGTGACATCATCACAGGTGACGAGAGGTGGGGGTGTGACAGGGTGGTATCAGAGCTACTAGTTATAGAAATTTAGGCTGACTTAGTGACCTAGACTCTAGCCACAGGATCGTATACTGACACTGAGAGCACCGAACATAACTAAAGAACAAAACTTGTTTTGATTTGAGCTAAAATAATCAGGTGGTACAAAATTTAGTTATGAGTGGCCAGCATAACTGAAATTTGCAACACGTGTGGGTTCTAGTAAATTTCAATACAAGTAGAACAATAATAACAATAATGACGAATAGTTGTTTTAAGATAGGAAGAGATATCATGTCATGGTTGTGTTGAATACTATTATTCAATATTCATTTCATGGTACTGATCTGGTAATTTTGTTTGTACAGCGATGGCTAACCCAGGTGAGCGCTATATCTGCCGGCAGATCCCATATGTGATCCTTGATGACACACCTAGTGCCAGTTCTAGCTCAGATCCATCTGAAGCATCGTCAGCTGCATCTCAGGCAGTACCACAGGTGCTACCTACACCACCACTGGTACCACACTCGCCACCTAGCTTCATTTCCTTGATTGATCTTAGAGAGAACTCTATGTTAGAGAGAACACCTTTAAACCTTATGTGAGCCATTGATTTAGGCTATATATTTATTTTCAAGATCACAAATCAATGACTCACATAAGGTTTAAAAGTATTCTATCTAACATAGAGTTTTCATAGGATTCAATCCCTATATATATATATATATATATATATAGTAAATAAATAAAATGAAAACCCCATTTTAGTGAGAAAACCGTGAAAAAAAGGCAAAAATCATGCAAAAAAAACGTATTTTTTTTGAAATTTTTTTACAGGTATGTAACAATATTGAACATATTTTTATAAAAAAATAAAAAAAACCGAGTAAATATTTTTAAAAAAATATTTTATAAACCGATGTAAAACATACGTAATGCTGCGTCATATCTGACGAAATTTTTTTTACGTTTTGTTATGTATGTTTAACATGGTTTTTATAAAATAATTTTTTTAAAAAAAATATCTACTCGGCGCTCTTTTTAATTTTTTTATAAAGATATGCCCAATAGTGTTACAAACCTATAAAAAATATTTCAAAAAAAAAATACGTTTTTTACATGATTTTTGCCTTGTTTTTACGGTTTTCTAATGAACAAGTGCTATATATATATAAACAAACATAATAGCCCAAAAAAATAAAATAGAGGCCCCTAATCATATCACTTAACATATAAACACAATTATATGATATACATGGTAAAACCTCCTAGCTAAGTACATTTATTACCGCACAATCAAAACAAATAATATATATATTACACAAGCATTGTTATATATAAATGAATAGTAAAAATATATATGTTATTATATATATTAAAGTTCATTAAAATGAATAGTTAAAATATATATATTATATTGAATAATAAATTATTATTATATATATTAAAGTTCATTAAAATGAATAGTAAAAATATATATGTTATTATATATATTAAAGTTCATTAAAATGAATAGTAAATATATATATATTATATTGAATAATAAATAAATAAATATATACACATATATATTTATATATATGGTAAAATAAATAGTGCATAATTATTATATATATTAAAGTTCATTAAAATGAATAGTAAAAATATATATGTTATTATATATATTCAAGTTCATTAAAATGAATAGTAAAAATATATATATATTATATTGAATAATAAATAAATATATATACACACATATATATTTATATATATATGGTAAAATAAATAGTGCATAAGTGTGTCATACATGTAGTGACGTCTTGATAATTTAGAGTTGGATTATTAGAAGTTTTAACTTTTTAAAGTAGTAAAAAGTTAACTTTAAAAATTATTATATATATTAAAGTTCATTAAAATGAATAGTAAAAAAATATATATTATATTGAATAATAAATATATATATACACATAAATATATATATATATATATATACACATATATATTTATATATATAGTAAAATAAATAGTGCATAAGTGTGTCATACATATAGTGACGTATTGATAATTTAAACTTAGATTATTAGAAGTTTTAACTTTTTAAAGTAGTAAAAAGTTAACTTTAAAAATTATTATATATATTAAAGTTCATTAAAATGAATAGTAAAAATATATATATTATATTGAATAATAAATATATATACATGTATATACTCATATATATTTATATATATATAGTAAAATAAATAGTGCATAATTGTGTCATACATGTAGTGACGTCTTAATAATTTAGACTTGGATTATTAGAAGTTTTAACTTTCAAAAGTAGTAAAAAGTTAACTGTAAAAAGTAATAAAAAGAAGGGAAGGTATCAAATTTGAGAGACTTGCTTAAAGATTTGGATTTTTATTAAATTTGAGAGATTTGCTTAGAGATTTAGGTTTTGTTTTAATTCAAACGATTGGTTGCTAGCGAGAAGTATTTTGTAAATAATTTTTTCTATTATTTTTGTAACATATTTGTTAGGATTTTGTATGATTTTATGTTTTTATGAAAAATTTGTATATTGTTTGTGATGAAATATTTGATTTTGCTATGTAAGTATACTTCTGCAAAAGATATATAATATTCATTTTTATTAGTGTACCGTGATAACTCGCCGCAATGCGTGAGGAGAATAAACCTAGTTGTATTTAGACTAAGGTATATCTAGTACTAGGGTCTGACCTATAACCTTAAAAATTCTAAATGTCTAAAAAATTAAATATCTAACTTTTATCCTATGTTTTAAGAACTTTTATAAGTGATTTTGTCCTCTACAATTCAAAATGTTAAACACTCGTGTAAATCATGAAACTAGTCAATGGACCTTTTTTTTTTTTTTTTTCATTTTTTGAAGATGCGACTACATAGAAAAAACAAGAATGAGAAGCTACAACTGTACAACACATATGTAATATTATTTTTATTTATTAAAGTAAAAATGTATGCTTTACATTCATTTTCTAAGTTGGTGTTATTTTATTTATTTACTAGGCTATTAACCTGTATATTACACAGATTTAATATAAAATATTAAATATTTAGCAATAAAAATTTACAATTATAAAACAATATTTTGATATCAAATGATTAATTTACATATTAATAAATATTTTAAGTGATAAAATAATAATTAAAAAATTTAATCATATACAAATGATACATTACCTTTTAATATTTAACAATTGATATATTTGAAATAACATTCATTAAAGCTAACTTTTATAAATCAATAATATAAAATAACATTTTTATAATTATTAAAGTTAAATGACCCAATTTAAAAATATCGTTAAACATAATGGACAAAAAGTATAACTTTCTGACTCTATCATTTTTTTACTTCAATTTCTAAATAAATTAAAAGACGTCATTTGTTTATAAAAATTTCATTTTTAAAAACTTCTTTTATAGTATATTTTATTTTAAAAAAATTTATTTTTAAAGATAACTTGTTTTTTACATCAATTTTTTTTTTGAAAATAATTTTTTTGAAAATAAAAGATTTCGTACTTTAAAAAATTTTGGTTTCAGAAAATTTCGTATTTTATAAAAAAATTAAGTTTGTTTTATAATAAAACGATAAATAATATATTAGTTATTATATTATAGTCATTTAATAAAAGAAAAAAAATATTTAATAAAAGAAAAAAAATTAATAAAAGAGAAAAGATAGTTATATAATAGGGGAAATAATTAAGTGGAATGATAAGAAATTAACAATGTAAGACAGTGACAAGTGATAATAGTGTTATAAGTGGGTGACAAGTATCAAAACATTTACTTTTTTGCTATAATGTATACATATAGATTTTCGGCGAAAATTTTTTTGGTGTGCAAAACTCCCCTTTTACTACTAAACCCCAACCCACTACCGTTACATTTTACGTTTTATATATGATTTTATTAAGAATTTTATTAAACTATTTCAGTTAGTTTTTGTGTATTTATTCCTTGAGTTTCTATAAACTTTGCTAAATTATTTTTAGTTTTATTTGTAAATATTTATTTCTTGACTTTGCAGTTTGCACAGTTTTGTTTCACTTTTTTGATAAATTATTTTTTCACAATTTATTTTTCTATCTTGCTATGACTCAAATTTGAGAGAAAATATTTATAACTAAACCATATATAAAGTTGGAGGAATTTTTTTTTCCTTTTATTAGCTAACTAGGTTAGAACCCATGTATTACATGAGTTTAACAAATCCAATATGTTATAAATAATTTTTTTATGAAGATTTGTATGTTTGATAAAAATAATTGTTGATAAAATAATGAATGACGAATAATTAAAAATAATAAATTACAAATAATAAAAATTTAAGAATTAAGAAAATTATTTTAAGATGTTGTATAATTGAAATTTTCTTATAAGAAGATTTATATATTTGATATTTAATTGTATAATTTAATTTTTTAAAATCAATAATATTTAATTAAATATAAAAGTCAATTAGTATTTAATAGGAGAGATATGAGGGAAAAAAATTCTATAGTTTATGAGAAGGTAACATGTGTTCACTATTGCTATTATTTTACTAAAATAAAGATACATGCATGTCTGTCACTATAAATTCTAGCGATTTCAGGGACTAAGCTTTTTTGAAGGCCTCGTGGTGCCTTTATCCATTCATTTTTACATGCAAAATAGTCAATTTAGTATCATCTCCTCTGGAAATTTAATACGTATTGAGTCTGGTCTTCTCTTTTTTTCCCCTAGAAATCCTTAGACGGAGTATTTAACTCAAAACAATTTCTTCATCTGCAATCAAGCTTTGAAGACTAAATGGATAGTGCCGAATATGTATTTACAAGAAATTCAAAGGAGGATTTTCATCCATTGATTGTTTTTTTCAAAATGATTGGATTAATAATGACATATGATATTGGCTGAAATGCAATAATAATAATAATAATACATAAAACATGAAAAATGAACCTTGAGATTAAAAAAATCTTCAATAGTCTCTTACATGAATTCTGAGGATAATTTTGTGTAGAGGTGGGCAAACCGACTTCTTCTGGAACCGGTTCCGTTTTGGTTCTGACCGGTTTCGGTTTCGGATTGGTTTTTGGCCGGTTTCGATTCGCATTGACGGAGATTGAAAAAAGTTCGGAAGGGCCGAAGGATTTTTAGGAAGAAAACGGAGGGCCGAATGACTTTTAGGAAGAAAACAGACGGGGCCTGTAACATCAGTGTCGGACGCGTGCCGGAACAGTGATCGCAACAGTAAACCGTACAGTAAATCAGGTACACATTACGTGAAACTATGCTTATTTTATTGGAACATTATGCTTTATACTAGACTATTAAACGATTGTCTGAATCTGACTGAAACCTTAGGGTTTAACAGTCAGAAACATGTCAGACAACACAGTGTTGAAACACAGAAACTTGATTTGATACTATTGTGTATATACATATGTGAGGTTAAACAAAACGAAACTATAACGGTTATTGTGACGGAATGTTAAACAGACGAATTATTCGTATAGGTGACGATCTGTACGAATGATTCTGAGAGTTTAACGTTCTGAAATAATGACTGAAAAGTAGAAAACAAAAGTTGGAAAGCCAAACCATCGTCGTGTTCGTTCGAATGACGATTCGAACGAATACGCGCGATGGCGACGCGTTCTAACGAAACGAAAACGAAAACGATTACGAACGTTAAAATAATAAAAATAAATTAAAAATAATATTTATTAGTAAATCCCACTTAAAAAGATTTAAGTTAAACTATTTTATAAAACTACGCGCAATAAACTTTAATATAACGAAATAACGAGGTTTAACAGTCTGATCCCGAACGAAACCGTAAAAATAAGTAAATGATAATATTTTACGTTTTACAATTTGAAACTCATCAAAACTAATCAAAGAAATCTAAATTTCAATCTAAAAAGTTAATTACGCAACCGTAATTAAAACGCGCGTAAAAATACGCGAAACCGACATCGAGCGAGACCGAACACGCGGGTAAACACCCGGGGTATAAAACCCCAGTTCTTCTTCCCTCTCCCTTCAATTTCCAGCTGAAACACTATATCTCTCCCATCAAGATCGTTCTCTCTCTCTCTCTACTCTCTCTCTAGTTTCATCAACACTCCACCATAGCAAATCTTCACCAAATTTGATGTTTTTAGTGTCCAAACGACCCCTTCAACGAGTAGAACAAGGAAGTACAAGGGATCTAGCCTAAAACGAGCTCATGTGGACAGAAATCTAGAGAGAAGTTCGGTCGAAAAGGTGAGTTTTCATCTCTTTGGGTGTTTGAACGGGTAGCTGGGTTCTAGTCTTCGAAATCACCTAGAATGTACACAAAAATGAATTTAGGACTCAAGGAAGGGGTTGGGTTGAAGGTTGGAACAGCTGAATAAGACTGAAAAACCTGCGTCTGAGCAATGGCGATGGATGAAATACACAAACACCTTAGTATCGTAGACCTGCTATTCCTCCATATGTTGATCTCCGACCTTAGCTTGTTCGACCACTCTTCTGCTGGGACACCCTTGACCTTGATAGAACCGACAGGCTTAAGGATTGTGTGATCATCATCGTCGATGCTAGCCCGCAGACGCATCAAACTACCGGTACTAAGCTGCCGATAAAGCTAGCATCGATAGCCGATAATTGAGGCTATGAAGGCGGGTATAACCGATACTAGGCATCGTTTTGGCTCATATCCATCGTTATTAGCTGCAACAATAGAGTCCAGGATTTGTGGGCAAAGAGTTTTGTCGGCAAGGGCAGCTTGTTATCAAGACCTGGTCGATGTTAGCTTTTTTTAATATCTTGCGTGTGTGTATCGATGCCATATGAAAACATCACGCAAATCATTTTCAGCCACATATCTAAGATGCTACTCATATTTTGGCCGTTGATATCAGTCCCACCAGTGCCTGATATTAACTATTCAGCCTTACCCAAGAAAGGTGAGCTATAGTATGCCTCATATTAATTGGAAATAAAATGAGCAAGTGGGTACAAGGTGAGAGCACCGATGAAATTAATGGATTGCAAATTGGAAAATCAATTTGGTGGGTTTTGTGACATCAGCACCATACCACCGATTATAAATAAAATATATATTCATATATATACACACACACACACACATATATGAATACTTGTGTACAATTTAGCAAATTCAGTTAAATAATACATAAGTTCAAAGTATGGGGTTCGAACTAAAGTGTATGGGACCGGTTAAAACAATATAGGATGGATGGGGTCTTATTAGAGTTTTTCTAGAGGTTAACCTTGTGATGGGACCATCAATATAACCTATGATCTTTATAAACATATAAAACTATAAAATCATACGTTTTTTTTTTACTAAATACGATTTAAAACAATAACCTACAGATAACAATAAGGTGATCAAGGGGACTCAAGCAAGTTAAGAAACGTTTAAGACTTGTTTAAGTGCTAAAAGAGATTTTACAATTGAAACTTCGTTTTATAAATTTAACATAACTTTTTGTTAAAAATATTTTAATTAATATCATGTTAATAAGTTTCTTTTATAAATAAAGAAGTTGTTAATAAAACACTTTTTATATAAAATAAGTGTAACAATTTTATAAGTGAAACATGAAAGTTTAAAGCTTTATATTTCTAATAACTTAGAAAAATGTATTATTTTAATACAAGTTTGATTCACATCGAGTAAGCTAATGGTTAATGGTTTATTAGAGATAAAAACATAAAACTTTGTATTAATAAACCTAGTAACTCATTAGTGGGGTTTTAGGACACTTAGTCGGATTGCACGGTTCT
This sequence comes from Mikania micrantha, assembly GCA_009363875.1. Lineage (NCBI taxonomy): Eukaryota > Viridiplantae > Streptophyta > Magnoliopsida > Asterales > Asteraceae > Mikania > Mikania micrantha. Next base: position 51,419,651 of record CM018694.1, on the reverse strand, counting down.
TGTCACAATTATTAAACGTAAACTAATGTTAACAATGTGAAAACAAACAAATCAAACACAGGATCGTGAATACAACATCATCACAACAAGTGAGCGCGTGCATTTCTCGAGTCTTAGTCAACCACTACAATCACCAGGTGAGTTCATTTGTCCCTTTTCAAACTTAATTGTTTTACTTCGGGACTGAGAAGCATGTTAAACATTTTTATTGAAATGTTACTTAATGCTTTAATTATAAACAGGATTACTTATGATTGAAACTTATACTTTAAGCTTGATGCTTAAAATCAATTGTTGGTTACTTGATACAATTACATGAGACTTGATACAATTACATGATACTTGATACAAGTACATGAGACTTGATACAATTACATGAGACTTGATACAATTACATGATACTTGATACAATTACATGAGACTAAATGCTATTACATGAGACTTGATACAATTACATGAGACTTGATACAATTACATGAGATTTAATGCTATTACATGAGACATGATACAGATACATGAGACTTGATTCAATTACATGAGACTTGATACTAATACATGAGACTTGATGCTATTACATGAGATATGATGCTTGAAAACTATTACTTGCTCCTAGGCCATCATACATGTATCTAACCATAGTCTACGTAATTGCTAAACTTCTGGTATTCCAGAGCTTGTACCTATGGGGTGAGATACATGTAATAACATAAACATAATGATACTCAGCTATTACCTGGTTATAAGGGACATGTAATTGCTAAACGTCTGGTATTCCAGAGCTTTTGTCAGCTTATATGAGGTATGTAAAGGCTAAACATGAAAGTATCGATTCTAAGCTATTATCTGGTTATAAGGGACACGTAATTGCTAAACGTCTGGTATTCCAGAGCTTGTGTCGGCTTATAAGAGGTATGTAAAGGCTAAACATGAACCTATGGAATGCTAAGCTATTATCTATATAAGAGACATGTAATTGCTAAACTTCTGGTATTCCAGAGCTTTTGTCTGCTTATAGTAGATATGTAATTGCTAAACTATGTGTGTGTGAATCTACGATACTTGATAAACATGATGTGAAACCAACACTTATGAATACATTAGACCTGAAAACTTTGAAACAGATAACAAAAGCTTTGATGAGAATTGTATTGATTGGTAGGTAAAATGCTTGATTATTATTAACAACAATGTCATATCCGGGTTAGTATGTGGTGGGATGTTGGCTAGGGCTTGTTCCCTTACATATGCCCTATATATAAGCATACCGACTTGGATATTACATGTGGAGTTAATGAGGTTAAGGTTTTACCGAAGGAGGTTTGTGAAACTATTTTTTTTAAAACTTATAAACTTTATGAACTCACCAACCGTTGTGTTGACTTGATCTTTTTACATGCTTTCTCAGGTGAAGAACATGTTTAAACTTAAGCTTTTGGATATGCATACTAGGCTGCCCAGATAGAGGACCTAGTAGACTTTTGGAGAAGCACATCTTTTGTTGATGATACTTATTACTTTTGATATCTTGTACATATACAAGATATATATACATTATTCTTTGGATTAGGTTTACTTAGTTAAATTGCAGAACATTGCTATTGTAATTTAACTTTGTAATCCTATATATCATTTGATTGTGCTTTAGATATTCTTAAACGTTGATGCTATGTAAACAATCTGATCATCATGATTATCATCCGCGATATCACGCCCCGGGAACCTTCCGCCCGGCGGGGACTCCGATCCAACCCCGCCGGCTCGGGGTGTGACAGATTGGTATCAGAGCTCAAGGTTATAGAGAATAATAGGTCATTACATAAACGGTTTGGCCTAGACTATAACTTAGGGACCCTCATGTAGAGAACTTAAGACTTAAGCTTGTATTATGTTTTCTACGTTCGATCACTGCACTAACCAAATTCTTTGTGTTATGAACAGAATGCCGCCGAGAAAACAACCTACTCCACAAGTCTCTGCACCTCACTCTTCGACTCCTACACCCCCTGATTCACCACCGCCACCTCCTCCTCCTCCACACTCTCCACCACCGGGTTCAAGCACTGCTCAGACATTAGATCCTGCTACCATCGCCTTGGCGACACTGCTGAGTACCCAACTGACAAGCCAACTGAAAGAGGTCATCCCAGAGATGATAAATCGGATTCAGGGGCATGGCAACACTTCTGGTCATACTACAGGAGAAGCTAGTGGAAACACTAGCCATACGTCTGACTACTCCTACAAATCCTTTGTAGGATGCAAACCTCCTAGCTTCACTGGAGTTGAAGGCGCTGTTGGATTAATTCAATGGCTAGAAAAGATGGAGAACACTCTGGACATTAGCAGCTGTCCAGAACACCATAAAGTTCGTTATGCAGCTGGTTCATTCAGCAAGAGAGCTCTAACATGGTGGAACGCACAGATCCGAGCAAAGGGAAGAGATGAGGCAATGGCGATGCCTTGGGCAGAATTTAAGCTTCTTCTGAGGAATGAGTTTTGCCCGAAACATGAACTACAACAGCTGGAGATTGAGCTCTCAAATCATGAGATGAAGGGAGCTGACCACATGACTTTTACCAACCGTTATCATGAACTGGTAGCCCTGGTGCCAGAGATGGTGCCAACCTTGGAAAAGCTAATTGATCGCTATGTAGCAGGATTACCTTCATGTATACAAAGCGTTGTACTGGCTTCATACCCTGCCACTTTGGAGTCAGCCATTTCCCTCTCTGCTAAGCTTACCAAGGTAATGGTAAAGTATGGAGTCTTAAAAGATGATGCTGGAAAAGCTAAGGAAACAACATCAAAGAAACCCGAGTACCATCAGAAAAAGAAACGAAAGGTTGTCAAGAATTATGCAGCCGTTACCCCTCTGCGACAGGCACCTGCAGCACCTGTCAATCCTACTACTAGGGGTTATGGAGGGGAATATCCCCAGTGCACAAACTGCAAGTATCATCATCCTACTGGTGCTCAATGCAGGAAGTGCACGAATTGTGGCCGGTTTGGCCACTGGGTGAACAAATGCCGCTTTGCGGTGAATCAGGCTACCAACACTGCAACGAGAGCACTACCTCCACCACCACCACAGAACCCAGTCAACAACAACAACAGAGGATGCTACAACTGTGGGGAAATGGGTCATTTCTCCCGCAACTGTCCAAAGAAAGTGCAACCTGGAGCACAAGCACCTCGCGGACGAGCTTTTGTTATTGGAGCTAATGCTGCACGTCAGGACCCTAATGTGGTCACTGGTACATTTCTTTTACATGACTTTTATGCATCTATACTATTTGATACTGGTGCAGACCAGAGCTTTATTTCATCTGATTTTGCACGACAACTTAGCCTTACTGAGGAAACTTTAGACTCCCCTTACATTATTGAAGTAGCTAATGGGAAACAAGTTACAGTTAGCACTATACTTAGGAACTGCCCACTTACACTCGTAGATCATACATTTTCCATCGACTTGTTGCCGATGGAGTTGGGCAGTTTCGATATCATTGTGGGGATGGATTGGCTCTCACTCAACCGAGTTGAAGTCATCTGTTCAGATAAGCTACTTCGGATTCCAGTAACGGATGATCGTGTATTGGAAGTTCGTGGGGATCAAGCAAAACGAAATGTAAAGATCATATCAAGCATAAAAGCGCGTAAGTGTCTGCAGAAGAAGTGCATAGCATTCTTGGCTCATGTGGTGGAGAAAGACAAAGACAAGAAAACAATACAAGACGTACCGATAGTGAGGGAATATCCCGAAGTATTTCCGGAGGATCTACCTGGTTTGCCACCTGTGCGACCGGTAGAGTTTCGTATCGATCTGATTCCTGGAGCAACACCTGTTGCTAAATCTCCTTACAGGTTAGCACCTTCGGAGATGCAGGAATTATCTAACCAACTACAGGAATTACTTGATAAAGGTTTCATACGACCGAGCTACTCACCTTGGGGAGCTCCGGTATTGTTTGTGAAAAAGAAGGATGGATCTTTTCGCATGTGCATAGATTACAGGGAGTTAAACAAACTAACCATCAAGAATCGGTATCCATTACCAAGGATTGATGATTTGTTTGATCAATTGCAAGGAGCTCAATACTTTTCGAAGATCGATCTACGTTCCGGATACCATCAGCTCAGAGTACAAGACGAAGACATACCGAAGACGGCGTTTCGTACCAGATACGGGCATTACGAATTCATGGTGATGCCTTTTGGTTTGACGAATGCACCCGCGGTTTTCATGGACCTCATGAACCGTGTGTGTAAGCCGTACTTGGATCAATTTGTTATTGTTTTTATTGATGACATATTGATCTATTCTAAAAGCAAAGCAGAACACGAGCAACATCTTAGAACGATCTTGGAACTGTTAAAAGAAGAGAAGCTCTATGCCAAATTCTCTAAGTGTGAGTTTTGGTTAAAAGAGGTTCAATTCCTAGGCCATGTTGTTAACAGTGAGGGAATACATGTTGATCCTGCCAAGATTGAAGCAATTAAAGATTGGGACACTCCGAAGACACCGACGGAGATACGTTCTTTTCTAGGCTTAGCAGGCTATTACAGAAGGTTCATCTCGAACTTTTCTAGGATAGCCCTGCCACTCACAAAGTTGACACAGAAGAGCGAGCCGTTTGTTTGGGAACAGAAGCAAGAAGAAGCCTTTGAGACTTTGAAGCAGAAGTTATGTGATGCTCCAATTTTATCTCTTCCAGATGGTTGTGATGACTTTGTTGTGTATTGTGATGCATCCCATCAGGGACTTGGCTGTGTACTTATGCAGCGAGACAAAGTTATTGCGTACGCTTCAAGACAATTAAAGATTCATGAGAAGAACTACACAACTCACGATCTGGAACTGGGAGCAGTGGTGTTTGCACTGAAGATTTGGAGACATTACTTATATGGCACCAAGTGTACCATATTCACAGATCACAAAAGTCTGCAACACATATTTGATCAGAAGGAACTCAACATGCGGCAACGACGTTGGGTTGAACTTCTGAATGACTATGACTGTGTAATCAAATATCATCCGGGCAAGGCAAACGTTGTTGCTGATGCCTTGAGCCGGAAGGAACGAGTCGAACCCTTGCGCGTCAGAGCAATGGGAATGACTGTGCAGACAAGCTTACACGACAACATCATGCAAGCACAACAAGAAGTGATTGAACGAGAAAACTTGAAGAAAGAACTTGATTGCGGTGTGGAGAAACATTTGGAAACAAAACCTGATGGACTTGTTTACTTCAAGGATCGTATCTGGATTCCTGCAGTAGATGAGTTAAGGAAACTTATTTTTGATGAAGCACACAAGTCCAAGTACTCTGTGCATCCCGGTGCTGATAAAATGTATCAAGACTTACGTGCATTTTATTGGTGGCCGGGTATGAAGAAAGACATAGCTGAGTATGTTGGTCGATGCCTTACGTGTGCCAAAGTGAAGGCAGAACACCAGAGACCGTCAGGTTTACTGGAACAGCCTGAAATTCCACTTTGGAAGTGGGAACAAATAGCTATGGACTTTGTTACCAAGCTACCTCGCACTTCAAGTGGACACGACACTATTTGGGTGATCATTGATCGATTAACCAAGTCTGCTCATTTCTTGCCGATGCGAGAAACTTATTCAATGGATAAACTAGGGAAGCTTTACATCAATGAGATAGTGGTACGTCATGGTGTGCCATTGTCTATCATTTCGGATCGTGATAGCAGATTTTCATCAAGGTTCTGGCAGACATTGCAGAAATCTCTGGGGACGCAATTAAACTTGAGTACAGCTTATCATCCACAAACGGATGGTCAAAGTGAACGCACTATTCAGACCCTGGAAGACATGCTAAGAACTTGTGTTCTAGACTTCGGTGGTAATTGGGATTCTCATTTGCCACTAATCGAGTTCTCCTACAACAACAGTTATCACAGCAGCATCGGTTGTGCCCCATTCGAGGCTCTTTACGGCCGGAAATGTCGGTCACCGATCTGTTGGTCGGAAGTGGGAGATAATCGTATCACTGGGCCAGAACTTATTCAAGAAACTACGGACAAGATTGCTCAGATACAACAAAGGCTACAGGCAACACGAAGCAGACAAAAGAGCTATGCGGATAAACGGCGCAAGCTGTTGGAATTTCAAGTGGGAGATCGTGTTATGCTAAAGGTTTCCCCATGGAAAGGTGTAGTTCGATTTGCAAAGAAAGGCAAACTAACACCACGATACGTGGGACCGTTCGAGATCATCGAACGTATTGGTCCTGTGGCATACAGATTGAGCTTACCGGATGAACTTAGTGGTGTACATGACGTGTTTCACGTCTCAAACTTGAAGAAATGCCTTGCTGATGAAACTCTTATCATACCAGTTGAAGAAATTCAATTGGATGAAAACTTACGTTTTGTTGAAGAACCGTTAGAAATCATGGATCGCAAAGTCAAGAAACTGAGGCGAAGCCGTATTCCTATAGTTAAAGTTCGTTGGAACTCAAGGCGCGGACCCGAGTTTACTTGGGAACGTGAAGATCACATGAGGAACAAGTATCCCCAACTCTTTGCCGAGGAAGTCGTACCGAATAATGAGTCTTAAAATTTCGGGACGAAATTTCTCTAACAAGGGGAGACTGTAACATCAGTGTCGGACGCGTGCCGGAACAGTGATCGCAACAGTAAACCGTACAGTAAATCAGGTACACATTACGTGAAACTATGCTTATTTTATTGGAACATTATGCTTTATACTAGACTATTAAACGATTGTCTGAATCTGACTGAAACCTTAGGGTTTAACAGTCAGAAACATGTCAGACAACACAGTGCTGAAACACAGAAACTTGATTTGATACTATTGTGTATATACATATGTGAGGTTAAACAAAACGAAACTATAACGGTTATTGTGACGGAATGTTAAACAGACGAATTATTCGTATAGGTGACGATCTGTACGAATGATTCTGAGAGTTTAACGTTCTGAAATAATGACTGAAAAGTAGAAAACAAAAGTTGGAAAGCCAAACCATCGTCGTGTTCGTTCGAATGACGATTCGAACGAATACGCGCGATGGCGACGCGTTCTAACGAAACGAAAACGAAAACGATTACGAACGTTAAAATAATAAAAATAAATTAAAAATAATATTTATTAGTAAATCCCACTTAAAAAGATTTAAGTTAAACTATTTTATAAAACTACGCGCAATAAACTTTAATATAACGAAATAACGAGGTTTAACAGTCTGATCCCGAACGAAACCGTAAAAATAAGTAAATGATAATATTTTACGTTTTACAATTTGAAACTCATCAAAACTAATCAAAGAAATCTAAATTTCAATCTAAAAAGTTAATTACGCAACCGTAATTAAAACGCGCGTAAAAATACGCGAAACCGACATCGAGCGAGACCGAACACGCGGGTAAACACCCGGGGTATAAAACCCCAGTTCTTCTTCCCTCTCCCTTCAATTTCCAGCTGAAACACTATATCTCTCCCATCAAGATCGTTCTCTCTCTCTCTACTCTCTCTCTAGTTTCATCAACACTCCACCATAGCAAATCTTCACCAAATTTGATGTTTTTAGTGTCCAAACGACCCCCTCAACGAGTAGAACAAGGAAGTACAAGGGATCTAGCCTAAAACGAGCTCATGTGGACAGAAATCTAGAGAGAAGTTCGGTCGAAAAGGTGAGTTTTCATCTCTTTGGGTGTTTGAACGGGTAGCTGGGTTCTAGTCTTCGAAATCACCTAGAATGTACACAAAAATGAATTTAGGACTCAAGGAAGGGGTTGGGTTGAAGGTTGGAACAGCTGAATAAGACTGAAAAACCTGCGTCTGAGCAATGGCGATGGATGAAATACACAAACACCTTAGTATCGTAGACCTGCTATTCCTCCATATGTTGATCTCCGACCTTAGCTTGTTCGACCACTCTTCTGCTGGGACACCCTTGACCTTGATAGAACCGACAGGCTTAAGGATTGTGTGATCATCATCGTCGATGCTAGCCCGCAGACGCATCAAACTACCGGTACTAAGCTGCCGATAAAGCTAGCATCGATAGCCGATAATTGAGGCTATGAAGGCGGGTATAACCGATACTAGGCATCGTTTTGGCTCATATCCATCGTTATTAGCTGCAACAATAGAGTCCAGGATTTGTGGGCAAAGAGTTTTGTCGGCAAGGGCAGCTTGTTATCAAGACCTGGTCGATGTTAGCTTTTTTTAATATCTTGCGTGTGTGTATCGATGCCATATGAAAACATCACGCAAATCATTTTCAGCCACATATCTAAGATGCTACTCATATTTTGGCCGTTGATATCAGTCCCACCAGTGCCTGATATTAACTATTCAGCCTTACCCAAGAAAGGTGAGCTATAGTATGCCTCATATTAATTGGAAATAAAATGAGCAAGTGGGTACAAGGTGAGAGCACCGATGAAATTAATGGATTGCAAATTGGAAAATCAATTTGGTGGGTTTTGTGACATCAACACCATACCACCGATTATAAATAAAATATATATTCATATATACACACACACACACACACACACATATGAATACTTGTGTACAATTTAGCAAATTCAGTTAAATAATACATAAGTTCAAAGTATGGGGTTCGAACTAAAGTGTATGGGACCGGTTAAAACAATATAGGATGGATGGGGTCTTATTAGAGTTTTTCTAGAGGTTAACCTTGTGATGGGACCATCAATATAACCTATGATCTTTATAAACATATAAAACTATAAAATCATACGTTTTTTTTTTACTAAATACGATTTAAAACAATAACCTACAGATAACAATAAGGTGATCAAGGGGACTCAAGCAAGTTAAGAAACGTTTAAGACTTGTTTAAGTGCTAAAAGAGATTTTACAATTGAAACTTCGTTTTATAAATTTAACATAACTTTTTGTTAAAAATATTTTAATTAATATCATGTTAATAAGTTTCTTTTATAAATAAAGAAGTTGTTAATAAAACACTTTTTATATAAAATAAGTGTAACAATTTTATAAGTGAAACATGAAAGTTTAAAGCTTTATATTTCTAATAACTTAGAAAAATGTATTATTTTAATACAAGTTTGATTCACATCGAGTAAGCTAATGGTTAATGGTTTATTAGAGATAAAAACATAAAACTTTGTATTAATAAACCTAGTAACTCATTAGTGGGGTTTTAGGACACTTAGTCGGATTGCACGGTTCTTGTCACAATTATTAAACGTAAACTAATGTTAACAATGTGAAAACAAACAAATCAAACACAGGATCGTGAATACAACATCATCACAACAAGTGAGCGCGTGCATTTCTCGAGTCTTAGTCAACCACTACAATCACCAGGTGAGTTCATTTGTCCCTTTTCAAACTTAATTGTTTTACTTCGGGACTGAGAAGCATGTTAAACATTTTTATTGAAATGTTACTTAATGCTTTAATTATAAACAGGATTACTTATGATTGAAACTTATACTTTAAGCTTGATGCTTAAAATCAATTGTTGGTTACTTGATACAATTACATGAGACTTGATACAATTACATGATACTTGATACAAGTACATGAGACTTGATACAATTACATGAGACTTGATACAATTACATGATACTTGATACAATTACATGAGACTAAATGCTATTACATGAGACTTGATACAATTACATGAGACTTGATACAATTACATGAGATTTAATGCTATTACATGAGACATGATACAGATACATGAGACTTGATTCAATTACATGAGACTTGATACTAATACATGAGACTTGATGCTATTACATGAGATATGATGCTTGAAAACTATTACTTGCTCCTAGGCCATCATACATGTATCTAACCATAGTCTACGTAATTGCTAAACTTCTGGTATTCCAGAGCTTGTACCTATGGGGTGAGATACATGTAATAACATAAACATAATGATACTCATCTATTACCTGGTTATAAGGGACATGTAATTGCTAAACGTCTGGTATTCCAGAGCTTTTGTCAGCTTATATGAGGTATGTAAAGGCTAAACATGAAAGTATCGATTCTAAGCTATTATCTGGTTATAAGGGACACGTAATTGCTAAACGTCTGGTATTCCAGAGCTTGTGTCGGCTTATAAGAGGTATGTAAAGGCTAAACATGAACCTATGGAATGCTAAGCTATTATCTATATAAGAGACATGTAATTGCTAAACTTATGGTATTCCAGAGCTTTTGTCTGCTTATAGTAGATATGTAATTGCTAAACTATGTGTGTGTGAATCTACGATACTTGATAAACATGATGTGAAACCAACACTTATGAATACATTAGACCTGAAAACTTTGAAACAGATAACAAAAGCTTTGATGAGAATTGTATTGATTGGTAGGTAAAATGCTTGATTATTATTAACAACAATGTCATATCCGGGTTAGTATGTGGTGGGATGTTGGCTAGGGCTTGTTCCCTTACATATGCCCTATATATAAGCATACCGACTTGGATATTACATGTGGAGTTAATGAGGTTAAGGTTTTACCGAAGGAGGTTTGTGAAACTATTTTTTTTTAAAACTTATAAACTTTATGAACTCACCAACCGTTGTGTTGACTTGATCTTTTTACATGCTTTCTCAGGTGAAGAACATGTTTAAACTTAAGCTTTTGGATATGCATACTAGGCTGCCCAGATAGAGGACCTAGTAGACTTTTGGAGAAGCACATCTTTTGTTGATGATACTTATTACTTTTGATATCTTGTACATATACAAGATATATATACATTATTCTTTGGATTAGGTTTACTTAGTTAAATTGCAGAACATTGCTATTGTAATTTAACTTTGTAATCCTATATATCATTTGATTGTGCTTTAGATATTCTTAAACGTTGATGCTATGTAAACAATCTGATCATCATGATTATCATCCGCGATATCACGCCCCGGGAACCTTCTGCCCGGCGGGGACTCCGATCCAACCCCGCCGGCTCGGGGTGTGACAGGGCCGAAGGATCTTTAGGAAGAAAACGTAGGGGCCAAAGGTTTTTTTGGAAGGAAACAAAGGAAACCGAAGGATTTTTCGTAGAAATACTATTAAACCGACCCTTCTGACTAGAAAAGCTGGGGGGGAGGCCTCTAAGAAGGTCCATCCATGCTGATTTGCGTTTTGGCCATTTAAAGGTGAAACCGGTGTTGATTCGATTCCTTTGATTATGAATGTGAACATATACGAAAATCAATATAAGAACGTAGATTAGATGAAACCTGTGAATCCAGTGAATGCGTTGTTGATTCCTAACATGATGCTTGAGATGACGATCTGATCGGGTTCCCGTTTAGGGTGTATGGTGAGGATAAAATAAGATGAGAGGCTCGGTTCTAGTTCACGAATTCTCTAGAGATGAGGAGATTCGTGAATGATGATGTTTAGAGTGTGTAACCTTAATTATGAGCCATTAACCTCATATTTATATACACCCAAGGGGAAACCCTAATCAGAATAAATAAGGATAATTACGTCAATCAAATAATTATCTATCTGTTATGGGTATTTAGGTAATTGATCTATTCAATTAAATAATCATGAGGGCCATATATTATTTATTTAATTAATTATTTCCAATATTCTCCCACTTGGCCAAGTGATTATTTATTATAAGCATTAAATAAGTCTGCAGATTGATAATACTCATTTTAGTTCTAAATTGTAATCATAGTAGAGAAATACAGTCATTGAATCAGTTATTCAATTCAAGACCCCCATTAATCATACTACAATACAAATTTAAAACTTAAGTTAGGATCAATTAACAAGTAAGCCCTTTAACGAATGATTTGTGTTATTAGTGTCTATATGTCATTAGGCATGCATAAACATATATTTAGAGACAAACAAATCAAATAAGTAAGGAAATTTCATTAATCATAAGTAAGTACATTATGCAATAAGGTCTTTACATAAGCACATCTTCGAAACATGTTATTCGAATATCTTAGGAGGGATACCTTTAGTCATTGGATCCGCAAGCATAACTTCAGTACTTATATACTCAATACAAAGATTATTTTCCTCAACTTTCTCGTGAATGAACAAGTACTTGTATCAAGATATAAACCAGCACAGGTCGAACTGTTACTGTTTGAGAAGTTAACGGCTGCTGAGTTATCACAGTAAAGCTTCAATGGTCTAGAGATAGAGTTAACGAATTTGAGCCCATCGATAAGGTTTCTCAACAACATTCCATGACAGGTTGCATTGTACACTACAACATATTCATCCATCATAGTTGAGGTTGTTGTCAGCTGCTGCTTATGACTCTTCAATGAGATCGGTCCGCCTACTAACATAAAGATATACCCCGAAGTGGATTTCTTGTCATCTTTGCATTTAGCAAAGTCAGAATCAGAGTAACCAACCACTTCCAAATTATCACTTCTTCTATAAGTCAGCTTGAAGTCTTTTGTCCCTTGAAGATATCGAAGTACTTTCTTAGGTGCTCTCCAGTGATCGAGGCCAGGATTAGTTTGATAACGGCCAAACATTCCAGAAATGTAAGCTATATCAGGACGAGTACATACTTGAGCATACATAAGGCTCCCAACTACTGATGCATAAGGTATCATTCTCATTTGCGACTTTTCAGCCTTAGTCTTCGAACACTGAAAAGAACCGAAGACATCTCCTTTAACTACTAGAGCTACAGAGGGAGAGCAGTGTTGCATGTTGTAGCGTGATAAGAGCCGTTCAATGTAAGCCTTCTAAGATAAACCCAGAATTACTTTCCAAAAGAATGTCATCGACATAAAGGACAAGTATAGTAAAGTTGCTCCCACTCATCTTGAGGTATGTGCATTGATCCACTTGATTCTTTAGGAAACCGTACTTCTTCATCACTTCATCAAACTTTAGATACCGTTGACATGAGGCTTGCTTCAACCCTTATATGGATTTCTTTAACTTGCAGACTAAATGCTCTTGACCTTCAGGCATGAAGCCCTCAGGCTGTTTCATGAACACATCTTCATACAAGTCGCCGTTTAGGAAAGCAGTTTTGACGTCCATCTGATGCAGATCTAAATCATAATGAGTTACGAGGGCCATCACATTTCTTAAGGAATCCTTTCGAGAGACAAGAGAAAAGGTCTCTTGATAGTCAATTCCCTCTTTCTAAGTGAAACCTTTTGCAACCAATCTTGCTTTGAAGCGTTCAATGTTCCCATTTGGATCCAGTTTAGTTTTGAACATCCATTTACATCCTATGGGTTTTACTCCGTTGGTTAATTCTACCAAATCCCAAACATCGTTTTTCTTCATGGAATCAAGCTCATCAGTCATAGCTTTCTTCCATTCATAAGACTGATCACTAGTAATGGCTTCATGATAAGAGGTAGGATCAGTAAACTTTCCGGCATCCATTTCAGCTTCAGTCAGGTACGTTACATAATCATCAAAGTTAGTAGGCACTTTAGGCCTAGATGACCTCCTGAGTTGGTTAGCGGGTTCAGCATGGCTGGTATTGTGTTGATGTTGACAGTTGAAGTGCCTTCATTCTTGGTAACATTTGGAGCCGTAGTAAGTCCTGATTGTGTCGGAGTTGGTGCAGTGAAGTTCGGAGTAACATGGTCTACAAGAGGAGTAATCGGAGGTAAGTTAGTCGATGAGCGTCTCCCCCCCCCCGCGCGTTTTGTACTTCTTTCAAATCAGAATCAAGATTTACACTGCTCCCACTGACCTTAGAATCCTCAAGGAAATGAGCATGCTTTGTTTCTACAATTCGAGTGACATGAGTAGGACAATAGAATCTATAACCCTTTGAGTGATCGAAATACCCGATGAAGTAACATGTAACAGTTTTCATGTCAAGCTTCTTTAAGAAAGGATTATAGAGTTTAGCTTCGGCAAGACAACCCCATACTTTCATATATCTAAGACTCGGTTTCCTTCCTGTCCAAAGTTCATAAGGAGTTTTAGGGACAGATTTTGAAAGAACTATATTGAGTATATGAACTGTTGTCTTTAAGGCCTCGGTCCAAAGGATTGAGGGTGTCACACCCCCAAATTCCCACTCCTGGTGTCAGTCCACGTGGGTGTGACGTGGCCAGAATCACAGCTCAAGGTCATATAGAACACCTCTATATGCGTTTACAAATCCAATGTTTGTCATAAACTTAGTAAAATAGTTTGCAGCGGAATTGATAAAGTAATGCAGCGGAATTAAAATAAGTTAAATACATGCAGCGGATAATACTTGTTTAAACATGAAAAGTAAATTGTCAGACAACACAATGTTTGGTACATAAACTAAATGAAATTTGTTTTTCAAAAGACAGATATCATGAATGCGGGATCCTATGCTCATAATCCCTAACGTGCATTCCTGCTCCATAGCCTGCTAGTTACCTGAGAATACAAGTTTAAGAAAAAGTGTCAACACAATGGTTGGTGAGTTCACAGGTTTTGATATACATATATAGTAAGAAAGTGTGTCATGCTGTTTATCATATGTTAGTACCGAGCCCTAGGCTCCAAGTGTCAGTGCGTCACTACCGAACTAGACTTGTTTGTCCTTGCCTCCGCTATGTCTCGTATACATAGCAAGTTAGGTCAAAGTTTGCACGGGTTATGACATCCAGTCAACATGGTGCCCCGTGGGGTTAGTCATTCCTTAATGGATCCATTCAAACCTACCACGTTGTTCGTACATTAACGGTAAGACTTTGTGAGGGCTTGTTACGAGTTCAACACTTAATGTTTGTCTAATAAACCAGTATACACAAAAATGTTTGTACAGTAATAAATGTTTGACTCGATGTAACTAGTATTCTCCCCCTATTTAAAAGCGTTTGAAAAGAGTAAAGAGGGGCCGTAAACTCACCTTAGTGATCGTGAAATAAAACAAGCGTAAGCTCCTGCTCGAAAAGCGTGTCGGTCACCGGCAACCTATATCGTACACCGAACATGAGTTTGTGTAAGTGACCATGCTAGTGCCCGTGTGAGTGCTCGTGTTTGTGCCCAACAACCCTCGGTGGTTCATGTTTGCCTGTGTCGGTCCACAATGACCGTGTTTCCTCGTGTTGGTCCACAATGACCGTGTTTGACTGTGTTGGTCCACAATGACCGTTTTTGACCATATTTGACCGTGTTTGACCAGAGTTGACCGTGTTTGACCAGAGTTGACCGTGTCAAGTCAAGGACCCGTTGGTGAACCGTGTGACGGTTGTGAATCGTGTAACAAATGTGTAAGTGTGCGTCGTGTGCAAAACGCGCAAGTCGCGTCTATGGACAACTTACTATTTATAGTAAGTTTCCATTTATGGAAAGTTCACAAAGCATATTGATTTTATAGTTCTAGCATGCTCATTAGTCCTACGTGATCATGTTAACACATAGCACATCATCATACGAATTCACATATGTCGTTTATAACATGTTTGCACATAAAAGTTTCCTAAAATGGAAAGTTCCCATTTCTAGTATACGTGACATCGGAAACCATCTAACTTAGCATCTAATCATCATGTTATAACATATCAAGCCACTTAGTATGTTCAAATCCTACAAAATGTTCATAAGTTGGTTTTTGTAAAAATAAAGTTACTATAAATAGTAACTTTGTAGTTTTTGCATAAAAATGACCATCTAAACATTCCTAATCCATTTTTATGTCACAAATCATCATAATATGTCATTTAACACCATTTGAAAATACTCAATTAACTATAATCATCATCTAGCAATAGTTCACTTATAAAAGTTACTAAAAATAGTAACTATGCTAGATATGCCCAAAATCTACATCCAAATCACATTCTAAGCATCAATATCATTCAAATATCATCCTAAAAGCAATTTCCTCATACATGCGTGTTCATATCATCACCCATTACACCATTTTATGAATAAAAGTTTCTAAAAATAGAAATGCTCATTAAAATCATAGTTTTTAACCATTTTAACACAATCTAATCATGCAATAACACTCATACATCATCAAAAATCATCCCAACATCAAAAAATCATTCCAACATTCATGGATCATACATGCATGTAAAGATTTCATCATCATATGTACAACCCATGCTTTATAACAACACATAACATCATGGATCATCATAAATCATCATATAAACCTCTTAGATCATCAAAATCAGTAGGTTCACTAGCAAACCCAGATTCAAATCATGGAAATATTCATGCATGCGAAGGATGTGTGCTTGCATGTGGGTTTTACCCATTGCAAGTGTGTGTAAACGATGTGAGAGTAAGTTTTAAGCATAAAGCTACCTTCTAAAGCTCCTTGAACACTAGGATGATGGTTAAGCAGCCCCTACACCTCCTGAGATTGATGGTTTCGACAGAAAGAAGGAGAGAATGGAGATGCACAAGTTTCTTCGTGGTACACAAGCTTCGACCCTTCAAGTTGGAGCTTCAAAGTGACCTCTAATGGTGAAAATATGTTGTATCAGGATGTAGAAGACGAAGTTGACCAAGTTGTGGCGTGTGATGTTGATTAAAATGATGAGAATAGGTGTGATGATGATCTTGGGTGCTTAAAAAGCTGTTTGGCGTCGCTGTGCTCCCAGGCGTATCGCCTGGCGAGGATGGTGGGCGCCAGTCGTTACGCGCGAGGCGTCCGGGTGAGGCGCTCTTTATTCTACCCGCGCGTATCGCCAGACATCACTTTCTCCGGGTCGGGCGTTACGCCTGGCCCATATAATTGGCCCAATAAGCCTATTTTGATGTTTTTGGCCTGTTTTCGCTCGTTTTCTCGACTGTAAGACCTTGTTTAAGCATCGTTGGGGCTCTAATCATCAATTACTAATAATAATCGACTCGTGAAGTGTTTCTGTGACCAATTGTTGTGACGTTTACCAACGTTCGTGTGTTTTGACACGTGTGTGTTGTTTGCCGATAATTCCACGAATTATCTTGTTGTGTGTCGGTGTTCGTACTGTCGTGCCACGTGTCACACTAAATTAAACTAATTCTAGTGCCACGTGTACATAAATCATTTAAATAAATATTTAAATAAATAATTGCTGACCTGGAAATTACGAGGTGTCACATCCTCCCCTTGTTAGAAAGAATTTCGTCCCGAAATTCAACTTGCGTCATTTTTTTTATCTGTTCCGCGAACAGGTGTGGGTATTTCTGTCTCATCTGGTCTTCACGTTCCCATGTGAATTCCGGTCCTCGTCGCGAATTCCATCGTACTTTCACAATCGGTATTTTACTGAGTTTGAGCTTCTTGGTTTCCCGGCCCATGATCTCCACCGGTTCATCAACGAAGTTCAGTTGGTCGTCGATTTGTATCTCCTCAAGAAGTATAACAAGTGTTTCATTGGATAGACACTTCTTGAGGTTTGAGATGTGAAATACCTTGTGTAGGCTGCTCAGCTCGTCTGGCAGGTTTAGCTCGTAGGCCACCGAGCCTATGCGTTTAGTGATTTCGAACGGTCTAATGTATCGAGGGTTCAACTTGCCTCGTTTGTCAAACCGTATGACTCCTTTCCAAGGCGAGACCTTGAGTAACACTCTGTCCCCCACTTGGAACTCCAACGGTTTGCGTCGTTGGTCAGCATAGCTTTTCTGCCTGTCCCGAGCTGCTGCCATCCGCTTGCGTATCTGCACGATCTTTTCAGTTGTTTCGTGCACAAGCTCTGGACCGGTCAGTTGGCTGTCCCCAACTTCCGCCCAGCGAATGGGTGATCGACACTTACGTCCGTAAAGTGCCTCGAATGGTGCAGCTTGGATGCTAGTGTGGTAGCTATTGTTGTATGAGAACTCAACTAACGGTAGGTGAGTCTCCCAGCTACTACCAAAGTCAATAAAACATGCCCGAAGCATGTCCTCCAGTGTCTGTATAGTGCGTTCACTCTGCCCGTCCGTCTGAGGTTGGTAAGCGGTACTCATATCCAATCTCGTACCCAAAGCCTTATGCAAAGACTTCCAGAAATGCGACGTGAATCGACTGTCGCGATCAGATATGATCGAGATTGGCACTCCATGTCGAGTAACCACTTCCTTCAGATAAATACGAGTGAGTTTGTCCAACTTTTCGGTCTCCTTGATGGGTAGAAAATGTGCAGACTTTATTAGTCGGTCTACGATAACCCAGATGGTGTCGCAACCACTTGCCGTCTTTGGCAGTTTAGTTATGATGTCATGGAGATATGCTCCCATTTCCACATTGGTATCTCGGGTTGTTGAAGTAACCCTGATGGCTTTTGGTACTCCACTTTGACTTTTGAGCACGTCAGACACTTACTTACATAAGTTGCTATCTCAGCTTTCATGTTCGGCCACCAGTAGGTCGTCTTCAGGTCGTGAAACATCTTATCAGAGCCCGGATGTACGGAATACCGGCTCTTGTGAGCTTCGTCCATCACTACTTCTCTCAATCCCCCGTAGCGTGGAATCCAAATTCGATCCACTAAATAATAAGCTCCGTCGTCTTTTACTTTCATCTGCTTATCCATGCCATGCATGGCTTCAAGAGTGAGATTTTCAGTTTTCAGGGCTTCTTGTTGTGCGATTCGGATCTGATTTGGTAGTTCAGAATGAATCGTGAGTTGTAGTGCACGTACGCATCTAGTTGTTTCCTTCCGGCTCAATGCGTCAGCCACTACGTTTGCTTTACCCGGATGGTATTTGATAGCGCAATCATAATCACCAATAAGCTCAACCCATCTTCGTTGTCTCATGTTCAACTCTTTCTGGTCGAAGATGTGTTGTAGGCTTTTATGATCGGTAAAGATAGTGCATTTCGTGCCGTATAGATAGTGTCTCCAGATCTTCAAGGCGAATACCACCGCTCCTAACTCAAGGTCATGAGTCGTGTAGTTTTTCTCATGCACCTTCATTTGTCGTGAAGCGTATGCTATCACCTTCTCGCGTTGCATCAATACGCAACTGAGTCCTTGTTTCAAGGCGTCACAATACACCACGAAGTCATCGCATCCTTCCGGTAGGGATAGGATGGGTGTAGTACATAGTTTCTGCTTCAACAAGTTGAATGCAGCTTCCTGTTTGTCTCCCCAATCGAACTTCTTATCCTTATGAGTCAGGGATGTTAGTGATTGGGCAATCTTTGAGAATCCTTCAATAAATCTTCTGTAGTACCCGGCCAGACCTAGGAATTGTCGCACCTCAGTTGGAGTCTTGGGTGCTTCCCAGTTCTTAATGGCCTCGATCTTTGCTGGGTCTACATGTATCCCTTGCTCGTTAACCACGTGTCCAAGAAATTGGACTTCGCGAATCCAAAAATCACATTTTGAAAATTTCGCGTACAATTGCTCGTTCTTCAGTAATTCCAAGACTAGCCTTAGATGTTCAGCATGCTCTTCCTGATTCTTCGAGTAAATCAGGATGTCGTCAATGAACACTATTACGAATTTGTCAAGATAAGGTTTGCACACTCTATTCATGAGATCCATGAATACTGCGGGTGCGTTGGTCAGTCCAAAGGGCATAACCAAGAATTCGTAGTGTCCGTATCGAGTTCTGAAGGCTGTCTTAGGAATATCATTCTCTTGTATCCTTAGTTGATGGTATCCTGATCTTAAATCGATCTTCGAATAGTAGCTTCATCCTTGCAGTTGGTCAAACAGATCGTATTCGCGGTAAGGGGTATCGATTCTTGATCGTCACTTTGTTCAGTTCTCTGTAGTCGATACACATACGGAATGATCCGTCTTTCTTCTTCACAAACAAGACCGGTGCTCCCCAAGGTGAGAAGCTCGGTCTGATAAGTCCCTTGTCTAACAGTTCCTGCAACTGGTTAGACAGTTCTTGCATCTCCGTCGGTGCCAATCGGTAAGGAGCCTTGGCAATCGGTGCTGCTCCAGGAGTGAGGTCTATCTGAAACTCGACTTGTCGTTTCGGAGGTAGTCCAGGTAGATCCTCGGGAAATACTTCAGGAAAATCGCGGACTACAGTGATGTCCTCAATATTCCGCTCCTTCTTTGGTTGTTTTGTGATGAGGGCTAGTATCGCAGTGTATCCCTTCTGAAGATACTTGTTTGCTTTCATGCACGACATGATATTTAGAGGTACTCCCCGTCGTTCTCCCTGAATCGAGATTTGTTCTCCGTTCTGCAACGTCACTCGTACGATCTTCTCGTTGCATACAATCTCGGCTTGGTTAACGGATAACCAATCCATTCCAACGACCACATCAAAGCTTCCGATAGTCACCGGCATTAAGTCGATTTCGAGTTCGTGATCCGCCAAAACCATGACGCATCCTCGAAAGATGTGTTGTGTTTCAATCAGTTTGCCGTCGGCTAACTCTACGGTATACTTATAGTCTAGTGGTGTTGGGGTAATATCTAGTAACTTACTAAACTCACTAGATATAAAGCTTCTATCGGCACCGGTATCAAATAATATACTAGCATAGACATTATTTAAAAGAAACGTACCGGTTACGATGTTAGGGTCGTCCTTGGCATCCCCCGAGCCAATCACAAAAGCTCGACCCTTGGCCGCTCCTCCTCCGGCCTTCTTCAACTGAGGGCAATCCCTCCTCATGTGCCCCGGTTTTCCACATTCATAACACCCCTTGAGGGTGTTCTGGTTGTTGTTCTGGTTCTGGTTGGGGTTGTTATTGTTGTTGCTGAGGAATTTGGACCTGCAGTCTTTGGCCATGTGGCCATGTCTTCCACACAGCAAGCAACGGTATCGCTCGCATTGGCCAGAGTGGTGGTAAGAACATCTGTTGCACAGAGGGTATTTTCCTTGGTACACACCCTTCCCCTTATCATCGGGTTGGGTGGCAGTGAAGGCTCTTGCTGGTGCAGATCGTTGTGATTGTTGTTGTTAATGAGGTTGGTGGGATTGATGATGGCTGGGCTCCCATTTCCGTTTTTGGCTCTCCTGAGGCTTCAGATGTTCGCCTCGCTTGGGTAGCTTGCCCTGGGCTACCGCTTGACCGGTTAGTTTGTGAGCCAGTCTGATCAACGGTTGGATGGTGGTGAGGTCAGATGCAGTTACCATGCTCTGAATCTGCTCCGGCAGCCCACTGATGAACTACTCAATCTTTTTGTATTCCGGCGTCACCATAGCCGGGCATAGTTTGCACAACTCGTGGAACCGAGTGCAGTATTGTTCGATCTTAGAGCCCACCATTTTCAGAATCCAAAATTCGCCTTCCAGTTTCCGGATCTCGTCACGAGGGCAGTATTCCTCTTGCAGTAATCGGGTGAAATCAGCCCACGGCATGGAGTTGGCACCGTCCAACCCCAGGGTTTGCACATGGTTGTTCCACCATGTGAGGGCCGGTCCTTCTAGTGTGCCGGTCGCAAATTTAACCAGGTTCTCTTCAGCACAGTCGCACATGGCGAACACAGACTCCACCTTTTCAACCCAGCGGAGCATCTCGACAGCTCCTTCAGTTCCTTTGAACTTGTGAGGGTGGCAGTTCAAGAAGGACTTAAAGGAACATCCCTTCCCATTGCTGCCGTTTGACCCTGTTTGTCAGAAACCAGTGTCGTGTGTTTGTATCGTGTTAGCTACACTATATTAGTCACGTCAGGCAAGTGTTAGTACCGTTGTTGTTTCCACTAGTTTCGCTATGTTGGCGACTCGCTTCGTAGTCGGCGATCGCTTTGTTGACCCGTCAATCAACCATCATTTTTTATAACAGCGGCATCTAGTGTCCGTTTAGCAGGACGCGCGTACGGTCCTCTTCCCGCCATGTATGGTTCTATACATAAGGGATAGAGTATTAGTTAGCACATGTTAGAGTGTTAGCCATATGTCATGTCAGATGTCATATCCAATGTTATGTTAGATGTCATGTCAGCAATCAACCATAGTCAGATCATGCGATAAATAAATCAAAATGCCATTCTCATTAATATAAGCTTTCGGGGTACAATAATTTCAAAAGAGAATAATAATGCAAGTTCTACGAGCACATCCCGCTCATTTAGACAAATACAAAAAGAAAACATAACATAAAATAAACAGTACAACTAGTCCTAATCTATGGTGACATGTGAAATGTCACTATCAGAATCTCCATCAGCATCATCCTCCTCTGGATCCTCGATGGGATCCTCGTCAAAATCCTCTTCTTCGAGGTCCTCGGCCTCGAACTGCGGTTCGTCTTCGGGTGGTGGTTCCACAATAAACTGCTCAGCCCATGCATTAAGCATGGCGTCGCTAGCCAGAACCATCGCATGAGTCTCCTCGTTGGCGACCCTGTTCTCGGTAATGCGTCCGTCGTGTTCCTGCATAATGTCGACCATTTGCCCGTGCTGACTCATCAGCTGGGCTATCTGGAGACGTAAGGCCTCCATCTGCTCCTCTAACCTGTCATTACGCCTCTCAAGGCGATCGTTCTTCTTGCGAAGAACTCGGACCTCGTCTGATAACTCAGCGTTCCTTCTGGACTCACGTCGCGTAAAGGCAACGTGCGCCGCGAAGGCCCGCTCCTGAGGTACATCGAGTGGTGGCAGTCGATAGCCTGCCGAAGTGTCGCCGGGATAGCGTGGCGGTGGTACTCTCTCTCCGATGATCCACTCCTGAATGGTGGTAGGGTACCATCCCCAGTGCCGGTCTCGCATCATCCTCCTGGCGCGCCAGTCCATCTCGGCGTCCACCTGCGCCACAATGTTTTCGACTCGTCGTCGACTCTCTGCAGTCTGCTCGTCGGTTACCGGGCGTTTACCCAAGTTCCTCTTGGTATCATCATTGTTGTCGGCCATCCTGTAAGTCTCAAGTTAGTAAGCAACAGTTTAACAAGAGTAATAACATCATCAATATGCAAGTTCTAAATGTAGTGTCTAGAGTTGAGCAATGGCTATAGTCTAAGTTTACTACATGCAAACCTAGTTCCCTATAACCAAGGCTCTGATACCAGTCTGTCCCACCCCCAAATTCCCACTCGTGGTGTCAGTCCACGAGGGTGTGACGTGGCCATAATCACAGCTCAAGGTCATATAGAACACCTCTATATGCGTTTACAAATCCAATGTTTGTCATACACTTAGTAAAATAGTTTGCAGCGGAATTGATAAAGTAATGCAGCGGAATTAAAATAAGTTAAATACATGCAGCGGATAATACTTGTTTAAACATGAAAAGTAAATTGTCAGACAACACAACGTTTGGTACATAAACTAAATGAAATTTGTTTTTCAAAACACAAATATCATGAATGCGGGATCCTATGCTCATAATCCCTAACATGCATTCCTGCTAGTTACCTGAGAATACAAGTTTAAGAAAAAGTGTCAACACAATGGTTGGTGAGTTCACAGGTTTTGATATACATATATAGTAAGAAAGTGTGTCATGCTGTTTATCATATGTTAGTACCGAGCCCTAGGCTCCAAGTGTCAGTGCGTCACTACCGAACTAGACTTGTTTGTCCTTGCCTCCGCTATGTCTCGTATACATAGCAAGTTAGGTCAAAGTTTGCACGGGTTATGACATCCAGTCAACATGGTGCCCCGTGGGGTTAGTCATTCCCTAATGGATCCATTCAAACCTACCACGTTGTTCGTACATTAACGGTAAGACTTTGTGAGGGCTTGTTACGAGTTCAACACTTAATGTTTGTCTAATAAACCAGTATACACAAAAATGTTTGTACAGTAATAAATGTTTGACTCGATGTAACTAGTATTCTCCCCCTATTTAAAAGCGTTTGAAAAGAGTAAAGAGGGGCCGTAAACTCACCTTAGTGATCGTGAAATAAAACAAGCGTAAGCTCCTGCTCGAAAAGCGTGTCGGTCACCGGCAACCTATATCGTACACCGAACATGAGTTTGTGTAAGTGACCATGCTAGTGTCCGTGTGAGTGCTCGTGTTTGTGCCCAAAAACCCTCGATTGTTCATGTTTGCCCGTGTCGGTCCACAATGACCGTGTTTGCTGGTGTTGGTCCACAATGACCGTGTTTGACTGTGTTGGTCCACAATGACCGTTTTTGACCATGCTTGACCGTGTTTGACCAGAGTTGACCGTGTCAAGTCAAGGACCCGTTGGTGAACCGTGTGACGGTTGTGAATCATGTAACAAATGTGTAAGTGCGCGTCGTGTGCAAAACGCGCAAGTCGCGTCTATGGACAACTTACTATTTATAGTAAGTTTCCATTTATGGAAAGTTCACAAAGCATATTGATTTTATAGTTCTAGCATGCTCATTAGTCCTACGTGATTATGTTAACACATAGCACATCATCATACGAATTCACATATGTCGTTTATAACATGTTTGCACATAAAAGTTTCCTAAAATGGAAAGTTTCCATTTCTAGTATACATGACATCGGAAACCATCTAACTTAGCATCTAATCATCATGTTATAACATATCAAGCCACTTAGTATGTTCAAATCCTACAAAATGTTCATAAGTTGGTTTTTGTAAAAATAAAGTTACTATAAATAGTAACTTTGTAGTTTTTGCATAAAAATGACCATCTAAACATTCCTAATCCATTTTTATGTCACAAATCATCATAATATGTCATTTAACACCATTTGAACATACTCAATTAACTATAATCATCATCTAGCAATAGTTCACTTATAAAAGTTACTAAAAATAGTAACTATGCTAGATATGCCCAAAATCAACATCCAAATCACATTCTAAGCATCAATATCATTCAAATATCATCCTAAAAGCAATTTCCTCATACATGCGTGTTCATATCATCACCCATTACACCATTTTATGAATAAAAGTTTCTAAAAATAGAAATGCTCATTAAAATCATAGTTTTTAACCATTTTAACACAATCTAATCATGCAATAACACTCATACATCATCAAAAATCATCCCAACATCAAAAAATCATTCCAACATTCATGGATCATAAATGCATGTAAAGATTTCATCATCATATGTACAACCCATGCTTTATAACAACACATAACATCATGGATCATCATAAATCATCATATAAACCTCTTAGGTCATCAAAATCAGTAGGTTCACTAGCAAACCCAGATTCAAATCATGGAAATATTCGTGCATGCGAAGGATGTGTGCTTGCATGTGGGTTTTACCCATTGCATGTGTGTGTAAACGATGTGAGAGTAAGTTTTAAGCATAAAGCTACCTTCTAAAGCTCCTTGAACACTAGGATGATGGTTAAGCAGCCCCTACACCTCCTGAGATTGATGGTTTCAACAGAAAGAAGGAGAGAATGGAGATGCACAAGTTTCTTCGTGGTACACAAGCTTCGACCCTTCAAGTTGGAGCTTCAAAGTGACCTCTAATGGTGGAAATATGTTGTATCAGGATGTAGAAGAAGAAGTTGACCGAGTTGTGGCGTGTGATGTTGATTAAAATGATGAGAATAGGTGTGATGATCTTGGGTGCTTAAAAAGCTGTTTGGCGTCGCTGTGCTCCCAGGCGTATCGCCTGGCGAGGATGGTGGGCGCCAGTCGTTACGCGCGAGGCGTCCGGGTGAGGCGCTCTTTATTCTACCCGCGCGTATCGCCAGACATCGCTTTCTCCGGGTCGGGCGTTACGCCTGGCCCATATAATTGGCCCAATAAGCCTATTTTGATGTTTTTGGCCTGTTTTCGCTCGTTTTCTCGACTGTAAGACCTTGTTTAAGCATCGTTGGGGCTCTAATCATCAATTACTAATAATAATCGACTCGTGAAGTGTTTCTGTGACCAATTGTTGTGACGTTCACCAACGTTCGTGTGTTTTGACACGTGTGTGCTGTTTGCCGATAAATATTCCACGAATTATCTTGTTGTGTGTCGGTGTTCGTACTGTCGTGCCACGTGTTACACTAAATTAAACTAATTCTAGTTCCACGTGTACATAAATCATTTAAATAAATATTTAAATAAATAATTGCTGACCTGGAAATTACGGGGTGTCACAGAGGGTAAATCTGAGTTGGCTAACATACTGCGCACCATGTTCATTAGGGTTCTATTTCTCCTTTCAGCAACACCATTTTGTTGAGGAGTATCGGGCATGGTGTATTGGTTCACGATCCCTTGGCCTTTACAAAACTCATAAAATGGACCAGGAGCCTGACCAACATCAGTATGTCTACCATAATATTCACCTCCTCTATATGATCTCACAACTTTTATTTTAAGATTTAGTTGATTTTCAAATTTAGTTTTATAATCTTTAAAATTTGTAAGTGATTCAGATTTGTCCTTGATTAGATACAAGTACATGAAACGAGAATAATCATTATTAAAGTGATAAAAGAAGTTTGTCCAGTTATTCCAGCAATGGTGTAAGGGCCACTAATGTCAGTGTGAATAATTTCTAATAAATTAGAACTCCTAGTGGCACATTTCTTAGTTGTTGTTGTCATTTTTCCTTTAAGGCATTTGACACATGTTAAAAAATTAGTGAAATCAAGAGAAGGTAAAACTTCATCCTTCACAAGTCGAGATAAGCGATCTCGTGATATGTGGCCTAAGCATTGATGCCACAACATGGATGAAGTTTCTAAGTATCCTTTTATTTTAGTCTTTGTTGAGTTCTCATTAATGTTATATGACAACAAAGACCTAGAGAAATCATCATCTAGTTCTAATTTATAGAGACCACCATCAGAAGACCATAACCAAATACTTGAGAATTAGAACTAATAGTAAGTCTGCCATTTCCATGGGAAACATAAAAATCATCCATGTCTAACTTTGGTCCTGATACAAGATTCCTAGAAATTCTAGGAATATATAAGGTATCATAAAGTTTAATATATAGACCGGTTTTCATTATTAATTCTAAGGTTCCCACGGCAGCAACAGATAGTTCTTTTCCATCCCCAAGCTTAACCGTTCTTTGGTTTCTTTCCAGTTTCCAGATTGTAAGGAATCCCTGAGTAGAATTGGTCACATGAACCATAGAACCAGAGTCAAACCACCATGTATTAGTTGGAACATTTAAATTAAAGGACACAATTATCATATTAAGATGATTACCTCTCTTAGCCAGCCATTCCTTGAAGTCAGGGCAATCTTTCTGCTTATGTCCTACCTTTCGACAGAACTTGCAGTAAGGCTTGCAATTGGAATTGTTAGAGCTGGAAGAAGCACCTGCATTGGACTTAGGGACCTTAGAAGCTTCCCTATGAGTATTGTTCTTCCTCTTCTTCGAACAAGTAGCCATTAGGTAAGCAAAATCTGGTTTCTCGAGCTTCTGACGCTCTTCCTCTTGTACGCACATGGAAATCAACTCGTTCATCATCCACTTCTCTTTCTGAGTGTTGTAGTTGATCTTGAAGGCCTCATAAGATGCAGGAAGAGAAGTCATAATGAAGTGAACCAAGAAACCATCACTGATCTCCATGTCTAATCCCTTAAGTTTACAAGCCATGTCGTTCATCATCATGATGTGCTCACGAATGCCACTGACTCCGTCATACTTAGTAGACACCAGTTTCATGATCAGGGTGCTAGCATGCTCCTTGGAGGTTCCTTTGAATTGCTCCTCCACAAAACTAAGGTAAGCTTTAGCGTTAGCCAAATCAGGAATGGCTCCTCTGATGATTGGGCTGATAGTGTTATTGATAAACATGAGAGCCATCCGATTAGCCTTCTCCCATTTCTTATGCAGCAACTTAGCTTCAGCAGTGCTCTTGTCAGAGAGGGCAGGAGGTGCAGGCGCTCTCAATGCGTAGTCAAACTCAGTAATCCCAAGAGTCAGAATCAGGGAATCTTTCCAAGCAGAGTAGTTGGCACCAGTAAGGGTTTCAATTCCCATATTGGGATCTGTGAATCAAATTAGATGAGAAAGAGTAATATACTAAGGCTATATAAGAACTTAGAGTAATTTATGGGGTAACTTAGATCTAAGGCAGGCAGATATAAGGACCATTATAGTAATGAAGCTGTGATAAAAGTCTACTATAACATCAAATTAATAGATTAGGTTCTACTTAAACAAATGGGTTTCACTTTGGCTAATAACCGTATGTCCAAGTATTAGGAACAATTAATTAGAAAATGAAATGTGCATTTGGAATGAAACACATCACCTTTGCGCAGAAGTGAGACATTGTAAGCATTATGCACATGTTAAGTTTGCAAACATATATGTAACACATCACCTTTGGGCAGAAGTGAAACATATATGCTTTAAGGCAAATGATGTCATGTGAATATCTAATGTTTAAGGATATACTCAATTAAGTGACAATGCTTAATAAGACTCAAATAATAAGATGTAACACATCACCTTTGGGCAGAAGTGAAACACTTGTTATTGAGTTTAAGCAAATTATGTATTTTAAGGTTTTGTAAAACATGATAGTTTAAGGTTTTAACAAAACAATTTAATTTATCTCTTAGCCCCTGACTCGCGGATCGAACTTAGTATAGTTCTCGAAAGTAGTAAAGTTTACGAAGTTAGCATATTTCTCGAATTTTGTTATGTTCTCGAAAATAATTAAGTATTCGAAAATTTGGTGTACTTTCAAATTTTCGTGTACTTTTAGATTTTCGAGTACTCTTAGATTTTCGAGTACTTTTAGATTTTCGAGAACTGTTGTTCGAATACCTTATTTCGTGAACTTTTAAGTTCGAGTACTTTTAAGTTCGTGAACTTCAAATTTTGAGTACTTTTAAATTTAATGTAATTTCGGGTACTTTAAATTTCGAGTATTTTAAATTTCGAATACTCAAAATTTCGAGTACTTAGAATTTCAAGTACTTTAAAAAACATGTACTTTTATTTTCGAATACTTTTAAGTCCGAAAATTTCTAGGTTTACGAAAAACGCACCGGATTCACGTTTTACGAATATGAACCAATTTTAAGGTTTTCTAAAAAACGACCCACTGTTCATACTCGTTTTTCTAAATCATATTTGGTTTTTGTATCAATTTCATGATTAGGAATCGATTAAACAACATATCTATCTGATGCCACATGTTGATTCGATTCCTTTGATTATGAACGTGAACATATACAAAAATCAATATAAGAACATAGATTAGATGAAACCTGTGAATCCAATGAATGCGTTGTTGATTCCTGACATGATGCTTGAGATGACGATCTGATCTGGTTCCCATTTATGGTGTATGGTGAGGATGGAATAAGATGAGAGGCTCGGTTGTAGTTTACGAATTCTCTAGAGATGAGGAGATTCGTGAATGATGATGTTTAAAGTGTGTAACCTTAATTATGAGCCATTAACCTCATATTTTTATACACCCAAGGGAAAACCCTAATTAGGATAAATAAGGATAATTACGTCCATCAAATAATTATCTATCTGCTATGGGTATTTAGGTAATTGATTTATTTAATTAAATAATCATGAAGGCCATATATTATTTATTTAATTAATTATTTCCAACAACCGGTTCCAAATTTTCGCTTTAGATTTATCTGAGAAACCGAAAGGCCAATACACATCCGTTCAGATAAGAGTTGTAGGTTACGGTTTCGAGTTTTTTGCCCACCTCTACCTTTAATTTGTGGAGCATAAGAACCCAAAACTAGTGAAGCCCTACATTTGTATTGTTTTATATTATAAAGAAAACATATTTTAAACTGAAATTAAGTATTAATAAATTTCACTGTAAATTAAAATCTTATACAGCGTACGGAGACATATTTGCAATTAAAGTTAATCTCCAATAAAATGACAATATTAGGGGTGAGGGAGTCGTCCCACTTTTCCTTACTTTTCCCCATTGTCACATGAGCGTCACATCACTTTTCCCCATTTTGCATGATGTCGTCCCATTTTTTCTTATTTTCATATCTTATTTTAATTAATGATTTTAACAATAAATAATAATAATAAAATAAAAAAGATTCATTAAATTAAAAATAAAAAGAGAGTACAAAAAAAAAAGAGAATACAACCTAAAAAATTAAATAAAAAATAAAACTGAAAAAAAATCCAAACATTCGTCCAAAGTAAAAAACTAGAAGGGGCAATGTCATCCCCAACGTGCAGCAATTTCTCGTTTATGATCGAGAATCAGTTGTAGCATTGGTTGATCGAATTGTTGATAAGCTTGTTGATCTTGTTGATAAGACTGCTCCCACCGATTAAATTGTTGTTGAGTACCTGGTGAATATTTCAAATATTGAGATGGGTTCATTTGCTCGTAGTAGAAGTTGGGTTGATTCGGAGATGACATTTGTGGACGATACCCGGGTGTGTTAAACGGGTTCATTTGAGGCGTTTGTATATTTTTTGGACGTGGTTTTCTAAATTTTTTGCTCGACGACCTACCACGTGATGAACCCCCTTCCATTTTGCTTCAAAATTTTATAAATTTTGTGTATAGAATGTAAAAGATGAGATTTTTTGTTGTTTAAATAGGATTAAGTTGGAAAATGTTTTTTTTAAATCCTAACGGTCGTTTTTGCAACGGATATACTTGATTCCCAAGGCCCGGCATGAACCGGCTTCCCCACACCGATTTTCCCCACACCGAAACCGGGGGCGCGGTGTTCCCAGCCGGCCCCGGTTCGGTGAATACTTCCCCGTGGTTTTCCCGATTACGACTCCGAGTGACCTTAGTGATTGAATAGCATCCATTAACCCAAGTCACATAAATAAATTAAGTGGCCTCCCCTATGATAAACTATGTCGCCTGCAAACTTTGTAAAATATTAGTTTGAACCTTTTAAGTTTTATTATAGTCAATCTCCTATAATATATATAATCTCATTTTTTTCCTTAATATCTTTTATTTGTTTATTTAAAAAATGATAATAGCCCTGAGTTATATCAAATGAAGGTAACTTGTTGGTACCATAAAAAAATAAAACTGACACCGATGGAAGAATTGTTACCGACTTACCATTATATAATTGTTTGAGTAAATTATAGTGTTGTCATATGTGGTTTAAGGGTTATAACTATTTCAGCCTAAAAAATCTTATACTAATTCAGTCTCTGTGATTTAGACAGCTAACGGTTTTTACCCTTAACCATAGTTAGGTTTTGGGCAAAAACTATTATAATAGTTAAGTTTGATGGGCCAAAACCGTTAGTTATCTATGTTTCAATATCTATAACCAAATCAAAGTTTGTAAAACAAATTACATCAAAGCTTTTAATTTTTTAAATTTATTCTCATGTACTATATGATATAATTTGATTTTTACTCAATAAATTTAGTTTGTATATTTCAAAAAATAATAATCATGGTTATATTGACTAACATTAACATGTTGATATCTTGAAAAATGAAACAAAATACGACTAAAAAAAATCAATTCATTTTATAATTGTTTTTCACCTAAATTTTAGTTTCCACCACCAAATCATCGTAACTTCATACATTTCGTATATATACTTAATCATATTAATGTCATTGGCACAATGTGCATAATAAATTTTGTAAGCTCAACACATCACGTGATGTTGTTTTGACTTTTCTTATGTGTGTGTATGTACTAAATTAGTTTTTTATATGTCCTTATATCAATTTTGTTCATTGTATTTCAGCAGGTAGTATTTTTAGAAGCAATATGCCTTTCTTAAAGAATTAAAGTAACGTTTGCCAACATTACACATTCCTCATACCGTAAAAAGTAACCATGATACGAATGAAACTTGTGTATATGATTGATTGATTTTAAATCTTATATTATGAATACAAGACATAATCGTGTTTTCTATTTTACGTTGCGATCTCCATAGTCGATCCACAACAACTTCATATGTTTTTCTAACTATATCGTCACACAATAAACGAGGGTTTTAATCATATTGCCCCCTCCAAAGCATGTGTTCCACCAAAATTTCAAAATTAATGCTACAATTCAAAAGTAAACCCTCTAATTTCTAATGTTTTAAGTTGACCTATATTTTTTATAATACACATTTTATTAATTGTTTCCTAATTTATTTTTCCTCTATTTTTATTCGCTGATTTCTATAAAAACAAATTTTTAGTTTCTTTATTTTTTTTCTTGGCATCTTAGCATAAAGCTTGTTAAAAATGGTGTTGTGTTTAAAATAAGGCAAATTTTACATTATTGTAGACTATCTAATGATTATATATATGGGGGTTGGATCCACTAAGAAGAGATTTTTGCCTAAGAAGAGTAAGAAGCAATAGAAATTTGACACGTGTCATCATAAAACAGTAATACAGTACAAAAAACGAAATACAGTACAAAAAGAAACAAAATCCAGTACAAAAAATCAAAAATCCAGTACAAAAAATCAAAAATCTAGTACAAAAAAAATCCAGTACAAAAAAAATAAAATATAGTACAAACAACAAAAATCTAATACAAAAAACCACAAAAATCGAGTATAAAAAAATATAGAACAAATCTAGTACAAAAAAAATAAAAATGTAGTATAAAAAATAAGATTTTATACCTAAATTATGTGACACGTGTCAAATTCTTATTAGTTCTCACTCTTCTTACACAAAAAGCTCTTCTTATTTGATCCTTCCCCTATATATATGTACTATAAAATTGAGATGAAAATCAACTGAAAATATAACTGTACCACCAAATAATTGTCTTATATTTATGTTTCGATTTCTAAAATTAAGCCGTCATAACTTCATTTTTTTTATGTACTTCAACTATTTTAATGTCATCAATGCAACACATGTAAAAAAAACATAATAATGCTCTCGTGGCTCTCCCTCCGGATATTTCCCATGATTGCCTCCTTGTGCAAAATGGAGATACACAAGATTTTAGGCGTGCACATTCTAATTTTTATATCATATGATGGTTTCAGGGACATGGTGTTCTAGGCTGCAACGACAAATTATTTGGGTGCCAAACCACATCAAAAATTCCAACCGAAATTGAAAGGTATTAAAGATAAGATTAAGGCATTGATTACTATTTTCAAGGCAAGTGAAAATGAGAAAACTCGTGTGTAAATTAAAAAAATAAGATAAATGAACTGGAAATATTGGCGGAATCTCGGTTATTCGGGAAGATAGAAAAAAGTGTGAGGCTAGAGTACATTGTTAAACTAAAGAAAATTGAAGAAGCTAAGAGAAAGAACCTTAGGCAAAAGGCTCAGATCAAATGGACTCTTGAAGGGGATGAGAACTCGAAATTTTTTCATGGAATGATAAGGAAGAATTCAACTAATAACCGAATCAATGGGCTTTAGTAAATGGAAGATGAACTTCTAATCCAGAAGAAGTTAAAAACGTTGCATTTATGCCTTTTAAAGAAAGATTCAATAAAACAATGCACATTCGTCCAAAATTTAAAGCATTAAATTCAAAAAATTAATTACAGTGGCACAAGCTTTTGAGATTGCTAAACCTTTCTCACAAGTGGAAATAAAAACGGGAGTTTGGGTGCGTGGTAGTTCTAAAAGTCCTGGTTTCATTAAGGAGTTTGGAGCTTTTTGAGGATGATTTAGTTGAAATTATGGATCGTTTCTACAGAGAGGGTCGGATATGTAAGGAGTGTAATTCCTCGTTCAAAACAATGATTGCTAAAATTTAGGATCCACTTCAAATTAATGAATTTC
This sequence comes from Mikania micrantha, assembly GCA_009363875.1. NCBI lineage: Eukaryota > Viridiplantae > Streptophyta > Magnoliopsida > Asterales > Asteraceae > Mikania > Mikania micrantha. The sequence continues at coordinate 51,386,225 of CM018694.1, read as the reverse complement.
GTCTAAATAGCCTAATATGTGCATTGTATAAGGTTATTGCGAAGATTTTAGCTATTAGGCCGAAAGCGGTGATCGACACCGTGATAAGTGATTCTCAGTTTGCTTATATCAAAAGCCAACAAATTTTGGATGGCTCTTTGATGTTGAATGAAATCCATGCGCGGTTGAAGAAATATAAAAAAAGCAATTTTTGTTGAGGCATATTTTGAAAAAGCGTTTGATTAAGTTAATTTTGGGTTTCTTCTCGACCCCTTAGAATAAATAGGGTTCCTAGAAAGATGGAAAGATGGATTTGGGGATGTATATCTTCGGCAATGGTGCTCCTAAGAAGGAATATTATATCAAAAAAGGTTTCTAGCAAGGCGATCCGCTCTCCCCTTTTCTATTCATTAATTGTGATAGAGGCGTTAAATGTGGCCATGGAAGAGGCTTGTGAGGCATGTATTTTCTAAGGTCATCCTAATGAAGGTCCTAAGGTGTGCAAAGGTGAAGCCTCTAAGAGAAATGTAAAAAATTTGGCTCATATTCTACGTTGTTTTAACATGGCGTCTAGACTCTACGTTAACTTTAGGAAAAGTACGCTTTATGGGATTGGTTGTAGTAGGGAGAAGATATCAGATTTGGCTTATATTCTTAGATGTAAAAGTGGTGAATTACCTACTTTCTATTTGGGTCTAACTCTTGGCATTAACATAAATAATATTAGGAATTGGAGGATAAAATGACCTTAAAATTGTCTAAGTGGATAGGAAAAGTTCTCTCATTTGGAGGTAGAATCACTCTATATATATCTATATTTTTAGGACACCAGTGTAGGTAATTAGGAACCTAGAGAATGTGAGAAGATTTTTTTGCTGGGGATCAAAAGAATCAGAGAATTCAAAATTAATTGAATTACGTTGGATAAAATGCTTGCTCCAAAAGAGTTGGGGAGGGGGGGTGTTTCTAGGTATTGGTTCTCTACTAATCGCGAACCAGGCTCTGTTATTAAAATGGTGGTATCAATTTAAAAATGACCATGAGAAATTGTGGGTTAGGGTGATTGAGGAGATTCATGAAAGTTGAAGAAAATCAAAAGCATTCCCGCTTAGAAAAACAATTACTAGGGGTGGAAAAATATTATGAAAATGAAAGAGGATATCGGGCGTATTCGATTGGATTTGGATGGATATATTAGGGGGGAGCGGGGGATGGTTCGTCTATTAGATTCTGGAATGATAATTGACTCGTCATGGTAGATTGAATATATGATTTGTAGATCTATTTAAACTAGAATATGATAAAAATTGTAAAGTAAAAGACAGGTTAAATTAAACGGGTGGACATGTGAACTAGTTTAGGGTGCGCGATCCTGTGGGTAGTGATGCTATACAGATTAGTACATTATCAAGGTGGATCGGGTGTTCTAAATTATCATTCATTAGAGATCGTTGGTGGTGTGGGGAATGATGGTGTGATCCCCCTTTAAGTGGAAGTAGTAAGAAAGGAGCTAGATGGGAGAAAATTGAGTTATTTGGGCCAAAAGGATTGACTGCGTGAACCGCTACTTTTCCAATTCGAGATATTCATCCTAGTCGTTATGGGCATATTTGCCCAATTAACACACCGGAAGGAATACAGTTTTAATTATTAGATCCTTAGCAATTCATACGAGGATTGGCTAAGAAACACACATGATTCGTGATTAGGAAAAAAAGAAAATAAAAACTCTACGCTTGTTGAAGGTAAAGTTTAGAAATAGAACAATTCCTTATGTTGTATTTCCTCGATTAATCCAACCACAGATGCTATGTTCCAATTATTGATTCTAGTATTTATCGAAAGGTAATACCTATGGTTTGGTGTTACATGTCAATTCTAGTCCACTAATACCAGTAGGTAGCAGAGGGGAAGAAACACTACACCTAGGAAGCAACAACACTAAAACTTTGTTATAAATTATCCCTTTCTTTAGCACGCTTGGGACTAAAAGAATGGTTAGGACAACACACATCCATCTCGTTTGTATTTTGGATACATGTATAACCATCGAAGGCTATTGAATTGACTAATTTCTGGAAATTGGGGAAGCATTGAAAACAAAGAAATTGTTGGGATTATCATTTATTTCTAGTACCAATATGTTTGATGTTAAGAAAAGATCTCTTTCAGTAACATTGGCTATAGATTTCTTGTAAAAACGCTAGCCCTACTCAGTTCATAATGAGAATATTTGATCTTCTTTATCATTTTTTCATTATGTACATAAGCTAGGGAGGAGCCGTATGAGATGAAAATCTCATGTACTGTTCTCTAATGGATATTCTTTGAACTGAATGACGAACGTAACGGATGTTAGCTCAATCCAAAGGAAATTATGCGGTAGCTTTACATAATTATTATGAAGCTATTCGACTAGAAATTGATCCTGATGACCGAAGATATATACTTTATAACATAGGACTTATTCACACAAGTAATTAACTAAAAACACACGAAAGCTTTGAAATATTATTTTCGAGTGCTCGAACGAAATATTTCTGTGATATGTCATTACGTGCGACTATCTCCACTATAGAAAGAAAAAAGTCAAGAAAGATCAAACTCAATAGTAAATACTAGAAGGCTTTCTATATAGCATCGTCTAAAACCACGATTTTTATTAGCTGTAGAAAAGAAATAAACTTCATAGAAGTTGAAATATGAAGAAATATATATGCCTAGCTATTTTAGTCTATGGGTAAAAGATCTAATTGATAGAATAAGCACCGTAAAGATCAATTAGCGAGGTTTTGGCTCATACAATAAGAACTGCTTACTTATGTCATGATGTGAGACAAACAATAAGAATCCACTTATGTAATAGAGTCGATCCACTAAGGTATTGAGCAGCGGTGTAGGATCATATCCCAAAAGTCTTTCCTTTCGAAAGTCTTTTTCAAAAGTTCTATATATAATATCAATTTCTATATGATATCTAACTGAGATAGTTACCTTTTGAGTGACATTTTGAGAAGATTTGCTCTTTGGAGAGCAAAGTACGATGAAAGTTGTAAGTTGTGTTCAGAGGGTGGGGAGTTATTGTCTAGCGTTGGACTCTATGGTAGAATCAGTTGGGGGACCTAAGAGGCGGTGGTTTACCCTGTGGTAGATGTCAATGGTTTGAGTCCGCTTATCTCCAACTCATGAACTTAGCCGATACAAAGCTATATGATAGCACCCAAATTTTCCGATTCGGTGGTTTGATTTATGATTTATCATTCACGGACATTGATAAGTGTCACACCCCGAGCCGGCGGGCTGGATCGACTTTCCCGTCGGGCGGAAGGTTCTAGGGGCGCGATATCGTTGTGATAATCAAAATGATCAGATTGTTTACATGGCACATGATATATAATAAGAAATGCTAACATGACATTTAATACGTAGAATTACAAAGTTAAATTATACAGTACGTGTTCATAATTTAACTAAGTAAATCTACACAAAAGAATCTTATAGTTTCTATCTTGTATCTACATAAGATATACAAAAGAGATTCGAAATGTGGCCATGGAAGAGGCTTGTGAGGCAGGTATTTTCTAAGGTCATCCTAATGAAGGTCCTAAGGTGTGCAAAGGTGAAGCCTCTAAGAGAAATGTAAAAAATTTGGCTCATATTCTACGTTGTTTTAACATGGCGTCTAGACTCTACGTTAACTTTAGGAAAAGTACGCTTTATGGGATTGGTTGTAGTAGGGAGAAGATATCAGATTTGGCTTATATTCTTAGATGTAAAAGTTGTGAATTACCTACTTTCTATTTGGGTCTAACTCTTGGCATTAACATAAATAATATTAGGAATTGGAGGATAAAATGACCTTAAAATTGTCTAAGTGGATAGGAAAAGTTCTCTCATTTGGAGGTAGAATCACTCTATATATATCTATATTTTTAGGACACCAGTGTAGGTAATTAGGAACCTAGAGAATGTGAGAAGATTTTTTTGCTGGGGATCAAAAGAATCAGAGAATTCAAAATTAATTGAATTACGTTGGATAAAATGCTTGCTCCAAAAGAGTTGGGGGGGGGGGGTGTTTCTAGGTATTGGTTCTCTACTAATCGCGAACCAAGCTCTGTTATTAAAATGGTGGTTTCAATTTAAAAATGACCATGAGAAATTGTGGGTTAGGGTGATTGAGGAGATTCATGAAAGTTGAAGAAAATCAAAAGCATTCCCGCTTAGAAAAACAATTACTAGGGGTGGAAAAATATTATGAAAATGAAAGAGGATATCGGGCGTATTCGATTGGATTTGGATGGATATATTAGGGGGGAGCGGGGGATGGTTCGTCTATTAGTGTCACACCCCGGGCCGGCGGGGTAGGATCGGATGTCCCCGCCGGGCGGAAGGTTCCCGGGGCGCGATATCGGGTGTGATAATCGGGTTGATCAGATTGTTACATAGCATCAATGTTAAGAATCACTAAAGCACAATAAAGCATATGAATAGGATTATAAAGTTAAATTACACTGTCAATGTTTGATAATTTAACTTGATAAACCTAACAAAAGAATTAGTGTATTCTATCTTGTAAACTGTACAAGACATCCAAGAATGATTCGTATGATTAACAAAATATGTGCTTTCCAAAATCACTAGGTCCTCTAATTAGGCCGCCTAGCATGCAATCCAATAGCTTATGTTTAAACCTGTGCGTCACCTGAGAAAGCATGTAAGAAAACAAAGTCAACACAATGGTTGGTGAGTTCATGTAGTTTGTAAGTTTAAATAGTTTTAGCAAAACTCCTTTAGGTAAAACCTTAACCTCATTAACTTCACATGTAATATCCAAATCGGTATGCTTATATATAGGGAATCCTGAAAGGTTCAAGCCCAGACGCTATCCCACCACATACTAATATGCATATGACACTGTTATTAATAATAATTAAGCCTTTTACCTACCCATCCGTATAGTTTCCCCCAATCACCGATAGTATACTCGAGTTTAGTCTGATAGATACCGGTATGAATAACCAGATGCCCGAAGGAATCCAATGTTAATCCAAGCCGGCCCCAGGTGTGATTAGCAACTCAGGGGGAGATAGAGGGTTTCCAGGTCGACACAGAGTCAACTATGGATCACCATATCGTCCTAGTTACTGATAACCCAGGTAAATAGATATGGGAAACACTGCATGGCAAGCACTGAGAGGCCATCAGTCAATTTCCTCGATAAGACTGTGAAGAACACATGAAGGCAAGCACTGAGAGACCAACTATTGTTCTTCAAGTCCCGGCTAGGAAGAACACCTGAAGGCAAGCACTGAGAGACCAACTATTGTTCTTCCGTAGCCTATAGTTTTAGCATACAAAGAGTCCAGCATTTACGTAACTTGTGCACAAGAACTAGCTTTACAACCGGTAAGGCAAGCACTGAGAGGCCAAACCGTTGTTTGAGCATGGCAATCACAAAGCATTCAAGAGCTTATAGTATCCATAGATTTAAGTATCCAACGTATAAGTATGTATGTATGCATGTAGTGTCCCCGTAGCCTAATAGTATCCTTAGCGTTTAGAGTTTACATTAGTCTTTAGCATTTACAACCCATAGCATTAACCCGTAGTATTAGCATTTAGTTTAACCCTTAACATTAGTACTAGCATAGCTCATAGATTAGCTTGAACAAGATTTCATAGAATTAGCATCCACAATAGTATCATCAATTAGTAAATACCTTTAGCACTTGGTATTATCACATAGCTTTAGTATTAGCAAGTAACTTATGCCTTTAGCACTTGGCATAACCAAATAGCATTTAGTTTAGATAGAGTATTATGCCTTTAGCACTTGGCATAATCGAATAGCCTTTAGTTTAAATAGAGCCTTTAGTTTAAATAGAGTCTTATGCCTTTAGCACTTGGCATAATCAAATAGCATTGAGTTTAAATAGAGTCTTATGCCTTTAGCACTTGGCATAATCAAATAGCATTGAGTTTAAATAGAGTCTTATGCCTTTAGCACTTGGCATAATCAATAGTATAAAAGCATTTTGTTAAATTTAAAACATTTTTTTTAAAATGTATAACATGCTTCTCAGTCCCGAGTTAAAAACCAAAATAGTTTGAAAAGGGACAATGAACTCACCTGTAGTTGTGGTAGTTGACTTAGTCTCAAACAAGGATGTACGCGCTCTCTGTTGTGATTGATATTGTTTTCACGATCCTGTATTGATTTCACTTTGTTTATAACTTGAAGTATAAGTTTGTAGAAATTCGTGTGATTGTATGTGTTAGCCTTAGTGTTGGCTAACACTCGTGAGTCACGGTAGTCGTTCGGCCCTTGTTTCATATGTCATAGACTATTGTTACTATATCTCTTTACGTTGTGTGTTTAGCCTCGATTTACCACCATATTGAATTGTGAAAAATTGAAACCCGTAATAGTTCTAAGCATAGACTTAGACTTTTAAACTTTTTAAGGCTCTAATTGTTATTTACTTAAACCAATTATTATCCTTTGTATTAAGGTGAATAACCCATTGCCATTTATCTGTTTAACATCATAGAATATAACTAGTTACATAGTTGTAATTTAACCATGAACCATTCTTAGAAAAAGTTAGTATGTTAAGTTGGTTAAGCTCCTTAAATCATAACCGTAGCCACTTTCGAAATAATGGTTTTGAAAACTCCCCATGCATTCATTCGTGATTATCTATTTAGCATATTAGATTCTTTCCTTAGCCATGTGGGCCGAACCGCATTATATGGACCGAATAATATGTACATGGGCCTTGGGCTGTTTACTTTAAATGATCGAGACAACAAGCTGTTGGGCCATGAGAATTTACTAAGTTACACTATGTTGGACCAAATTATTCACAAGCCATTTTGTTTGTTGTTGGGCTAAAACAGTAGGCTGTTGGGCCGATTAACATATAAAGGAATCCTTCATCAGATCTGGGCCGCATTGGGGCGTTTACATGGGCTGATTTGAATGGGCTTTTATTGGCCTAAGGGACTATGTCTTGGACCAATTTAAGGAAACCATGGCTGAATTGTTAGGCGTTATTGGGCTAGGTAAGAGCGTGGGTTAAGATAGCTTAATGGATCACTTCAACCTATTGGGCCAAACAAAGGTGATGATGGGCCAAGAGTTTCTGTTTGATTTACATCAGACCTTGAGCCGTATGAAAGCTCAGTTGCTCGGCCGAATGAAGAAGTGGTTGATCGAATAGGGTCTCTGCCGAAGGTGGTGGCCGAATGGTGGGGGTGGCGAATGATGGTGTGGATAGCGAATGGCAGTGACCGGCGAATAGAGTTGAGTATGAAGGTGGCGAAGAAGGTGACCGGCGAATGTGGTTGACGGCGACTGAAACTTGGGCGAATGGCCAGGTGACCGACGAATGGAGGCAAGTGGCGAATGGGAGGTGGTTCATTCGACTCTAGGTCATTCGACCTTGAGTCATTCGACCCTCTGTTGGTCTCATTCGGCCGCCGCAAGTTTAACCAGCTAGGGTTCGAGTTTGGGGGTTCTTGGCCATAGTTCTTGATGGTTTTCGATGGTGGTGAGTATGAGTGCTGGTTGTCATAGACTTAAGGTGCATGGTGGGCTGTGGTTGGCCGGGTAAACGAGCTAGTGTGAGACTAAGGGAGAAAACCCTAATTTTTCGAGTTGTTCACAGCCATTTACCTGGATTTTTAGTGAGTTTTAGCTTAGATCTGTTGTACTTCCGTGTAGAGGATGATAAGAGCTTCGTGTAGGTTCGAAAATCACGCGATTTGGTGGAGTATTGACCAAGATATGAAGGTTTGAAGGTTGTAGATGGGAGGGTTTTCTCAAAACCGGGTTTTAGGTTTAAGAGAGAGAAGGAAGATGAGAAAATGAGAAAGATGATCTCATTCAAGGTATTTATACCTCGGGTGAGTTCGGGTTCGTTTTCGTGGCTCGGTTCGCGTTTTCGTTACGGTTCCGGAAATTACGCACGTTTTTCGTCGGTTTTAAATAAAAAGAATTATTCTTAGACTTTTAGATTATAAAATATATTCTAAAATATAATGGTAGTTATTTATTTATTTCTGACGAATTATTTTAAATATCGAGTAATTAATTTAACGAATTTAATATTGTTACGCGTTTGTTAAATTTGTTCGCGTTTTCTTAAAACAATTTAATTTATTTAATGATGAGTTTCAAAATTGTAAAATAAGAATTATCTTATTTCTTTGAATTTATGATCGTTCGTATCTTTATCGTTTTCGTTATCGTTTCGTCAGAACGCGTCACCATCGCGCGTATTCGTTCGAATCGTCATTCAAACGAACACGACGATGGTTTTGCTTTCCGACTTTTGTTTTCTACTTTTCAGTTACTATTTCAGAACGTTAAACTATCAGAATCATTCGTACAGATCGTCACCTATGCGAATAATTAATCGGTTTAGCATTCCGTAACAACAACCGTTATCGTTTCGTTTTGTTTAACCTCGCATACGTTTACACATAATAGCACATCAATAGTCATTAGTATCACTGTTCCATGTTGTCTTATGTGTTTCTAATTGTTAAACTGTTACGTTTAATCAGAATTCAGAAACACTAGCATAATAGTTTACTGTTTAGCATTACGTAGTTGACAGTTCGACAGTAGTTTGCATAGTTTGTACCTGAGTTACTGTGCCGTCACTGTTCCGTTCGCTGTTCCGGCAACGTTTCCGGCACAGTTGTTACAATTAGATTCTGGAATGATAATTGACTCGTCATGGTAGATTGAATATATGATTTGTAGATCTATTTAAACTAGAATATGATAAAAATTGTAAAGTAAAAGACAGGTTAAATTAAACGGGTGGACATGTGAACTAGTTTAGGGTGCGCGATCCTGTGGGTAGTGATGCTATACAGATTAGTACATTATCAAGGTGGATCGGGTGTTCTAAATTATCATTCATTAGAGATCGTTGGTGGTGTGGGGAATGATGGTGTGATCCCCCTTTAAGTGGAAGTAGTAAGAAAGGAGCTAGATGGGAGAAAATTGAGTTATTTGGGCCAAAAGGATTGACTGCGTGAACCGCTACTTTTCCAATTCGAGATATTCATCCTAGTCGTTATGGGCATATTTGCCCAATTAACACACCGGAAGGAATACAGTTTTAATTATTAGATCCTTAGCAATTCATACGTGGATTGGCTAAGAAACACACATGATTCGTGATTAGGAAAAAAAGAAAATAAAAACTCTACGCTTGTTGAAGGTAAAGTTTAGAAATAGAACAATTCCTTATGTTGTATATCCTCGATTAATCCAACCACAGATGCTATGTTCCAATTATTGATTCTAGTATTTATCGAAAGGTAATACCTATGGTTTGGTGTTACATGTCAATTCTAGTCCACTAATACCAGTAGGTAGCAGAGGGGAAGAAACACTACACCTAGGAAGCAACAACACTAAAACTTTGTTATAAATTATCCCTTTCTTTAGCAAGCTTGGGACTAAAAGAATGGTTAGGACAACACACATCCATCTCGTTTGTATTTTGGATACCTGTATAACCATCGAAGGCTATTGAATTGACTAATTTCTGGAAATTGGGGAAGCATTGAAAACAAAGAAATTGTTGGGGTTATCATTTATTTCTAGTACCAATATGTTTGATGTTAAGAAAAGATCTCTTTCAGTAACATTGGCTATAGATTTCTTGTAAAAACGCTAGCCCTACTCAGTTCATAATGAGAATATTTGATCTTCTTTATCATTTTTTCATTATGTACATAAGCTAGGGAGGAGCCGTATGAGATGAAAATCTCATGTACTGTTCTCTAATGGATATTCTTTGAACTGAATGACGAACGTAACGGATGTTAGCTCAATCCAAAGGAAATTATGCGGTAGCTTTACATAATTATTATGAAGCTATTCGACTAGAAATTGATCCTGATGACCGAAGATATATACTTTATAACATAGGACTTATTCACACAAGTAATTAACTAAAAACACACGAAAGCTTTGAAATATTATTTTCGAGTGCTCGAACGAAATATTTCTGTGATATGTCATTACGTGCGACTATCTCCACTATAGAAAGAAAAAAGTCAAGAAAGATCAAACTCAATAGTAAATACTAGAAGGCTTTCTATATAGCATCGTCTAAAACCACGATTTTTATTAGCTGTAGAAAAGAAATAAACTTCATAGAAGTTGAAATATGAAGAAATATATATGCCTAGCTATTTTAGTCTATGGGTAAAAGATCTAATTGATAGAATAAGCACCGTAAAGATCAATTAGCGAGGTTTTGGCTCATACTGTCACACCCCCAATTTCAACTAACGGAATCATACCGTTTGGGAACGTGACAAACCAGGATCTCAGATCATTAGACATAGCGAAGACCTCTATATGAATTTCAAAACATACGTTGGTCTTTAAAACATAATATTCAGAGTTTACAAAAAGTTGCGGAAGCGTTTCAAATCAAACCAATAAACTGTTGATAAGTAAAACATTACAAATCAAAATACTGAAATAATCAAATTCAAATGTTCAAAGTGTTTATAATGCATGAGACTCTATCTTCCTAGTCCATGCCAGCTGTTACGCGCGCCTTAGCGTCCTGAGAAAACATGCAATTCAAGTCAACACAAAGGTTGGTGCATAACACAGGTTTTAAATAATCATAGTGTTCAAAACATCAGTTTGAATAATAAGTTGTAGATAACATAATCACAATTGCACAGTCATGATAGCTAGTCATATAAACTATTTACATACGTGTTCGACACCGAAGCTGACTAGTTGCCATGCTATAGCATGTTTTCGCCTTGCCACTATTGTCTATCACAACAATAGTAAAAATGTGTTTGGTCAGTCAAACACCTGTGTAGATCCCATCTACCAGGTGAGGTTTGTCAAACCTAATAGATCTATTTCCAACTACCACGCTTTGCATTACAGCAAACTAAACGGTTCGAGGTGTGTAAGGACTTTCAAATTGATATGTTGTCACATAATGTAAACAGATAACTCATGCAAGTGATGTGTATCTAAAAATAGTTTGTTGCACATGTTTTCTCCCCCAAAACAGTTTAAAATAAGAAAGGGGCCGTGTACGCACCTTTGATAATAGTAGAATGATCAAATACGTGTGAACTTGCGTAGAAATCCTCTACGAAGAATCTGTGATTTAAACAATAACCTAAAGTTATTCGAATAATCGTTTTGTGCTTAAAATCACATACGTGTCAACACACGTATGTTGGATTTGCTAAAATTGTGCATACGAAAGTACGCGTGTCATTGAAATCGTTTAAATAAAATCCTAAACGATTTTATTTAAATAAACGTAATTATACGCGATTTCGTTTTCGGACTAAAATATAAATTTTATCGTTCTAATACGTTCATATTCTCGTTACGGTTCCAACGCAACTTGAACGAATTAAAACGGAGTTCGAATGTGAAAGTTATGGCAAAAATACAAAAATTTGATTTAAAACCCAAAAATTGGTGTTGCCCGGATTCGAACCCGCGACCCCCCTCCTCAAACACACACGCATCTACCAACTCAGCCCGCTAGGGTGTCGCAACAGATTCCAGAAATTAATTGTTTTAAACTTACCTTGGTCGGTTCCCCTTTGTTCTTCTCTTAGCCGAACCAAAACCAACCAATTGACCTTCAACCCGAACCCGATCCATCCTAATCTCTTAAAGGTTTGCTACTGTGATTTAGTCGAGTCTAGAAACGGGTTTAATTTGATTATCTCATTCAACTTGTTCGAATTCTCCAACCACATTGTTACCCGAAGAACCCTAAATCCAAAATCCTTCAATTTGTTATCTTTTGATGAAATTGTCATAACACTAATCTTAGTCGGCCTCTTCTGAACTATCTATAACATCCAATTTTTATTATCGAACTCAGTTCCTTAGAAACCCCCAAAACAACTCTAACAACGAACCCTAGTAGTCGACCTCTATCAATTCGTTGTTAAAACTTGAAATTAACATAGGCTTATGTTTGATCGGCAATTTATGAAAGTGTGTGTACTATTTGATTTCATTTTTACACCCATCATAACCGAAACCCCCAAATCCGACTTCCATATGAACCCTAGAATTCGTTCCCATTCAATTTGTTATTACATCATGAAATTGACTTAGGGAATTCATTTAATATGATTCCACGAAACCATCTGTAACAATCAATTTGAATTTTCATTTCATTTTTAGTAAAACCCCCAATTCGTCTACAATGATGAACCCTAGCTATCGGGTTCTATCAATTCGTTATTAGAACCTGAGATTGATGTAGGATTACGCTTATTCGGTCTGTTTAGGATGTGTAGAAGCAATTACTTACTTGTTTTGATATCCGATTGATGAATCTCGACTTTAGGTTGCTTCTTCGGCCGACCCTATATCGTGATCCTCAATTCGATGCTTCCAATTGAAATTGCTGCTTGTAAAGAATCCTAATAAGACCGACTAGTTGTTCTGGAATGCCAATTTCGCGAATTTTGATCGCTTATAAGGATTTGTTATACTTAAAAACGGTTTTTGGCTCATTAATCGACTAATTGAATTTAATTCGAAACTTAATGGACTAGTAACGCATGGTTGAGGTTAATACTCATCAGTACACTTTAATTGGAGGGTTTAATTTAATCAATTCCAGCCGTTACATATAAAAGTTGATTAAATCACAATTACCCTAATCGTATTTTGACTTTTAAAGTCAAAATTAGACTTTCAACTCAATTACAAGTTTAATCTTAACAACTTAACACTTAGGAATTGATTTTTCTTAATTCCTAACTCCTATAGATTATTCCGGATCGACAACATATCATTTCGATTAACAAAATTGAACCGACAAACCCGAATAGTCACTAATTGAATCCTTTAACTCCTTGTTGAATTAAATTTACTCAATTGGGCTTCTCAAATACAATTGAGCCTCACTGGGCCTTCCTGGGCCTACCTTGGCCTTCCCTGGGCCTACTTGGTTTACATTGGGCTTTACTTGGACTTATTGGGCCTTAATGGGCCTGTCTTGGCTTATTGGGCCTACATTGGCTCTATTGGGCTTACATAGACTTCGTTGGGCCTAATTGATCTTGTTGAGTCTTCCTTGACCTTACTGGATCTTCTTTGACTTTACTGGGCCTTCATTGGCCTTGTTGGGCCTTCATTGGCCTTGTTGGGCCTACGGAGGTTAACAAGGTTAACTTGAAAAGTCGGATTGTCACACATACAATAAGAACTGCTTACTTATGTCATGATGTGAGACAAACAATAAGAATCCACTTATGTAATAGAGTCGATCCACTAAGGTATTGAGCAGCGGTGTAGGATCATATCCCAAAAGTCTTTCCTTTCGAAAGTCTTTTTCAAAAGTTCTATATATAATATCAATTTCTATATGATATCTAACTGAGATAGTTACCTTTTGAGTGACATTTTGAGAAGATTTGCTCTTTGGAGAGCAAAGTACGATGAAAGTTGTAAGTTGTGTTCAGAGGGTGGGGAGTTATTGTCTAGCGTTGGACTCTATGGTAGAATCAGTTGGGGGACCTAAGAGGCGGTGGTTTACCCTGTGGTAGATGTCAATGGTTTGAGTCCGCTTATCTCCAACTCATGAACTTAGCCGATACAAAGCTATATGATAGCACCCAAATTTTCCGATTCGGTGGTTTGATTTATGATTTATCATTCACGGACATTGATAAGTGTCACACCCCGAGCCGGCGGGCTGGATCGACTTTCCCGTCGGGCGGAAGGTTCTAGGGGCGCGATATCGTTGTGATAATCAAAATGATCAGATTGTTTACATGGCACATGATATATAATAAGAAATGCTAACATGACATTTAATACGTAGAATTACAAAGTTAAATTATACAGTACGTGTTCATAATTTAACTAAGTAAATCTACACAAAAGAATCTTATAGTTTCTATCTTGTATCTACATAAGATATACAAAAGAGATTCGAAATGTGGCCATGGAAGAGGCTTGTGAGGCAGGTATTTTCTAAGGTCATCCTAATGAAGGTCCTAAGGTGTGCAAAGGTGAAGCCTCTAAGAGAAATGTAAAAAATTTGGCTCATATTCTACGTTGTTTTAACATGGCGTCTAGACTCTACGTTAACTTTAGGAAAAGTACGCTTTATGGGATTGGTTGTAGTAGGGAGAAGATATCAGATTTGGCTTATATTCTTAGATGTAAAAGTGGTGAATTACCTACTTTCTATTTGGGTCTAACTCTTGGCATTAACATAAATAATATTAGGAATTGGAGGATAAAATGACCTTAAAATTGTCTAAGTGGATAGGAAAAGTTCTCTCATTTGGAGGTAGAATCACTCTATATATATCTATATTTTTAGGACACCAGTGTAGGTAATTAGGAACCTAGAGAATGTGAGAAGATTTTTTTGCTGGGGATCAAAAGAATCAGAGAATTCAAAATTAATTGAATTACGTTGGATAAAATGCTTGCTCCAAAAGAGTTGGGAGGGGGGGTGTTTCTAGGTATTGGTTCTCTACTAATCGCGAACCAGGCTCTGTTATTAAAATGGTGGTATCAATTTAAAAATGACCATGAGAAATTGTGGGTTAGGGTGATTGAGGAGATTCATGAAAGTTGAAGAAAATCAAAAGCATTCCCGCTTAGAAAAACAATTACTAGGGGTGGAAAAATATTATGAAAATGAAAGAGGATATCGGGCGTATTCGATTGGATTTGGATGGATATATTAGGGGGGAGCGGGGGATGGTTCGTCTATTAGATTCTGGAATGATAATTGACTCGTCATGGTAGATTGAATATATGATTTGTAGATCTATTTAAACTAGAATATGATAAAAATTGTAAAGTAAAAGACAGGTTAAATTAAACGGGTGGACATGTGAACTAGTTTAGGGTGCGCGATCCTGTGGGTAGTGATGCTATACAGATTAGTACATTATCAAGGTGGATCGGGTGTTCTAAATTATCATTCATTAGAGATCGTTGGTGGTGTGGGGAATGATGGTGTGATCCCCTTTAAGTGGAAGTAGTAAGAAAGGAGCTAGATGGGAGAAAATTGAGTTATTTGGGCCAAAAGGATTGACTGCGTGAACCGCTACTTTTCCAATTCGAGATATTCATCCTAGTCGTTATGGGCATATTTGCCCAATTAACACACCGGAAGGAATACAGTTTTAATTATTAGATCCTTAGCAATTCATACGAGGATTGGCTAAGAAACACACATGATTCGTGATTAGGAAAAAAAGAAAATAAAAACTCTACGCTTGTTGAAGGTAAAGTTTAGAAATAGAACAATTCCTTATGTTGTATATCCTCGATTAATCCAACCACAGATGCTATGTTCCAATTATTGATTCTAGTATTTATCGAAAGGTAATACCTATGGTTTGGTGTTACATGTCAATTCTAGTCCACTAATACCAGTAGGTAGCAGAGGGGAAGAAACACTACACCTAGGAAGCAACAACACTAAAACTTTGTTATAAATTATCCCTTTCTTTAGCACGCTTGGGACTAAAAGAATGGTTAGGACAACACACATCCATCTCGTTTGTATTTTGGATACATGTATAACCATCGAAGGCTATTGAATTGACTAATTTCTGGAAATTGGGGAAGCATTGAAAACAAAGAAATTGTTGGGGTTATCATTTATTTCTAGTACCAATATGTTTGATGTTAAGAAAAGATCTCTTTCAGTAACATTGGCTATAGATTTCTTGTAAAAACGCTAGCCCTACTCAGTTCATAATGAGAATATTTGATCTTCTTTATCATTTTTTCATTATGTACATAAGCTAGGGAGGAGCCGTATGAGATGAAAATCTCATGTACTGTTCTCTAATGGATATTCTTTGAACTGAATGACGAACGTAACGGATGTTAGCTCAATCCAAAGGAAATTATGCGGTAGCTTTACATAATTATTATGAAGCTATTCGACTAGAAATTGATCCTGATGACCGAAGATATATACTTTATAACATAGGACTTATTCACACAAGTAATTAACTAAAAACACACGAAAGCTTTGAAATATTATTTTCGAGTGCTCGAACGAAATATTTCTGTGATATGTCATTACGTGCGACTATCTCCACTATAGAAAGAAAAAAGTCAAGAAAGATCAAACTCAATAGTAAATACTAGAAGGCTTTCTATATAGCATCGTCTAAAACCACGATTTTTATTAGCTGTAGAAAAGAAATAAACTTCATAGAAGTTGAAATATGAAGAAATATATATGCCTAGCTATTTTAGTCTATGGGTAAAAGATCTAATTGATAGAATAAGCACCGTAAAGATCAATTAGCGAGGTTTTGGCTCATACAATAAGAACTGCTTACTTATGTCATGATGTGAGACAAACAATAAGAATCCACTTATGTAATAGAGTCGATCCACTAAGGTATTGAGCAGCGGTGTAGGATCATATCCCAAAAGTCTTTCCTTTCGAAAGTCTTTTTCAAAAGTTCTATATATAATATCAATTTCTATATGATATCTAACTGAGATAGTTACCTTTTGAGTGACATTTTGAGAAGATTTGCTCTTTGGAGAGCAAAGTACGATGAAAGTTGTAAGTTGTGTTCAGAGGGTGGGGAGTTATTGTCTAGCGTTGGACTCTATGGTAGAATCAGTTGGGGGACCTAAGAGGCGGTGGTTTACCCTGTGGTAGATGTCAATGGTTTGAGTCCGCTTATCTCCAACTCATGAACTTAGCCGATACAAAGCTATATGATAGCACCCAAATTTTCCGATTCGGTGGTTTGATTTATGATTTATCATTCACGGACATTGATAAGTGTCACACCCCGAGCCGACGGGCTGGATCGACTTTCCCGTCGGGCGGAAGGTTCTAGGGGCGCGATATCGTTGTGATAATCAAAATGATCAGATTGTTTACATGGCACATGATATATAATAAGAAATGCTAACATGACATTTAATACGTAGAATTACAAAGTTAAATTATACAGTACGTGTTCATAATTTAACTAAGTAAATCTACACAAAAGAATCTTATAGTTTCTATCTTGTATCTACATAAGATATACAAAAGAGATTCGAAATGTGGCCATGGAAGAGGCTTGTGAGGCAGGTATTTTCTAAGGTCATCCTAATGAAGGTCCTAAGGTGTGCAAAGGTGAAGCCTCTAAGAGAAATGTAAAAAATTTGGCTCATATTCTACGTTGTTTTAACATGGCGTCTAGACTCTACGTTAACTTTAGGAAAAGTACGCTTTATGGGATTGGTTGTAGTAGGGAGAAGATATCAGATTTGGCTTATATTCTTAGATGTAAAAGTGGTGAATTACCTACTTTCTATTTGGGTCTAACTCTTGGCATTAACATAAATAATATTAGGAATTGGAGGATAAAATGACCTTAAAATTGTCTAAGTGGATAGGAAAAGTTCTCTCATTTGGAGGTAGAATCACTCTATATATATCTATATTTTTAGGACACCAGTGTAGGTAATTAGGAACCTAGAGAATGTGAGAAGATTTTTTTGCTGGGGATCAAAAGAATCAGAGAATTCAAAATTAATTGAATTACGTTGGATAAAATGCTTGCTCCAAAAGAGTTGGGGGGGGGTGTTTTTAGGTATTGGTTCTCTACTAATCGCGAACCAAGCTCTGTTATTAAAATGGTGGTATCAATTTAAAAATGACCATGAGAAATTGTGGGTTAGGGTGATTGAGGAGATTCATGAAAGTTGAAGAAAATCAAAAGCATTCCTGCTTAGAAAAACAATTACTAGGGGTGGAAAAATATTATGAAAATGAAAGAGGATATCGGGCGTATTCGATTGGATTTGGATGGATATATTAGGGGGGAGCGGGGGATGGTTCGTCTATTAGATTCTGGAATGATAATTGACTCGTCATGGTAGATTGAATATATGATTTGTAGATCTATTTAAACTAGAATATGATAAAAATTGTAAAGTAAAAGACAGGTTAAATTAAACGGGTGGACATGTGAACTAGTTTAGGGTGCGCGATCCTGTGGGTAGTGATGCTATACAGATTAGTACATTATCAAGGTGGATCGGGTGTTCTAAATTATCATTCATTAGAGATCGTTGGTGGTGTGGGGAATGATGGTGTGATCCCCCTTTAAGTGGAAGTAGTAAGAAAGGAGCTAGATGGGAGAAAATTGAGTTATTTGGGCCAAAAGGATTGACTGCGTGAACCGCTACTTTTCCAATTCGAGATATTCATCCTAGTCGTTATGGGCATATTTGCCCAATTAACACACCGGAAGGAATACAGTTTTAATTATTAGATCCTTAACAATTCATACGAGGATTGGCTAAGAAACACACATGATTCGTGATTAGGAAAAAAAGAAAATAAAAACTCTACGCTTGTTGAAGGTAAAGTTTAGAAATAGAACAATTCCTTATGTTGTATATCCTCGATTAATCCAACCACAGATGCTATGTTCCAATTATTGATTCTAGTATTTATCGAAAGGTAATACCTATGGTTTGGTGTTACATGTCAATTCTAGTCCACTAATACCAGTAGGTAGCAGAGGGGAAGAAACACTACACCTAGGAAGCAACAACACTAAAACTTTGTTATAAATTATCCCTTTCTTTAGCACGCTTGGGACTAAAAGAATGGTTAGGACAACACACATCCATCTCGTTTGTACTTTGGATACATGTATAACCATCGAAGGCTATTGAATTGACTAATTTCTGGAAATTGGGGAAGCATTGAAAACAAAGAAATTGTTGGGGTTATCATTTATTTCTAGTACCAATATGTTTGATGTTAAGAAAAGATCTCTTTCAGTAACATTGGCTATAGATTTCTTGTAAAAACGCTAGCCCTACTCAGTTCATAATGAGAATATTTGATCTTCTTTATCATTTTTTCATTATGTACATAAGCTAGGGAGGAGCCGTATGAGATGAAAATCTCATGTACTGTTCTCTAATGGATATTCTTTGAACTGAATGATGAACGTAACGGATGTTAGCTCAATCCAAAGGAAATTATGCGGTAGCTTTACATAATTATTATGAAGCTATTCGACTAGAAATTGATCCTGATGACCGAAGATATATACTTTATAACATAGGACTTATTCACACAAGTAATTAACTAAAAACACACGAAAGCTTTGAAATATTATTTTCGAGTGCTCGAACGAAATATTTCTGTGATATGTCATTACGTGCGACTATCTCCACTATAGAAAGAAAAAAGTCAAGAAAGATCAAACTCAATAGTAAATACTAGAAGGCTTTCTATATAGCATCGTCTAAAACCACGATTTTTATTAGCTGTAGAAAAGAAATAAACTTCATAGAAGTTGAAATATGAAGAAATATATATGCCTAGCTATTTTAGTCTATGGGTAAAAGATCTAATTGATAGAATAAGCACCGTAAAGATCAATTAGCGAGGTTTTGGCTCATACAATAAGAACTGCTTACTTATGTCATGATGTGAGACAAACAATAAGAATCCACTTATGTAATAGAGTCGATCCACTAAGGTATTGAGCAGCGGTGTAGGATCATATCCCAAAAGTCTTTCCTTTCGAAAGTCTTTTTCAAAAGTTCTATATATAATATCAATTTCTATATGATATCTAACTGAGATAGTTACCTTTTGAGTGACATTTTGAGAAGATTTGCTCTTTGGAGAGCAAAGTACGATGAAAGTTGTAAGTTGTGTTCAGAGGGTGGGGAGTTATTGTCTAGCGTTGGACTCTATGGTAGAATCAGTTGGGGGACCTAAGAGGCGGTGGTTTACCCTGTGGTTGATGTCAATGGTTTGAGTCCGCTTATCTCCAACTCATGAACTTAGCCGATACAAAGCTATATGATAGCACCCAAATTTTCCGATTCGGTGGTTTGATTTATGATTTATCATTCACGGACATTGATAAGTGTCACACCCCGAGCCGGCGGGCTGGATCGACTTTCCCGTCGGGCGGAAGGTTCTAGGGGCGCGATATCATTGTGATAATCAAAATGATCAGATTGTTTACATGGCACATGATATAAAATAAGAAATGCTAACATGACATTTAATACACAGAATTACAAAGTTAAATTATACAGTACGTGTTCATAATTTAACTAAGTAAATCTACACAAAAGAATCTTATAGTTTCTATCTTGTATCTACATAAGATATACAAAAGAGATTCGAAATGTGGCCATGGAAGAGGCTTGTGAGGCAGGTATTTTCTAAGGTCATCCTAATGAAGGTCCTAAGGTGTGCAAAGGTGAAGCCTCTAAGAGAAATGTAAAAAATTTGGCTCATATTCTACGTTGTTTTAACATGGCGTCTAGACTCTACGTTAACTTTAGGAAAAGTACGCTTTATGGGATTGGTTGTAGTAGGGAGAAGATATCAGATTTGGCTTATATTCTTAGATGTAAAAGTGGTGAATTACCTACTTTCTATTTGGGTCTAACTCTTGGCATTAACATAAATAATATTAGGAATTGGAGGATAAAATGACCTTAAAATTGTCTAAGTGGATAGGAAAAGTTCTGTCATTTGGAGGTAGAATCACTCTATATATATCTATATTTTTAGGACACCAGTGTAGGTAATTAGGAACCTAGTGAATGTGAGAAGATTTTTTTGCTGGGGATCAAAAGAATCAAAGAATTCAAAATTTATTGAATTACGTTGGATAAAATGCTTGCTCCAAAAGAGTTGGGGGGGGGGGGGTTTCTAGGTATTGGTTCTCTACTAATCGCGAACCAAGCTCTGTTATTAAAATGGTGGTATCAGTTTAAAAATGACCATGAGAAATTGTGGGTTAGGGTGATTAAGGAGATTCATGAAAGTTGAAGAAAATCAAAAGCATTCCCGCTTAGAAAAACAATTACTAGGGGTGGAAAAATATTATGAAAATGAAAGAGGATATCGGGCGTATTCGATTGGATTTGGATGGATATATTAGGGGGGAGCGGGGGATGGTTCATCTATTAGATTCTGGAATGATAATTGACTCGTCATGGTAGATTGAATATATGATTTGTAGATCTATTTAAACTAGAATATGATAAAAATTGTAAAGTAAAAGACAGGCTAAATTAAACGGGTGGACATGTGAACTAGTTTAGGGTGCGCGATCCTGTGGGTAGTGATGCTATACAGATTAGTACATTCTCAAGATGGATCGGGTGTTCTAAATTATCATTCATTAGAGATCGTTGGTGGTGTGGGGAATGATGGTGTGATCCCCCTTTAAGTGGAAGTAGTAAGAAAGGAGCTAGATGGGAGAAAATTGAGTTATTTGGGCCAAAAGGATTGACTGCGTGAACCGCTACTTTTCCAATTCGAGATATTCATCCTAGTCGTTATGGGCATATTTGCCCAATTAACACACCGGAAGGAATACAGTTTTAATTATTAGATCCTTAGCAATTCATACGAGGATTGGCTAAGAAACACACATGATTCGTGATTAGGAAAAAAAGAAAATAAAAACTCTACGCTTGTTGAAGGTAAAGTTTAGAAATAGAACAATTCCTTATGTTGTATATCCTCGATTAATCCAACCACAGATGCTATGTTCCAATTATTGATTCTAGTATTTATCGAAAGGTAATACCTATGGTTTGGTGTTACATGTCAATTCTAGTCCACTAATACCAGTAGGTAGCAGAGGGGAAGAAACACTACACCTAGGAAGCAACAACACTAAAACTTTGTTATAAATTATCCCTTTCTTTAGCACGCTTGGGACTAAAAGAATGGTTAGGACAACACACATCCATCTCGTTTGTATTTTGGATACATGTATAACCATCGAAGGCTATTGAATTGACTAATTTCTGGAAATTGGGGAAGCATTGAAAACAAAGAAATTGTTGGGGTTATCATTTATTTCTAGTACCAATATGTTTGATGTTAAGAAAAGATCTCTTTCAGTAACATTGGCTATAGATTTCTTGTAAAAACGCTAGCCCTACTCAGTTCATAATGAGAATATTTGATCTTCTTTATCATTTTTTCATTATGTACATAAGCTAGGGAGGAGCCGTATGAGATGAAAATCTCATGTACTGTTCTCTAATGGATATTCTTTGAACTGAATGATGAACGTAACGGATGTTAGCTCAATCCAAAGGAAATTATGCGGTAGCTTTACATAATTATTATGAAGCTATTCGACTAGAAATTGATCCTGATGACCGAAGATATATACTTTATAACATAGGACTTATTCACACAAGTAATTAACTAAAAACACACGAAAGCTTTGAAATATTATTTTCGAGTGCTCGAACGAAATATTTCTGTGATATGTCATTACGTGCGACTATCTCCACTATAGAAAGAAAAAAGTCAAGAAAGATCAAACTCAATAGTAAATACTAGAAGGCTTTCTATATAGCATCGTCTAAAACCACGATTTTTATTAGCTGTAGAAAAGAAATAAACTTCATAGAAGTTGAAATATGAAGAAATATATATGCCTAGCTATTTTAGTCTATGGGTAAAAGATCTAATTGATAGAATAAGCACCGTAAAGATCAATTAGCGAGGTTTTGGCTCATACAATAAGAACTGCTTACTTATGTCATGATGTGAGACAAACAATAAGAATCCACTTATGTAATAGAGTCGATCCACTAAGGTATTGAGCAGCGGTGTAGGATCATATCCCAAAAGTCTTTCCTTTCGAAAGTCTTTTTCAAAAGTTCTATATATAATATCAATTTCTATATGATATCTAACTGAGATAGTTACCTTTTGAGTGACATTTTGAGAAGATTTGCTCTTTGGAGAGCAAAGTACGATGAAAGTTGTAAGTTGTGTTCAGAGGGTGGGGAGTTATTGTCTAGCGTTGGACTCTATGGTAGAATCAGTTGGGGGACCTAAGAGGCGGTGGTTTACCCTGTGGTAGATGTCAATGGTTTGAGTCCGCTTATCTCCAACTCATGAACTTAGCCGATACAAAGCTATATGATAGCACCCAAATTTTCCGATTCGGTGGTTTGATTTATGATTTATCATTCACGGACATTGATAAGTGTCACACCCCGAGCCGGCGGGCTGGATCGACTTTCCCGTCGGGCGGAAGGTTCTAGGGGCGCGATATCGTTGTGATAATCAAAATGATCAGATTGTTTACATGGCACATGATATATAATAAGAAATGCTAACATGACATTTAATACGTAGAATTACAAAGTTAAATTATACAGTACGTGTTCATAATTTAACTAAGTAAATCTACACAAAAGAATCTTATAGTTTCTATCTTGTATCTACATAAGATATACAAAAGAGATTCGAAATGTGGCCATGGAAGAGGCTTGTGAGGCAGGTATTTTCTAAGGTCATCCTAATGAAGGTCCTAAGGTGTGCAAAGGTGAAGCCTCTAAGAGAAATGTAAAAAATTTGGCTCATATTCTACGTTGTTTTAACATGGCGTCTAGACTCTACGTTAACTTTAGGAAAAGTACGCTTTATGGGATTGGTTGTAGTAGGGAGAAGATATCAGATTTGGCTTATATTCTTAGATGTAAAAGTGGTGAATTACCTACTTTCTATTTGGGTCTAACTCTTGGCATTAACATAAATAATATTAGGAATTGGAGGATAAAATGACCTTAAAATTGTCTAAGTGGATAGGAAAAGTTCTCTCATTTGGAGGTAGAATCACTCTATATATATCTATATTTTTAGGACACCAGTGTAGGTAATTAGGAACCTAGAGAATGTGAGAAGATTTTTTTGCTGGGGATCAAAAGAATCAGAGAATTCAAAATTAATTGAATTACGTTGGATAAAATGCTTGCTCCAAAAGAGTTGGGGGGGGGGGTGTTTCTAGGTATTGCGAACCGAGCTCTGTTATTAAAATGGTGGTTTCAATTTAAAAATGACCATGAGAAATTGTGGGTTAGGGTGATTGAGGAGATTCATGAAAGTTGAAGAAAATCAAAAGCATTCCCGCTTAGAAAAACAATTACTAGGGGTGGAAAAATATTATGAAAATGAAAGAGGATATCGGGCGTATTCGATTGGATTTGGATGGATATATTAGGGGGGAGCGGGGGATGGTTCGTCTATTAGATTCTGGAATGATAATTGACTCGTCATGGTAGATTGAATATATGATTTGTAGATCTATTTAAACTAGAATATGATAAAAATTGTAAAGTAAAAGACAGGTTAAATTAAACGGGTGGACATGTGAACTAGTTTAGGGTGCGCGATCCTGTGGGTAGTGATGCTATACAGATTAGTACATTATCAAGGTGGATCGGGTGTTCTAAATTATCATTCATTAGAGATCGTTGGTGGTGTGGGGAATGATGGTGTGATCCCCCTTTAAGTGGAAGTAGTAAGAAAGGAGCTAGATGGGAGAAAATTGAGTTATTTGGGCCAAAAGGATTGACTGCGTGAACCGCTACTTTTCCAATTCGAGATATTCATCCTAGTCGTTATGGGCATATTTGCCCAATTAACACACCGGAAGGAATACAGTTTTAATTATTAGATCCTTAGCAATTCATACGAGGATTGGCTAAGAAACACACATGATTCGTGATTAGGAAAAAAAGAAAATAAAAACTCTACGCTTGTTGAAGGTAAAGTTTAGAAATAGAACAATTCCTTATGTTGTATATCCTCGATTAATCCAACCACAGATGCTATGTTCCAATTATTGATTCTAGTATTTATCGAAAGGTAATACCTATGGTTTGGTGTTACATGTCAATTCTAGTCCACTAATACCAGTAGGTAGCAGAGGGGAAGAAACACTACACCTAGGAAGCAACAACACTAAAACTTTGTTATAAATTATCCCTTTCTTTAGCAAGCTTGGGACTAAAAGAATGGTTAGGACAACACACATCCATCTCGTTTGTATTTTGGATACCTGTATAACCATCGAAGGCTATTGAATTGACTAATTTCTGGAAATTGGGGAAGCATTGAAAACAAAGAAATTGTTGGGGTTATCATTTATTTCTAGTACCAATATGTTTGATGTTAAGAAAAGATCTCTTTCAGTAACATTGGCTATAGATTTCTTGTAAAAACGCTAGCCCTACTAAGTTCATAATGAGAATATTTGATCTTCTTTATCATTTTTTCATTATGTACATAAGCTAGGGAGGAGCCGTATGAGATGAAAATCTCATGTACAATTCTCTAATGGATATTCTTTGAACTGAATGACGAACGTAACGGATGTTAGCTCAATCCAAAGGAAATTATGCGGTAGCTTTACATAATTATTATGAAGCTATTCGACTAGAAATTGATCCTGATGACCGAAGATATATACTTTATAACATAGGACTTATTCACACAAGTAATTAACTAAAAACACACGAAAGCTTTGAAATATTATTTTCGAGTGCTCGAACGAAATATTGCTGTGATATGTCATTACGTGCGACTATCTCCACTACAGAAAGAAAAAAGTCAAGAAAGATCAAACTCAATAGTAAATACTAGAAGGCTTTCTATATAGCATCGTCTAAAACCACGATTTTTATTAGCTGTAGAAAAGAAATAAACTTCATAGAAGTTGAAATATGAAGAAATATATATGCCTAGCTATTTTAGTCTATGGGTAAAAGATCTAATTGATAGAATAAGCACCGTAAAGATCAATTAGCGAGGTTTTGGCTCATACAATAAGAACTGCTTACTTATGTCATGATGTGAGACAAACAATAAGAATCCACTTATGTAATAGAGTCGATCCACTAAGGTATTGAGCAGCGGTGTAGGATCATATCCCAAAAGTCTTTCCTTTCGAAAGTCTTTTTCAAAAGTTCTATATATAATATCAATTTCTATATGATATCTAACTGAGATAGTTACCTTTTGAGTGACATTTTGAGAAGATTTGCTCTTTGGAGAGCAAAGTACGATGAAAGTTGTAAGTTGTGTTCAGAGGGTGGGGAGTTATTGTCTAGCGTTGGACTCTATGGTAGAATCAGTTGGGGGACCTAAGAGGCGGTGGTTTACCCTGTGGTAGATGTCAATGGTTTGAGTCCGCTTATCTCCAACTCATGAACTTAGCCGATACAAAGCTATATGATAGCACCCAAATTTTCCGATTCGGTGGTTTGATTTATGATTTATCATTCACGGATATTGATAAGTGTCACACCCCGAGCCGGCGGGCTGGATCGACTTTCACGTCGGGCGGAAGGTTCTAGGGGCGCGATATCGTTGTGATAATCAAAATGATCAGATTGTTTACATGGCACCTGATATATAATAAGAAATGCTAACATGACATTTAATACGTAGAATTACAAAGTTAAATTATACAGTACGTGTTCATAATTTAACTAAGTAAATCTACACAAAAGAATCTTATAGTTTCTATCTTGTATCTACATAAGATATACAAAAGAGATTCGAAATGTCATCAAAAGTATATGCATCCAAAAGTAAGCTAGGCCTTCTAATAAGTCCTCTAGCTTAAGCCCTGATGATTTGGTGACTAAACATGTCCATCACCTGAGAAAACATGCATTTAAAAAAAAAGAGTCAACACTAGGTTGGTGAGTTCATAAGTTTTAGTAAATGAAAACGATTGAAATCTAATATTCCCAATTCATGATATTTCGCACTAGTTTGGTTTTAAATTGATTTACTTTATCACATCCAAATGTCCTCTCTGTAGATACACCTACAGATAGGATATTGTCCAGTCAAGCATGCTTATATATAGGGCATATATAGGGGACAAGCCCCAGCCGACATCCCACCACACACTTGACAGAACTCAATACCACATGTATTGTATATATAGATACCCATTTCATCTCACACATAGATCCCAATCTGATTTTCCCCAATATTTAGAATAGAGACATAATCGTCTCTGTTAAGCCATTCCTTACGGAGTAGCCCGGTCTGTAGATATCCCCCAACGATACCTATGAGATAGAGACATAATTGTCTCTATTAAGCCATTCCTTACGGTGTAGCCCGGTCTATAGATATCCCCCAACGATACCTATGAGATAGAGACATAATTGTCTCTGTTAAGCCATTCCTTACGGAGTAGCCCGGTCTGTAGATATCCCCCAACGATACCTATGAGATAGAGACATAATTGCTCTGTTAAGCCATTCCTTACGGAGTAGCCCGGTCTGTAGATATCCCCCAATGATACCTATGAGCAAGACTTAATAGTCCCTGTGACTGTCAGTACTGACCAGTCCGGCCTGTAAGATATCCTCTCCATAATATCTATTAGGGTCTGTAGATATCCTCTCCATAATATCTATTAGGGTGCGATATGCATATATTCCTAAACCATTTTTCTCTGTCATTAATTTGAATGACAGCACCTCTAGTGCTCAGTATGATCCCATTAGATTAACCAATAATATGGCAGCTAAAATTAATAACTAACCCTACCGACATAATGTTATTATAATTGGCATACACATTTAAAGTCATAAGATTAACTCTACATAGTGTATTAGGTTTCTGTCATCCTATTCCAAGGATGTGATCTCACTTGAAATGAACACAATGTATGATCTTTAGTTCTTAACATTGTTTTATAAGATCTTGTCTAATTAAACAATGTTAGCATATGTGGGGAATGACATCATGAAGATATGTTATCATGATATCATCCTCGATATCACAAGCAATTGTCTCAACTGTTATCTCTATGTTATGTGTTCTCAATGACTTTAACACGTGTTGTAAGAGCTTGTCTTATTACACTGTGTTAGTAAATGCGGTGAATGATGTCATCATGAAATTTTACTTTCATGAATCTCATTCTTGATATCTCTAGTAATTGTCTCAGTGATATCTCATTGTCCTCCAAGTGTTATAACCCAATGATATGAAATCTAGTTAAATACATTGTGTCATTCAATTGATTTGATGAAATCATGAAATTATGTTATCATGATATCATGCTTGTTCCATCCTACATGTCATTTCACACATAAACACACTTATTGATAATGATATGATAATAAAAATTAAATCATTATTATCTAGAAAGCATGATGATTGAAATAATGTACTAAAGCTTTTAAATGAATAACAGAGTTTAGCACGTTTCTCAGCCCCGCATTTAAAATCAAAAGATTAGAAAATGGGCATATGAACTCACCTGTATTGTAGTGGTTGACTAAGACTCAAAGAATGCACGCACTCACTGTTGTTGCAATGATGTTGGATTCAACCTGTGTTTGATTTGTTTGTGTTCATATTACTAGCATTAGTATGTGTTTAAGAGTTATGATGAGAATTGTGTGTATTGACTAAGTGTCCCAAAGATCACTCTAGCGAGTTACTAGGTTTGTAACTAGTTAGTTTTATGATGTTATCTCTAATAAACCTTAACCCAACATAAATGAAGGCTAACATAGAAGCTCAAAGTTGGGTTTAAGGAAGTTCCCCCTAATAGGTATCATACAAGAACCAAAAGAGAGAATTCGTGAATTAACATTAGGATCCCCCATCAGGTGTTGTACATGAACCTAAAAGGAAACCTGTTGTCTGGGATTATGATCCCCCATTAGGTGTTGTACATGAACCAAAAAGGGAAACCTGTTGTCTGGGATTAGGATCCCCCATAAGGTGTCATACATGAACCAAAAAGGGAATATATGAATTAACCTGAGGATCCCCCGTTAGGTCTTCACAGAAGAACCAAAAGCGGGAACCTGTTCAACTATCCTGAGGATCCCCCGTTAGGTATTCAAAGAAGAACCAAAAGTGGGAACCTGTTGAACTAAACTGAGGATCCCCCGTTAGGTCTTCAAAGAAGAAGCAAAAGTGGGAACCTGTGAATTATCCTTCGGATCCCCCTTGAGGTTATTAAGGAGAACCAAAGGCGGGAACCCGTGAATTATCCTTCCAAACAATGAACTAACATGTTTATGATGTTCCTAACCCATTCTTGTGCAGAATCGAAGTGTTTTGAAAGGATAAAAACCGGTTACAAGTTCATACCTCAAAGATGATGAAAACCCACTTCCAACCGCAACTTCTCTCTAGATTTCCGTCCAAATGAGCTCGTTTTGGGTTAGATCCTTTGTAATTCCTTGTTCTACTCGTTGAGAGGGTCGTTTAGACACCAAGAATGCGAAATTTGGTGGTCGTTTGCTATGGTGGAGTGTGTGAGAAGCTAGAGAGAGTAAAGAGAGAGTGACGATTTTCTTGAGAAGAGAGAGAGAGAGAGATCAGCTGAAAATGAAGAAGAAGAGAAAGAGAAAGGGGTTTTATATCCCAGGAGTTTACCCGCGTGTGCGGTTTCGATCGTTCGCTTTAATTCGCGTTGTTTCGTTACTTAACGTTAATTACATATAGTTTTATAAAAATAGCTTATCTTAAATCTTTTTAAGTTTTAATTTCTAATAAATATTAATTTTATTTTATTTTTATATTTTAATGTTTGTAATCGTTTATTTTTGTTGTTTCGTCAAAAAACATAACTTACGCACGTGTTTCGTGCAGGACGCTAACTGTACGAACACGATCGTACGTTTCACTTTCTGATTGGGTTTTCTATTTTTCAGTTGTCGTTCAGAACGATAAACTCACAGATATGTTTGTGTGAATCGTCACCCACGCAAACACACTGTCGGTTTATTATCCGTAAATAGGGCTGTAAACGAACTGAACGTTCAGCGAACAGTTCGTGAACCTTTCGGCGGGAAGTTCGTTTATGTTCGTCCATTAAATAAATGAACGAACACGAACAAGAAATCTCGTTCGTTTAGTTAAATGAACGAACATGAACAGAGGTCTTGTTCGTTCATTTGTGTTCGTAAACGTTCGGTAACATATTCGTTTACATTCGTTTATGTTCGGTTAAGTTCATTTATTATATTTATTCATTAAATGTGTTGGATATTTTTAGTTTTTTATTTTTAGTTTAATACCATAATATTTAAGTTATTTTTAGTTTAATACTATAATATTTTAATTTTTATTTTTATAAATGATTATCTCCAATGCTTGAAATTAAGAATGTTGATTTTTATTTTTTAAATAATATGTGTTCGTTAACGTTCGTGAACCGTTCGTGAACAATCTAAATACCTTAATGAACGAACACGAACAATAATTTTCGTTCGGTTAGCGTTCGTGAACCGTTCGTGAACAAGATAAAAGTTAAACGAACGAACACAAACAATGGCTCGTTCGTGTTCGTTCGGTTCGTTTACAGCCCTGTCCGTAAACGATACTGAGTTGTTGTTTCGAATTGGACTTTCTCACAGACGGACTCAACTAAACCCAACTGTTTTCACCCTGTTATAAATTAATTCATCTTGTTTTATCACTGAATTGTCGGCCATCTGATTCCTGTTATCTGTGGATATCAGATCGCAACCGACGTGTTTTTGTCATTTGTTTTCACACTGTTACTTCACATGTGTTGTTGTATATTATATTTCAATTCTCATCGAAATATATACAACTGTTAATTGTTCCCACTGAATAGTTATCACATATTGTTTATCACATAGCATTCACACATAGTTTTAGGTGTAAGTACAGGTATCGTACGGATTTACCGGACGGTCTGGTACCAGTTGTCACAATAAGATCCATTCATTTAGCAGCTTCTTAGGATGGCATAGCCTTAAAATGAAGGACGGGCTAAAATAGCTAGCCAGTTTGTTGGATCAGGCTACAAAGACTTTTTCCATTTGTTTTTGCTATTTTTTTGTTTGACTTTTGGTTTCAATTTTGACATTTTGATTATAATTGTCATGGTTTCAAAAGTCGGTCTCTAAGGCCGAGTACTTACTCCAAGGAGTTGTTCCGAGGCCGAGTACTTCCCGAGTATTACCCGATTCTCCCCGCCTAGACCGAGTACTCCCTGATTACTTGCTCCAAGGAGCTGTTCCGACCTGGGGAATGCATAGCTACTTTTGCAACCTTGATGATTATATAGTGGGTCTTTGTGGTATGTCAATTTTGCACTAGTAGTCTTCAACCTTGAAAATTTTCACCTATAATTCAAAATTGTTTTAAAAAAAATTATAACATCTGTGGTCCTTGAAGTGGATTAACTTTAGTTTTTTGCGTTAATCCTTTTTAAATGACCATTATACTCTTCTTAATATCTTTATCCTAACCCTTACCTCATCATCTTATACGTATTCTAACCCCTGCTCTTCTCTTACTCTATGTTCCCGAGTTTATTAAACGAGAGAAAAAAAAGGGAAAAACTGAGAGGAAAAGAAAAAAAAAAGAATGAAATATTTTCTTCCATTTCCTTCCAAATGACCAAATTGGAAGGAAAGAAAAGTTAAGTAATTTTGTCTACTTTTCCTTCAATTTCTCTCTTTAAATAAAACTCAGGAATACAGGACATGTGTTATTTTCCTTTCTTTACATTCGTTAAATGAAACCTATTGGCGGTTTGTAATGACCTGACCTAGTCGCCAATTCTGATGACGATTTAATAGGAGTGGTCCTGCGATTATCTCTCTTCTACCTAATCCCTAAGCAATAATGGTGAGTCTAGTTCGTCTCATGTGCTAACATCGATA
Organism: Mikania micrantha; assembly: GCA_009363875.1. Taxonomy (NCBI): domain Eukaryota; kingdom Viridiplantae; phylum Streptophyta; class Magnoliopsida; order Asterales; family Asteraceae; genus Mikania; species Mikania micrantha. The sequence goes on along the minus strand of CM018694.1, from coordinate 51,354,712 downwards.
GTTTCAAGGAACAGGAGTGCCGTCGGCGCCACATCTTCTGTGACGTTTAGGTGGAACCATAGCAGCAATTAGCCAAATGAGTTATGTGAGCTCAGATCGGGGTTGTATAGCAGGTGTGTTCTTCTGATACTGAGGCAAAGTCAAATGACTTATTTGATTTTTTTTTTTTTTGGTGATATATCGTTCAACCAGAATTAGCTTAGTTTATACGAAGACTCGGATGAAGTGTTATGTTACCAGGTTTTCTTACATTTACCCTAAAATTTTTAGAGATGTGTAGTTTAGAAATACCCATATTAATGCTCTTGTAAATAATTTACCAAAAGCTAACAAAGCGACAATTTCCTACAAATGGTTGAAAATAAATGTTATAGTGGAGACATAGAGGGCCAAAACATTTTGGTCCATGTGTTTGTGGGTCTATCTAAACATAATTTCTTAGACCACTAATCCTCGATTCCTCGTACCACGTTTTTTATTATTATTATCATTATTTTTTATTTTGGTTTTTGATGCTTTCCCCATGACTAAACGTACCCTAGTTTTGAGAGGATGTATATATAAACACGTTACACATATATATGTTATATGATAGAGGAGTGATTAATATTATGGAACCAAGGGGAAGAAGTTTAGGGAGTTCACTTTTGGTGCCGAGTGTACAAGAACTAGCTAAGGAATCACTTTCAGAGGTTCCATCCCGGTATGTTCGCACCGATCAACAAGAACCCGTGGTCACCACATGTCTTTCGTCTGAACTACCCGTTATCGACATGGAACGCTTATTATCCCATGGTTCAGCTGATTATGAACTGGAGAGACTACATCTTGCATGTAAAGATTGGGGCTTCTTTCAGGTACTTGTATGAACAAACATTCAAATTAAGATACATTTGTGCCAATGATATCATATGGTTTAATGAAATGACGAATGATGGATAGAGCTTGAGGTTTCTTAAGGCCTTAGGTTCAAGTCAATCCCGATTGTAATGGCTTTTGTCAGAGTGGTGAGCTTCCTTCTTGATTGGTAGATGGTCTGATGTTGAGCTTCTCTTCGAATGCATGCCATCTAATCGATTAAAAAAATATATATAGTTTTGTATATATCAGTGTTGTAAAAATTGACCTAGGTGGCCGCCTAGGCGCTAGGCATCCTTCTACTGTGTCGATTTTGGCCTAGGCGGTACTTAGGCGGCCTAGTCAGGGCCTACGCGGCCTAGTCAGGTCCTAGGCGGCCTAGGCGGCTTAATCAGATTTTTTAATTTTTTTTATTTTTTTTGACTTTTTTGACTTTTTTTGGTTTTTTTTTCTGGTTAAAAGGGACCAACTTCATGATTATTTAGACATTGCTCAACCTAAAATCCTTAATATGTCTCAAAAACATCGAATCCAGCCACTTAACATCGAAATTTATCTCTAAACTTTGAACTCAGTGTTTAAGTTTGAACTTTAAAGTACTTGACTTATTATGTTTAAGTTTATTTTTTAAATTATTTGAAAGTATTATATTAAATTATTGATATTAATATGTGTATATAATATATATTTGTAAAATTACATATAAAAATTCTAATCCTCCTAGCGCCGATTAATCCCGATTAATCCTTAGGTGGTACCTCGGCATCTTGCCGCCCGACCAGCGCCTAGCGACTTTAACAACCATGGTATATATTAACCTTAACCATGATTAATAATTGATTATTAGTTGTAACAGTTGATAAATCATGGGTTGAGTTGTTCGTAGTTGGAGAAGGTGAAAGCAGAAACACAAAACTTCTTCAATTTGCCGATGGTTGAGAAAAAGAAGTTTTGGCAACAGCCTGAAGACGTCGAGGGTTTTGGACAAGCGTTTGTGGTGTCCGAGGAGCAAAAGCTTGATTGGGCCGACATGTTTTTCGTGGTTACACTCCCTCGTGACATCAGGAAGCCTCATTTGTTTCCAAACTTACCTCTTCCACTCAGGTTTTTATTAATTACCTTACTATTTTGGTATATTTTAGGTCAAATTCTAATACTCCAACCCTATTAGGAATAACATATCACTTGTACACTAATCAAATATACTAATAAAACTAAAATTAGATATAAACCAAGATTCATATTAGAAACCAAAAGATTATTTTTTTAACAACAATAGTATCCTTATTCCTACTGCTAAATTATTCCCAAATACCACTTGCTTGAATTTGAACTCAAGACCTTCTTTCTAAGAGGTAATGCATCTACCAAGTGAGTTAGTTCCATATTGGCTCAAAATATTAAATACATAATGATATACTAAAAGTCTTGAAATAAACATTAAAATTTAACGGACTCTTCATTTGTAGCACTTTTTAGCTTGTTGTTCTTCTCTTCACACATTCCTAGTATTCTCTTGCAAACCTACCTCGAAGAAACAATACTAGAGAGGGGAACTCAATGAGATAATTCAAATTTCATCATAGCATGTCAAACTTAGGATTTTAGATAATAGTCACACCATTCATCAGATTTTAGATTTTAAGACAGTCATATTTATTAACATATAACACGAATCAATGGATCAAAACATTCATCGTAGCTAAGATTTAAGTCTCATAATTTAATTAATTTAAATATAATTAAAAGATTTTAAATCAAAAAAAGGTTTAACACATTCAAATTAAATGAAACAAAATGAGCTAGATTCGGATGTCAAAGTATACTAGTAATCATAGTTGTACATAGATTTACGCTCTCTAAATACTAGATGTGCGAAAGGGTGTTGCCATACAAACACCTTTCCCCATAAACAAATATCTTAAGACCAGTTCATACGCCTTCCAACAAATAATGCTAATTACTTATCTGAGTACCTAGATATAGAGATAACTGGAGACGTCATGTCTAATCATATGATCACGCTTGTTACCAAGCCATCGATGCTGCAATGATAAGTCTATGGAGCCCCCATAGATAGAGTTGCTCAAGGATTGAAATCCAGATGACAACCTATAGTAACATAATTGAAACTAATTATATAATTATAAAGTCGTGTAATTTCTAGCAAATACCCAATCAAGCAAGGAAAAATAAGGTTATGCATAATTATTTAAAAATAATAATAATAACAGTAAACAAGAATATTAATTTCTAACATAGCCCATGTAACAAATTTTAGTAACAAAACATACAACTCAAAACTCAAATAAATAAAATAAAAATTTTATTCAGAATATTAATCCATGATTTATTGCATCAGGTAAAATACAGAGTCATAAATGATATAATCAATTAGTTTAGATTTATCTGTTTCTTAATAGCAAATCACCAATCTAATTGTAATCGAATCCACTCAAACATCAAAGAAACCTACAATGTGCTTATGTTTGAAAGTATGATAGTTCCTAAATTTTATTGTATAGTTTAGTATGGTTTGCTAATAGTTTCTGATGACAATAGCTAGGGTAATAAAATATGCATGTTTGCTAATTATAATCTAATTGACTCTTCAATTGTATAGTACTTGTGTCTAATGTTGTACTTATTAGTAATTTAATTATTTATCTGAAATTATATTTTCAAACCAACTTTACCAAGTTGCGATATACTTATGCAAATTCAACTGTAGTTCATTATAAATAATCGAAGTATTTAGTATTATATTTAAGGAATTAGTCAGATTTTAAATTCAGTCTTCTAATTAATTGTGCCTATACATTTATATATACACATATCTATAATTTTAAATGCATGTATGTGAATGTTTATGTGTGAATATATATATATATATATATATATATATATATATATATATATATATATATATATATATATAGGGAAAGATCAAATAAGAAGGGATTTTTGCCTAAGAAGAGTAAGAACCAATAGAAGTTTGACACATGGCATGCCTAAGAAGAGATTTTTGTACTGATTTTTTTTGTTCTGTATTTTTTTGTACCGTATTTTTTTGTACTGGATTTTTTATGTTTTTTGTACTGTATTTTTGTTTTTTGTACTGCATTTTTTTTTGTACTGTATTTTTGTTTTTTGTACTAGATTTTTTAATTTTTGTACTGCATTTTTTATTTTTTGTACTATATTATTTTGTTTTTTTGTACTGAATTTTGTTTTTTGTACTGTATTTTGTTTTTCGTACTGCATTTTTGTTTTTATGTTTTTAACATGCCACGTGTCAAATTCTTAATGGTTCTTACTCTTTTTAGGCAAAAATCTCTTCTCACTGGATCCAACCCCTATATATATATATATATATGCAATTCTAATTGTTAGTAAAAGTATGTTCGATGAGGAAGTACTCATATCCATAAAGAAGTTTACACTTCATGAACAAAAGCAAAAAGGACTTTGAATTGGATTTGAGTATGTGACTGTGCAATAGAGATTAAAATTAAATTTCATAAATATATGATATATATTACATAAAGTTTCTATATCCTTAACTTCTCTCTGACATATCCTAGATATATATTATATGTAAAATAAATCATCGTTTGGTATATTGTTTGTTTCATTGTTTGTATGTGCTTGGATATATGTGAGGGGAAAAAACACAAAGTGTGTGTATACATCAAATAAATAAAAAAATGGCATATATGAGATGAGTGTATCCTACAGAAGTAGATTCTCTATTTCACTTAAAATATGAATAAGATTTGTTTTCATCTCATTCTCATAAGAGACTAGTGAAACTTTGCTAAGTATGTTTGTTTGAATATATATACTGTTTTATTGTGTATATACCTAATGGATTATAACATGTATATGTTTGTACTTTGAAATTTAAACACTACAGAGATTCACTTGAAGCATACTCGACAGAAGTTAAGAATGTTTCTCTTAAAACTCTTATGTTCATTGCAAAAGCTTCAAAGATGGAAGTTGAAGATATGAAAGTATTGTTTGAAGATGGAATGCAATCAATGAGGATGAACTATTATCCACCATGCCCACAACCTGAAAAAGTTATCGGTCTTAGTCCACACTCGGATCCTGTCGGAATCACCTTCCTCCTCCAAATTAATGAAGTCGAAGGTCTTGAGATTAAAAAAGATGGCATTTGGATGCAAATTAAACCTCTCCCCAATTCCTTCATTGTCAATATCGGGGACGCCTTGGAGGTCATTCTTAACTTTCTTGAACTAATAGAAAATTTATAGGTACACAATTTTACAACCTCATGATGTTCTAGTATGTATTAAAGGTGAGCATACTATAACTATAATTGAAAGATAACATATAACCGCCTCGAATCATGATCGATTTTAACCGATACCGACTTTAACCAATGATTATGGTTAAGCTAAACCATTAACCAACCATTAAATATATGATTTTTAACTTTTAGTTAATTCATTCTCAACTACTCCAAAATCATTAGATATTTACCTAGATTTACATCAACAATATATCTCTAATTTATGAAGCTTTGCTAAGTTTGTCAACAATTTCATTACTTCACTGAATTTAACTTAAACCGAACTATAACAACTAGTTAAATGATACATAGTTAACCGACCAACTAATTGTGGTTATGTTTATTACTTTAGCATTAACCGAAGTATTGGTTTTGGTTATGGAAATGATCATAATTGTAACGAACTGCACCGAACCCAATTACAGTGGTATTCTTCCCTATGTAAAAGCTCTAGTGGTAAAAGATCTTATCTTTATTGACTGATAGCATTTCATACTGATAGACGCTGGGTACACTCTAATATATTACCTTCACTGGTCTCGCACATTACACCCTCTCGATCTGATCATAAATCCGTTGCCTACTCTGATGCTGATTGGGAAGGGTGAACTAATTTAATTAGAAGATCAAATTCTGGCTATTGTGGATTACTGGAAGATAGCATACTCTCATGGTCTTCAAAACAGCAACCATCTCGTCGTGCTATAGTGCCAAGGCTGAATATATGGGTGTTGCAAATGGCGCTGCTTAGGCAACTTGGTTACGAAACCTTATATTGCAATTACATGTTCTGACCCACTAGCCTACTATGGTTTATTGTGATAACATTTCAGTCGTCTACTAAACTGAAAATCCAAACACTCACATTTAGGTGTTTTATGGTTTCAGATTGTGACAAACGGGCTATATAAAAGCATTGAACATAGAGCGGTTGTGAACTCGAAGAAGGAGAGACTTTCAATAGCGACATTTTTTGGCCCTAAACTGGACGGAGAGGTTGGACCGGCGCCAAGTCTCGTCACTGCTGAGACACCAGCAAGATTTACAACGGTTAGTGTTGCAGATTTCTTCAAGAACCTATTTTCTAACAAATTGTATGGTAAAGGAAACATACAACAATACTACATATAAATCAGTTGTCTACGCTTCGTGTAAACTTGGCTATTATTCTTGATTGTGTGTAATGTACGTATCTAAATAATAACATCGGTTTGCATATTTAACTAGGTACCATGCATGTGGTTTATCTATTTGAATACTGTTTTTTATTTTAATTAAATTAAGGGCAATTTATTCTTATATTTTCTTGGTTTAACAACTGTTTTAATTTGCCTAAATAAAAATTAAAATACAAAGAATAAGTAGAGTGTGTATGTTTTTTAGGCTCATGTATTTGTGTAGTGGTGCGCAAACCGGTTCACTGGTTTTGAAATAATCAACATTTACAAAATGGTTTTGATCATATTGGTTTTGTTTATAACTGATTTTTCAAGTTCTAAAACCAAAACATGAATAATCAAACCAGCTAACCGCCAAATAGCCATTTTTTTACATTAAATAAACAAACTACGTGATTCGGTCGCTTTAAAGCTCAAACCAGTTCTAAATTGCGAGTTTGATCTGTTCCTTAACCGGTAGAAAAAGCCAGTTTAATAGCCAATTTAGGTTTAAAAAATGGGTTTTTTTTTCATCTCTACGTTTGTGACACAACCTCTCATGATCTACAATAATTTGTTTATTATTGGACACTAAAAGAACTGATAAAATTGAATTAATAAGCTACTACAAAAACTACGAATGCATTCGTGATTACACTTCTTTGAAATCCTTCTTGAACTACCACATCATTTGGTTTCCATTGCAAAGATCGATCGTATGTATCAGCAGTGCTTGCGGGCAATCCATTCCCACATTGCCTTAAGATCCTATTCACACATAAGATGTATTCTTAGCTCCAAGATTTCGTACCCCATAACCACTTAAGTTCTTAACATAAAGGTTGTCTCCAGAGTAGTCAACAAAAGTCAAACCACTTTCCTCCGTAATTGTTTAAATATTTAGCTTGAGTTTCTGAATTATTTTTATTAATCAATTTTAGTTTCTAAATTTTAAAATATAATCTGATTTTATATGGGGACTTTGTATTATTTGAATTGAATTGCAATAAAACAAAGTCCTTAGTATTATTTGAACAATTGTATTCATAAACCTACATACACAAACGTATATACACACAAAGATACATGTATATGTAAACACAATACAACAATCAATTTATATAGAATAATAAACAAATTAAGTTTTCTTTACAAGATAAAATATTGATAATAAAATCTTATAAGATTTGTTATGGGTATGTATAAACATACTTATAAGTACATACTAAAATAAATAATAATAATAATTATTATTACTATTATGTCCAATTATAAGATTTGTTATAAACTAACTTATAATATGACTTAAAAATACGAATTATTATAAAAGTATACATTTATGTATGTATACATACGTATATGTTCATAATAATGGTGTATATTTTTGTGAATATGTGTTCTCGCGATGGTGGCCTAGTGGTAAGGGTTGGGAATCCATAATGGAGGTCTAGGGTTCAAAGCCCGGCACCACCCAATTTTCCCTGGGTCACGCGATTTACCTCCCTCATGTTGACCGTGGGACCGGTCGGTGAGGGGCGCCTAATGGTGACGTTTACCATTTTTTTTTATTATGAATACGTGTATAGGCAGGATAAGATTTAAATATGATGAAATAAATATTCATAAGATTTTTAAAAAATTATGATGAATTAGACATAGATAATATTATTTAGCTAAAGTTATACAGTTTTATATGATGTTATAAACAAACTAACTTAAAATAATAAGTATGAAAATATGGGGAAGGATCAAATAAGAAGAGCTTTTTGTGTAAGAAGAGTGAGAACTAATAAGAATTTGACACGTGTCACATAATTTAATTATAAAATCTTATTTTTTATGCTACATTTTTATTTTTTTTGTACTAGATTTGTTATATATTTTTTTATACTCGATTTTTGTGGTTTTTTGTATAAGATTTTTGTTGTTTGTACTATATTTTATTTTTTTTGTACTGGATTTTTTTGGTACTAGATTTTTGATTTTTTGTACTGGATTTTTGATTTTTTGTACTGGATTTTGTTTCTTTTTGTACTGTATTTCGTTTTTTGTACTGTATTACTGTTTTATGATGACACGTGTCAAATTTCTATTGCTTCTTACTCTTCTTAGGCAAAAATCCCTTCTTAGTGGATCCAACCCCATGAAAATAGAGGGGTATAAATTGAATGAATTTAAACTAAAAAAAAAAAACTTGAGTTAAGAAGTTTAAAAAAAAAGGGTAAAACCACAAAAAGTTCAAGTACTATTTCTGTAAATCCTAAAAACCTTTCAAGTCCGGTTACCCTTCAAAATTGAAGAAATGTGTCATGGGAATCTAAAAATAGATGATTGCTTGATCACCGTCAAATCATGATCCAAATCATTTAAAGAATTCTAAAAATAACGAACATATACGCGGTTACGGTTAGCCATTACCATTTCAGTTGGGAAATTGATGCTAAATGACCAAATTGCTTAAAAATCAATAAAATTGAACATCCACCCACAATCGTGAGTTCATTTTGAAGTGAACAAACATACAAACCCGCTCTCAAAGATTCTGGAATAGCGTATTGAATTCAAGTGAAGAACATAACTATTCGTCGATCAACACCCTTCAATCCTATAACTTAACGGGGTAATAATCTAGTTCTTGTTAGTCGGATTTAAGTGTAGAACAATATCACTTACATGACAGAGGCTAACAAACGTTCCATCACTCAAATTTGGGTCGAATAGATTTAGGGTTACTCGGCCTAAGGGGATCAATTGGAAACCATTATAACAGTTAATGCGTTTGAGTTCTATTAGCGAATACCCCCCTTAAACCGACGGTGACCTTTTAAACCGGTTATCCACCATTTTGGGGTTTTACAACTCATTTTCTTTTTCTAAAAAATTATAAAAAATTTTTGTAAACCATAAAATGTGAATCCCAATGTCCTGATAATTTTTTTTTTCTAATTTCAGAAAAATTCTTAACAAAATTTTCTTTTAAATAAATTACAAAAGTACTTTATGTTATAAAATAAATTAGAAATTATTATGTAGATTTTCTTTTTATTTCAAAACTTGCATAGTTAAACAAAAGAAATAAAAATTTCATAAATAATTTTATAAACTGTATAAATTTAGAAATTGTTAAATAAATTTCTTATATCTGAATAAAAATTCTAGTGTAGTTTCAATACATAATAAAATTGAGTTTTAAATTAACAAAAACTAGAAATATCTTACATAATTAATTTAATTGTATAATTACTCTAAATCGTATTTCATAAAATTTCAAATACATATTTTAGCTAAATATAAATAACAATTATATATAAATAACAATTATGATATACCCAAACAAATGTTATTCCAAAATTGCTAATATTAACTATTAAAATAAATAAATAGAATATTCAATATTCTATTTTATTTATCAGACTAATTGTGAGATATTTAATTATAATAATAATTAAATAATCTTGATAATTTATTTTTTAAATTAGACAAATAGATTGTCAAATCTATACAAAATCTTTACGAATTCCATAGTAGTCATAGTCATAGGACGTGAACTTGAACTTTTAGGAATATAAACTGTAACGACCCCATTTCGAATAAATACTTGTATTATTATAATGAGTTGTTTAATTTGAAATTGTGTTAACTAGTAAGTTAACTTGTTAAATATTAACTACTAGTAAAATAAAATTGTTGGTTAAATGTAACGACCGGTTTTTAATGATCATGTATATGTGTGTATTCATATTACTCAGAAAAGGAGAATATTGTACTACGGGCGAAAACCGTGTATGAAACGGAGTTCCGAATTCTCCGGAACCGCAAAACGGAGAAAAATACAAAATTATCAAAATTTAGGGACCCTCGCGGTACGCATAGGAAGACTTAGCCACTCTAGGCGGTACGCGAGGGGTCAAAATATCTAAGGACTCCGAGAACCCGCGAGGTACGCCTGGCCCCATTTGGCCACTCTAGGCGATGCGCGCAGAAGTAAAATATCAGAAGCCTCCGTAGTCCCCCGCGGTACGCCTTGCCCCAAACCGCCCCGCTAGGCGATACACAAGGGGTATGGCGGTTTGGCAGATCCTTTATCTTATCAAAATTCATGCAGAAGTTTATAAATTTTATTTCTTTCGAACTTCAGGCCCACCACAACCCATTAGATCAAATTTATGCCATCTAAACTGAGTTCTGAAGTTACCAGAACGTCCGGATCGAGCCAGGGGTCATTTCTACAAGTTCGGATCGTCGTTTTGTGTCACACCCCCAATTTTCAACTAACGGAATCATACCGTTTGGAACGTGACAAACCAGGATCTCAGATCATTAGACATAACGAAGACCTCTATATGATATTCAAACATACTTTGGTCTAAAACTTTAATATCACAATTTCAATGTTTGCGGAAGCGTTTTAAAAACCAATAACAAAACATAATGGTTTTAAATGTAAAATACAATTCCAATAGTATTCCATGTCTTAATTGAACAAAGCTAAAAACACTTGAACTGAAATGTATGCATGAGACTCAATATTCTAGTCCCTGCTGGTCCTTGTTTGTGCCTTAGTGTCCTGAGAAAACATGTAAATCAAGTCAACACAAAGGTTGGTGCATACACAGGTTTAAGCATTCACAAATGTTGAAACCACAGTTTGAATATAAAGTTTACAGATAACATAATCACACGTGCATAGTCATGATAGCTAGTCATTTGTACTATTTACATAAGTGGTCGACACCGAAACTGACGATTGCCATGCTATAGCATGTTTTTGCCTTAACCCTATTGTCTAGCACGAACAATAGTAATGTGTGTGTTTGGTCAGTCAAACACCTGCGTAGATCCCATCTACCAAGTGAGGTTTGTCAAACCCAATAGATCTATCTTCAACTACCACGCTTTGCGCTACGGCAAATTAAACGGTTCGATATGGAAGGCTTTGTAATGCTATGTTTGCACTTAATGTAAACAGCTAACTCATGCAAGTGATATGTATCTAAAAGCGTTTGTTGCACATGTTTTCTCCCCCAATACAGTTAAAATAAGAAAGGGGCCGTGTACGCACCTTTGATAGTGACAGAATGATCAAACACACGTGCAGTCGCGTAGATAATCCTCTACGAAGTATCTGTGTTTAAACAATTACGTTGTGTTATTCGGGATGTCATTTTGTGTTTGAAATCACATACGTGTCAACATACGTATGTTAGAGTGTTAGAAACGAGTACTAGTAAGTACGCGTGACTTTTAAAGTCGTTTAATAAAATCATATAATCCGTATACGATTTTATTTAAATAAGCGTAATTATACGCGATTTCGTTTTCGTGTTAAAATATAAATTTTATTATGTCATATTGTTCGGAATTCCGTTACGGTTCCAACGCAACTTGAACGGGTTAAATCGGAGTTATAATGAAGGAGTTATGGTTGAAAAATCAAAATTGGTTTTGAATTCAAAAACCCGACAGTCCTCGGGTTCGAACCCGGGACTTCTCGAACCACACACACGTCCCCGATCAGTCCATCTATCCTTGATTTTGTTAACAGAACTTCATTTCAATTTATTTTAACTTATGAAAACCCCTGTTCCCTTTGTTCTTCCTTGACCGAACCCTTATGATCCAATTGACCTGCACTTCGAACCCGATCAATCCCCATACCATAGGGGTTTTGTTTCACAAATTTAGACGATTACATAGATAGGTTTAATTTAAGTTTTGTTTCAGTTTCAATGGTTTAAGCATTCCGAATCGAATTCGAATTCAATTTCGTGAAGGCTAGATCCAAATTGATCAAATTACTAAACAAAAGATCTTGGATCTATAGGGTTTTCAATTTACAGATAATTTCGAAACTGTGTAATTAAATTGATTTGATATTTAAACACATTTGGATCAAACCCCCCAAAACTTTTCGTTTTCAAGAACCCTAGAATTAGAAGTCCATCAATTTAATATTTCAGAGTGAAATTAACATATGAAATTCGTTCCATATGATACCACGACACTATCTGCAACATTTGATTTGATTTTTAAACCACTTTTGATTGAAATCCCCAAAACCGTTCATGTTAAAAACCCTAGAATTCCAACTTAATCAATTCATCATTGTTGTATGAAATTGATATGGGAATTTCGTTTTATACAATGTTTCGAAACATTCTGTGTATTTGAATCTAGTTTTTAAACACATTAGAATAGAAAACCCCAATTCGTTCTTGCTCAAGAACCCTAGAATTCGTTCTTGTATAATTCGAGATTATAGCTTCAAATTAAGATATGTATTTGTTTAATCGGCTATTTTAGAAAGTGTAGGGATCGATTATTACCTGCTTTGATATCAAATTGGTGTAGTTCGACTATTGAGTTGAGTTTCGGCCGACTCTCGATTGATTTCTTCGATCCGTGGCTTCTTAGATCAAATTGATTGATGTTAAACCTCCTAAGAGTACCGAACAAGGTTTCTGTATAATCAATTTCTTGAAGTGTGATCGAATTTTGTGTTTTTGATAGATGATGGTGACGGTTTCATGGTTTTAACATTAAATTGAGTTAAATTTGATGTCTAATGGTTTCCATAACCGTTTGTTGTGATTACTAATCATTATTGTGATCATTAAACAAGTTTAATTCGGGTTTAATTGCCTATTGATATAAAAATCGAATTCAATTTGGTGTTTTGGCCAAATTTTGACTTTTTAAAGTCAAAATCTTTGCATTTCAACATAATTACAACTAAATCATTGTAATTGTAATGTTTAAAACTTGTTTTACACCATTATAACTCTTGAAATTCATTTTTGTTCGATTACATAACATCTCGGTTAATTCTAAAGTTAACGGAATTAATCCGGAATACCGAATTGTCACTAATCGGCCCATTGGAATATTATTGGGCTTGATTAACCCAATTGGACCTCCTAAATACCATTGGGCCTACTTTGGGCTCATTGGGCCTACCTTGGCCTTACTGGGCCTTCTTTGACCTTACTGGGTCTTCTTTGGCCTTACTGGGCCTTACATGTCTTGTTGGGCCTGTGATCTAACCACTTTCAGTTAACAAGGTTAATCCGAAAAGTCGGATTGTCACATTTTGCAACCAGAAATCCGTTCAAAGGGTAACGATTCGATCTCTTCTACTGGTTTGATAATATATGGATTAAATACAGTTTTGAACGTAATACAATGATTATTGTGGCTGATTATTGCCTAAATGATGGCTAGGAATAATTAGAAAAGAAGAACTCGATATTTTAATGGTGACATCCTTGTTTTGATCTGTTATAATGTCCGGTTAACATGAAATCCATATCATTGTGTTCGATAACTAGTAGAATGATTAAATCATGGTTATGATGGCTTTGGATCATTCTTTGGAACGATAGATCTGATTCAAGTGTTTGATTAAATGTTCGAGATTTGAAAGTTAATGATGAATGAGATTCAAATGAGTTTGAATCAATATGTATGGGTGTTGAGTGCATTGAAACTAGTTGTATATATGTGAATCGCAACTAGGTGTTGGTGGTGAAAGTCAAGAGACAAGTCACAAAATATGAAATTTTGATAACTTAAATGTGACTAATAACATGGGTAGATTAGTTTCTGCACATGAGTTGCTTGATAAAAAGCCTCAATGAGATTTTGATTAAGTATGAAAAGTAAAATAGGTCAAATGAACTGGATTCCATAAATAACACAAGTTGTGTGTTCGTGTTATTGAATCTTGTTATATTTGGATATATAATACGAAGAGGAGGCGAATCTAGTTCTAGAAGATCTGAAAAGGAATTGGAGATTGTTGATAGCTCTCCAAATCAAGGTAAGTTACCCATGTTGTTGAACTTGTAGTTGTAGGATTGGGTGAGTCCACAGTACAAGTATTTGTGCAATTAGCATATATGTGATTTGTTGTTTTGATTGAATTTGATATAAACGGTTATGGTTAGTGTGGTTATTGTAGTTGAATGATTTACAAGGGCGTGAACATTCAACTAGTGATAATGATTGAGTTGATTTACAAAAGTGTAAACAACCATCATAATGTAGAGGTAATGATCTACAAGAGTGTAGACATTGAATTTGCTATATTCATGATTTGATTCACAATTGTGTGAACATAAGACTTGCAAAATTAATGTAGTAGATTTGCAAAAGTATGAACAAAAGACGATCTACAAGAGTGTAGACATCCAATTTCAAGTGTCAAATTGGTTAAGTTTGACTTTTGGAAAATGTCACACCCCGACCGACGGCGGAATACGTCGGGGCGCGAGCTTGACTGTTCATTAGCTCATGGTGCTATTATGCGTTTCAATATTTAATGCATCATCATTAAAACAATACAACATGTCATTCATTAAATTCAAATTACATTACATGAATTGAATACAAAATAGTTACAATTGAATGCTAAAACATTGTCTAAAATTTAACTAGGTCTACTAAGTCTTATCCTATGTCTTTATCATGCTTCCTTATCCTGTTACACTTGTAAAATAGAGTTTGTCAACTATTTACATAGTTGGTGAGTTCACACACAAAGTTTAAATAATAGGTATAAAAAGGATGGAAACTATAGCCTAACTAGATATGTATCATAAGCATAGCATGAATACAAGTTTGAATAAATTGAATGAATGAATGAATAACAATAGCTTGTGTCCAAACAAGTATCCTTACAACATGCTAATTCAAGTATGGCCATACTATAAATTAACAGTTATAATTCAACAAGTTTGCTAGGTGTACTTTTCACCTTTTTCACACAAAGGCAAAAGCCTTTGCGAAGACAGTATCTAACCATCTTAGGCTACTAAGTACTAGATTGCTTGACTGGCAACACACATAGAATCAACACATTGTATAGTCCTAGCCTCTAACACATAAAGCTAACTAGTCTAAGGCTTGCATCATAAATTGAATGAATACTAGATTGAATAAAGTTTGAATAAGACATGTGTAACATCCCAAAAACAAAAATGTAAAAGGGAGTGTGAAGAAACTCACTTGTTTGAATTGCTTAGCTAGCTCTCAAGTTCTTGAATAATGAATATGGAAGCAAGACTCTCTACTCATCCTAAGATTAAGTAACAAGTCTTAGCATCCTAAAGTTCAAGGTTTAATATACTAGAACTATATTATTCTAATGAAAGTCCTAATTGAATATGTCTAAGTTTAAATGAATCAACTCGAATATTTATTAAATAAATATTCTTATAATATTGATTAATAGAATATAAAACATTCTTCTTCTTCTTCTTCTTCTTCTTTTTTTATTTATTTATTTTTCTCCATATAGTTGTATGAATAACTTGAATAATATATTTGAGAATATCTAATAATACTCTTATAATAAATAAAATAGAATATTGAATATTCTTTTATTTATTATTTAGTATTTGAATTTCTAGGAATAATATTTTAATTATAATTCATCCATTTCTTTTATAACTAAATGTTTATTAAAAACATTTATTTGTATAAAAAAAATTACGTGTGTTTCATTAACACCGTAAAATAGTCATGAAACTTATTTTTAAAGTCATTTTATAATTTTAATACTAAAAGAATTATCACATTTGAAATAACCATTTGTTTTAAAATAACCTTTGTTTATTTGAAGATTTATTTTAAATAATTATTATTGTTAATTTTCAAATAATATTTCTTACATTTAAAATGTAGAAACACGCTTTTTAAACTTCGTATTTACTCTTTGAAAATAATTTTCATTTTAAAAAAAAATCTTAACAGTCAATATTTTTCAAATATATATTGGAATGTGTTTTGATTAATTCTTAAAAAAAACAAAAACAAAAACAAAAATAGTTTCCTTTTTTTTAAAAAAAAAACACCTGTCACGATTTTTGATTCATTTAGTATAAATTCAATTAGGTTTATATTATAAAATAATTTCATCATTTTTCATAAATTAGTTAAACTTCAGCGGAATAAATAAGATTGAATTTTAGTACTTTTAAAAATTATTTTTATAAAAAAAAAGGAATAGATTTTGGAGAAATGGCAAAAAAAAAAAAAAAAGGTTGAGTTATGAGGCTAAGGGCCCAAGTCGATCAGATTATGGAACCAAAATTTCGTAACATATGAAAGCAAATACTTCCCCCTTTTCTGTTTATAATCATTTGAGCCCTAATTTTGATATCGTTCAAATCAAATCGATTTCGAATCCGATTGCAAACAAAATCATAGGGCTTTGATTCTAGATTGAAAACCGAGTTCAATGGTGTATTTTATTACCTGATTTGAGTTTGAATGAAGAGAGATTGAGTTTACAGATGAGCCGGACGATCTAGAGCTCGAATCGCATGCATAAAATGTTGTGGATGATAGTTTCTTGCCCAGACATGTGCGTAGGTGACAAAGGAAGAGAATTTTATGCTTTAATTCGATTTTTTTGCCGATTCGAGTAGAATTTGAATTCCGTCAATTGCTCAGTATAATTGGTAAACAAATTACGTGTTTGAGAGTTCAAATCCTTTTAATTGATTATTGAATCTGATTACCCATTCGAAATCCTTTCTATATTGGCCGAGAATGAGCTGGAATGAACTGTAATCACATGGGATTGAACTCGGGTTTTAACGGGTCGCGTGGGTATCCATATAAGCAACCGGGTTAGAGAGAAAATGAGTTTAAGGGTTTTTACCATTTGGACCCTCCTGTTTTCTCTTGTTTAAATTCTGTCTTAAAATCTTCTTCACTCACAATTAGGTTTAGGAAATGTTTCTTTAACCCCTCTAGTTTGAATTTAATGTTTTCTCACCATAAACTTATAAAACCTTTTGTATAATAATTTAACCTTAATATGTTAAAAGTAACTAAGGGTTTTATAATTACCATTTTAAATTTAACAAACTTTTATTTTTGAATATTTATTATTATTATTATTATTATTATTATTATTATTTTACTTATTTGTTTTAAAGTTTATAAAATCTTTTGATAAATAATAATTTATTTATTTTGACACAGACACACACACATATGTTATAAATTTGAGCATCATTATTTTATTGAGGTTAATATTGTTTTATGATTAATATTAAAATAAATTGTATTACTATCTGGGTATAAAATATTTTAACACAATTTAAATGTTTCTCATATTATCAAATAAATGCTTTTTCTCATTTATTTGTTTCTAGAGTATTTTATTTATTTATGAGTATTTGTGTAAGCTATATATATATATAGTTATAAAATCTATTCAATTTATGGATATAAATATGTATTTATATTTATTCATATATTTCAAAACGTTACTCCAAACTTTGTTTTTTATTTGAGTTTGAATACGAATGAAATCATGGGGATTACAGAAAATATGATGCACAATTGGAGTTTTGTGTGCACATATGTGTTATGTTAAACTATAATGTTTAAGTATAAATGGGAGATTTACGGGGTTTTGGGTAAAAATGACCCGTTAGTAAATCGTTTTGTGTTTGGATTGAATAATGTTACCAAATCATATTTGGGACATTATGACTGTATCCATATGGTGTTATGGAATACACTTGAGAAATAGCGGGGTGATCTTACTTAGTTCTAACGAACTAATGGAGATTTTAAATGTGGTGTTTACAGGTACAAAAGAGTCGGGTGAGCGGTGAAGGTGATCGGAATCGAACGTGGAGGCTCGAATGGTGGTTTTAGACTTAATAACCAAGATTTTGTGAAACTTTTGTTTAATGAATGTTTTGTAAAGTATGTAAACATACTTAAACTTTTTTTTAACAAGTAGTATGTTTGTAGATGTGTAAAACACGAAAGTTTTTGCTGGGACCTAAACGTAGTTTCTTAAATAATGTTTTAAAATGTCTGGAGGGGACGTAAAGTGACATGGATGTCACATGTTGGTATCAGATCCAACGGTTTGAGGGATTTGAGTGCGTCATGAACACTTAAACTGAAACCATTGAGCTCTTGATAGATGGGGAGAGCCGTTCAATCCGAAATCCGATCACAAAGCCGAACTCGCAAGGTATTATGTATATGTTAATTATTTCATAGTGTTATGTGATATGGGAAATTGTTTTGTTACAAGCCGATATTCCAACTTATGTGAAACAATGAACGTAAGGACATGGGTATATGGTGCATATCTTGCTATGCCTGGCCAGCTAGTAACATATTTACGATATGAACGTATCTTTAGGAACATTATTTCATATTAGTATATGGAAGATTTGGTAAGGTGTTAGGATTTGGTATATGTGATCAGTTAGAATCACAATTGTGTCATTATTAGTTTAAATAATTGAGTAATTCACAAAAGTGTGAATATTCAAGAAAGACACATAAATATGTAGTGTATAAATCCGTTAGGGATGAGTATGTGGTTTGCATATATGTTTAGTATATATGTAAAACTAATGATGTGTTTAAACTATTTCAGTCATAAAATGACTGAGGAACATAACCCAGAGGGGTTAAGTCATGAAGAAGAATATCTCACCGAATTGCAAGTGATGGTGAGGAAAGAGGTAGCTAAAGCATTTGAAGCTACCTTACCAACTCATCTAGATGGAATACAAGCTTCATTGAAAAATTTTATACATGAAGAGTTTGTAACTCTTAAAGATGAAATAGGTGGGGAAAAACCTTCTAAAAGGGGTACTTACAAAGAGTTTGTGGCTTGTAAGCCAGCTGGATTTAAAGGTGAGGTAGATCCACTGTTGAGTCAAAGGTGGATTTCTGACATGGAAAGTACTTTTGAAACATGTCATTGCGATCTGTCTGATGAGGTGATGTTTGCTGGAAACCAACTGAAAGATCGAGCAAAAGATTGGTGGGAACTTCTTCGAAAGTAGAAGGGTCGGGAGGCATAAAGGATTTGACTTGGGCTGCATTTAAGGAGTTGTTCCTTAAATGATTATGTCCTCAAGCTGCTATTGATAAAATTACTGAGGAGTTTCTTCATATGAGGCGCAAGGAGGAGGATATAGACACTATTACTGCAGTGTTCTTTGATAAAGCCAAATTCTGTCCTGATCTTCTTAGAACTGAACAAATGTGGATTAATAGGTACCATAGCATGTTGAATGCTAAGTACCGGGAGTTCCTTATACCATCCAAGTTTGAAATTTTGTCTGAATTGGTTGATTGTGCTCGTTAACGTGAACTAGAGTTAAAGAGACAAGAGGACTGTGGAGAAAATCGAAAGGTGGAAAGGGAGGTGGGATCCTCTAAAAAGGGGAAACTTGTTAGTCTGCCTAAAAATTCTAGTTCTTTGAAAGAAGCTAGACATTGCTTAACTTGTGGAAAGAGGCATGCTGGGGATTGTTATTTTAAGTCAATAGTAGGTTATAAATGTGGCAAGTCGGGGCATCTTGCTTCTCAATGTGCTAGTGCACTTAATTTGTGCTATAATTGTCACAAACCAGGGCACCGACGAAGTGAGTGCCCAGAATTGAAAGGGAAAAATCAAGGAATTATGGGAGGTAGGTCATTCAAGGCTCAAGGTAGTGGCAAGAAGGTTGAAATACTCTCACCAAAGGGTAGAGCCTTCAAGATTACCGCAGAAGAGGCCAAAGTCACTTCAGACGTGGTGACAGGTACTTTTCATGTTAACTCCTTGCCAGCTAATGTATTGTTTGATTCTGGAGCTAGTCGTTCTTTTGTATCTGTGAAGTTTGTGAATCATCATTCATTTGTATTAGCTAAGCTGCCTTATCAATTAGAGGTAGAAATAGCTGACTCTAAGAGTTTCTTAGTATATGACGTCTATCATAGGTGTAAACAAACCATTGATGGTGAGGATTATGAGGTTGATTTGATTCCAATGATCTTGGGAGAGTTTGATGTTGTAATTGGAATGGATTGGTTATCTAAATATGGAGCCAGCATTGTATGTAACCACAAGGTTATTCAATTAATATCTCAGGGTGGTTATGAAGTATTCATTCAAGAAGAGAGATGAGGGGGAACCATATTGTGCTCTCTAGCTAAAGCTATGAATTTCATGAACCATGGGGGTCAGTCACTCTTAGCTTATGTTCTTGATGCAGAAAAGGAGATAAAGGAACTTAATGATGTTCCAGTGGTTAGGGATTTCCCTGATGTATTTCCGGATGATTTACCGGGAATTCCTTCGGATAGGGATGTTGAGTTTAAGATTGATCTTATTCCTGGAGCTAAGCCCATAGCTAAAGCTCCATATCGTTTGGCACCATTTGAAATGAAAGAATTAATGACACAGTTGCAAGATCTTTTAGATAAATGCTTTATCCGTCCGAGTATCTCCCCGTGGGGAGCACCAATTCTTTTCGTTAAAAAGAAAGACGGAAGCCTTAGAATGTGTATTGACTATAGAGAGTTGAACAAAGTGACTGTAGAAAACCGATATCCTCTACCTAGAATTGATAATCTTTTTGATCAGTTGCAAGGAGCGTCGTGGTTTTCTAAAAATCGATCTTCTCTCGGGTGATCATCAACTCAAGGTTAAAGAGGAAGATATTCCCAAGAACGCTTTCCGTACTTGTTACGATCATTATGAATTTCTTGTGATGTCATTTGGGTTGACTAATGCACCAGCTACGTTCATGGACTTAATGAACCGGGTTTGTCGCCCAATGTTGGACTGATCTATCATTGTCTTTATCGATGACATTTTTATTTATTCTAAAAATGAGGGTGATCACGCATGTCATTTGCGTGAACTAATCAACACTTTACGGAAGGAGAAACTACATGCCAAATTCTCTAAACGTGCTTTTTGGTTGCGTGCCGTCCAATTTTTGGGACTTGTGGTGTGTGCTGATGGCATACTTGTTGATCCTTCGAAAGTTCAAGCGGTGATGAAGTGGAGTTCTCCTAAAACTCCTACTAAAATCAGAAGTTTTCTTGGTCTAGTTGGTTATTATTGGCGATTCATACAATATTTTGCAAGAATTGCATCTCCTTTAAATAAATTGACAAGAAAAGATGTGAAATTTGTTGGGGTGATGACCAAGAAAAAGCTTTCAATGAACTCAAGTCCAAGTTAACTCAGGCACCGGTATTATCCCTACCAGATGGACCTGATGATTTTGTGGTGTACTCTGATGCATCTTATCTTGGGCTTGGTTGTGTCCTTATGCAAAGGGGAAAGGTGATTGCCTATGCGTCGAGGCAATTGAAAGTTCATGAAGTAAATTATCTTATTCATGATCTAGAATTAGCAGCGGTGGTGTTTGCCTTAAAAATTTGGAGGCATTACTTGTATGGTGTGAAATGCACAATTTACACTGATCACAAGAGCCTGAAATATTTCTTCACACAGAAGGAATTAAATATGAGGCAAAGACGTTGGATAGAACTACTCAAGGATTATGATTGTGAAATCCTTTATCATCCGGGAAAAGCCAATGTGGTAGCGGATGCCTTGAGTAGGAAAGAAGAACATGAACCCATTCGGGTTACAACAATGAAGATTGTAATATCCTTCGATTTGGTGGATCAAATTAAAGAAGCTCAAGTTGAAGCTTTAAAAGAAGAAAATTGGAAACGAGACCGAATAAAGGGGCACGCTCATAATCTGGATGAAGATAGTCACAATTTAAAGACAAGATGGAGTAGGGTGTGGATACCCCCCACTTGTTATTTGAAAACTGATTTGATGAAGGAAGCTCATAATCAAAATATTCAATTCATCCGGGAGCCACTAAAATGTATCAAGACCTTCGGGTAAATTACTAGTGGCCAGGTATGAAACGAGATATTGTTAAATATGTTGAAAAATGTTTAACTTGTTTGCAAGTAAAGGCTGAACATCAAAACCCTTATGGAAAATTACAGCCTTTGGAGATTCCTATGTGGAAATGGGAACACATCATAATGGACCTAATTACTAAACTCCCGAAAACCAGAAAAAAGTATGATACGATTTGGGTCATTATGGTTCGATTGACTAAAAGTGCTTATTTTATTCCTATTCGTGAATCGTATGCTTTCGAGAAGATGGCTAAAGTGTATGTGAAAGAAATAGTGTCGTGTCACGGGATACTAGTGACAATTGTGTCCGATCAAGACACACGATTCACTTCTCATTTCTAGAAGAATTTTCAAGAGAAATTGGGCACGAAACTGTTGTTGAGCACGGCGTATCATCCTCAGACTGATGGTCAGAGTGAACGGACCATTCAGGCATTGGAGGATATGTTATAAACGTGTATTATTGATTTTGGAGGTAGTTGGGATGACTACCTACCTCTGGCGGAATTTTCGTATAACAACAGTTATCATTTCGGGTTGGGAACGCCTCCATATGAAATGTTATATGGGAGGTGGTGTCGTACTCCCGTTTGATGGGGAGAAGTTGGTCCACGAGAGCTCGAAAATATAGAAATACTTAAAGTTACAAACCAACGAATTGACCAAATTCGAGCTCATTTAAAGACGTCACAAGACCATCAAAAGTTGTATGCAGATAAACGAACACAACCGATTGAGTTTCAAGTGGGAGACGTTGTGCTGTTGAAGGTTTCTCCTTGTAAGGGTGTTATTCATTTTTGTAAACGAGGGAAATTAAGCCTGCGTTTTATCGGACCATTCAGAAATATAGCTCAGATAGGTAGTGTTGCTTATCTCCTTGAGCTACCAGAAGAATTGAATGGTATACATGATACTTTTCATGTGTTATAGCTGAGAAAATTTCTGGCTGATGAATTGGCGTATGTGCCACTAGAAAACATGGAAATTGATGATAAGTTGAACTATGTGGAAAAGCCGGTAGCTATATTAGACAACAAAGTCAAACATTTGAGAAACAAGTCCTTGAACGAGGTAAAGGTTCAATGGAAAAACAGAAGGGAATCTGACGCCACGTGGGAGTCAGAAGATGAGATGATGAAATTTTATCCTTTTTTTTTATGTATAAACAGTTTCGAGGACGAAACCTTCGTAAGGGGAGGAGAAATTGTAACGAACGGTTTTTAATGATCATGTGTATGTGTGTATTCATATTGCTCATAAAAGGGGAAATTGTAACTACGGGTGAAAACCGTGTGTGAAACGGAGTTCCAGATTCTCGGAATCGCAAAACGGAGAAAAATACAAAATTATTAACATTTGGGGACCCTCGTGGTACACCTAGGAAGACTTAGCCACTCTAGGCGGTACACGAGGGGTCAAAATATCTGAGGACTCCGAGAACCCGCGCGGTACGCTTGGCCCCATTTGGCCACTCTAGGCGGTGCGCGTGGAAGTAAAATATAAGAAGCTTTCGTAGTCCTTCGCGGTACGCCTGGACCCAAACCGCCCCGCTAGGCAATACGCGAGGGGTATGGCGGTTTGGCAGATCCTTTATCTTATCAAAATTCATGCAGAAGTTTATAAATTATATTTCTTTCGAACTTCAGCTCCACCACAACCCATTAGATCAAATTTCTACCATCGAAACTCAGTTCTGAATTTACCAGAAAGTCCGGATCGAGATCGTTTCTACAAGTTCAGATCGTCGTATTGCAACCAGAAATCCGTTCAAAGGGTAAAGATTCGATCTCTCCTACTGGTCTGATAGTATATGGATTAAATATAGGTTTGAACATAATACAATGATTATTGTGGTTGATTATTGTAACACCCCGACCGATGGCGGAAACGTCGGGATGCCACGAGGGATGTGTAGATTGTTCAAAAGCTCGTGGGCATCTAAATCAAATCATCATATATCATTCAATCAACCAAAATAAGTACACAAAAATCATGTCTAACATGAATTAGTTACATCAATTACAAAAAGAATTAGCTATCTAACTAAATTCAATTCGCCAGAATTTCAGTGACTATACATGGTCATTATGTAATTAACATCAATATTTCACATAACCATTCAATCAATCTCAACATCAATATTCTCAAATAATATCTGTGACTATACATGGTCATTATGTAATTAACATAAGTTAAAAACATGATCCATGGAGTGGAAGCTATCCACGTGACAATACATGAAACCAATGCAATTAACCAAGGTCAAAGGCATTGTTTCACGGAGTTATGATAATCCAAGTGGCTATACATGTAATCTTTGTTATTGACCAAGGTCAATACAATCTTTACACGGATGTGGCAACCCACGTGACAATACATGTGATCATTGCGTATAACCGAGGTCATCAGCAATGCCACACGGAGTTTTAATGATCAATGTAATTCCATAATATAAATATCATGTAGATAAATAGGTATTATCCTTGTGTTATCAAAATAATATTTGAATTTGGTATACATGTTTCACCTCCGAGTTTTTAAAACAAAACAGTTTAAAAGAAAGGGAGGTTATGAGAACTCACCTGAAGTCCTTATAATATGTGTTCTCGTATTATGCGCGCTCGCGTATGTAACTCAACTCAATCACCTATAATTATCATGCGTTTCGTGTTTATAAGTGTTTGTGTTTTATTCAAGTCGACTATCCATGAGTATAAATTGTAAATCACTAAGTATTGTCTTACCTTGTTCTTTTATGCCAAGTTAGGTTGTTTCAACTAAGCTTTTATTACTTATCATTTTACAAGGATGCCCCAACTTGTTAATGTTGATTATTCGGTATATAATGATCATTCTAAGTAGTACGTCGAAGTTATAGGAGTTGTAGAGGCTTAATTCTTACAATCTTCTTTGGTTACCTTTATAGTTGCTTGCATGCATTATTGCTTATCACCACCCTTATTTAAGTTAATAAAACTTGAGTTGAAATTTAAAGAGACTATATGCTTTAACTCGTTCCCATCATATAGTTAATTTAATTAAACTTCATAATTAGTTATAAACCTTTAAATAAGAAAGTGGTGACTAGGTCTTGCATGCATGCATGATTATCTTTATTATCCTTAGTGTCTAATCCTTCCCTTAACCCTAGTTCTTAATCGCCTTAGGTTCTATGCACCAAAAGCAGCGAACGTTTTTGACCTAAGCCATAGGTTCGGCCCAATGCTCAATGGGTTCGTTGCCCTAGCAGCCTCACGAACCCTTAGGTTCGGCTGCTAGGGTTCGTTCATCATTGAGGGTTCGTGAGAGACTATTCTAGCCACAGGTTCGTGAGTTTGGTTGATCTAAGGCCCATGGTTCGGCTGAAGTGGCATGAAGGTTCGCCCATGTGCCAGGGTTCGGCAATGGCTAAAGAAGGTTCAGGCAAAGTTCGGCTGAACCAGTGAACAAGGTTCGGCGTCCTGTCTCAGCTCATTAGGTCCATGACTCAGGTTCTAGCCGTAGGTTCGTCGACCTGGGGAGGGTTCGGCTCCAGAAAAGAACAGGTTCGGCAGTGTGGAATGCAGGGTTCGGCTGGGATAACCTGCAGAGGACCAGGGTTCGTTGCAGGCTATCACAGGTTCGCCTATCTTGGATGCAGGTTCGTCCCGAATAGGGTTCGGCCCAGATTGATGCAGCAGGTTCGTCACCTGCTATGCTCAACATCACCCTCATCCTCACGTCCCCGATCGTTCCAGATGTGTTCATGGTTTTCATGAGTTATTACTATACCGATTTATACATATAAAAACCCTAACAACCGTTTACAACAAAGGTGATGATAGTTAGGGTATGTCTAAGTGTAAAAACAGAAAGAAACTCAAGATCTACCTCGATTTGTCGTTCAAACGATAGGTTTCTTTATGTCTTCTTGTTCTCCTTGATCTCACAAACACGTAGGCGCCGGAATCTCGTGATTCCGTCAAGAAACGAGTGAAAGGGGCTAGAGAGAAGGTAGAGAGAGTTGTGGTGTGTGTGTTTTTTAGAGAGAGAGATGAGTTGTAGAAAATGAGGAAGAAGATGGTGATCTTCTTCCTTATAACGCGTATTATTACCCCGTGTCCGGTCTCGTTTTTATCGCTATAAAATATAATAAATGATCGGTTATGCTTGGTTTTTAACGTGAAACACATTTAAAACATACAACATTCAAATACATTGTTTTTGTTTCAAATAAATGATTTCAAATAATTTATTTTGTAAAACGATACCGTTCCATTTATTAAATTAATTATTTAGATAAATGATTTTATTTGGTTTTGTTTAAGGTTGTGATTCCTAATAAATATTTTTAGTTTCGTTTATTAATTTAACATCGTTAGATATCATTTAGTTATCTCGTCGAAACGCGTTACTCGCGTACGTATTCGTAAAGATCGTCACCTTTGCGAATCCAACGCTCGTACCGTATTTCGATTTCGATTTACTATTTATGGAATATCGTTTCAGAATATCATTCTTAATAATTATATTCGTGTGAATCGTCACCCACGCGAATACATTTATTAAGTTAATATTTCTGAATTAATATTCGCGTTTAAGTCGTATTCGTAACCTCATCATCACGTAATTGTTCTTTTTAAAACTTCCATTATTTATTAACTTTAATATTATCAATTCCCAATCCAAAACCCACTAAACCCAAGTCACTGACACATCCATGATAGACCGAAATATGCATATGTATAGGGCATATGTAAGGGTCAGTCGCAACTGCCCTAGCCACCGTCCCACCGCTATTTCGATAAACCATGACCATGTGTTCTTGACTATGTTTAGTAACCAAACCATAACCAACTCCCAGTTCCATCCCAATCCAACCCAAATCCATTCTCATTCCAAACCAAAAACCCATAATCAGTATAATGTAGCTGCGATAAACTCTCTAGTTCTTTTTAGTTGGGTTACAACTAAACTCCCCATGGTTTACGCATATAATAATATGTTCTAAACATGCATACCAGTAACAGTGATAATCATCAAATAATGTGGCAATATTAATAATTACAAAATCTCAGGTCGTAACAGTACAATCGTACGAATGTACGGATGTACGGACAACCTAAAGTACAGTGATGTTACAATTATTGCCTAAATGATGGCTAGGAATAATTAGAAACGAAGAACTCGATATTTTAACGGTGAAATCTTTGTTTTGATCCGTTATAATGTCCGGTTATCATGAAATCCATATCATTGTGTTTGATAACTAGTAGGATGATTAAATCATGGTTATGATGGCTTCGGATCATTCTTTGGAACGATAGATATGATTCAAGTGTTTGATTAAATGTTCGGGATTTGAAAGTTAATGATGAATGAGATTCAAATGAGTTTGAATCGATATGTATGGGTGTTGAGTACATTGAAACTAGTTGTATATATGTGAATCGCAACTAGGTGTTGGTGGTGAAAGTCAAGAGACAAATCACAAAATCTGAAATTTTGATAACTTAAATTTGACTAAGAACATGTGTAGATTAGTTTCTGCACATGAGTTTCTTGATAAAAAGCCTCAATGAGATTTTGATTAAGTATGAAAAGTAAAATAGGTCAAATGAACTGGATTGCATAAATAACAAAAGTTGTGTGTTCATGTTATTAAATCTTGTTATATGTGGATATATAATACGAAGAGGAGGTGAATCTAGTTCTAGAAGATCTGAAAAGGAAGTGGAGATTGTTGATAGCTCTCCAAATCAAGGTAAGTTACCCATGTTGTTGAACTTGTAGTTGTAGGATTGGGTGAGTCCACACTACAAGTATTTGTGCAATTAGCATATATTTGATTTGTTGTTTTGATTGAATTTGATATAAACGGTTATGGTTAGTGTGGTTATTGTAGTTGAATGATTTACAAGGGCGTGAACATTCAACTAGTGATAATGGTTGAGTTGATTTACAAAAGTGTAAACAACCATCATAATGTAGAGGTAATGATCTACAAGAGTGTAGACATTGAATTTGATATGTGCATGATTTGATTCACAATTGTGTGAACATAAGACTTGCAAAATTAATGTAGTGGATTCACAAAAGTATGAACAAAAGATGATCTACAAGAGTGTAGACATCCAATTTCAAGAGTCAAATTGGTTAAGTTTGACTTTTGGAAAATATGATGCACAATTGGAGTTCTATGTGCACATATGTGTTGTGTTAAAGTATAATGTTTAAGTATAAATGGGAGATTTACGGGGTTTTGGGTAAAAATGACCCGTTAGTAAATCGTTTTGTGTTTGGATTGAATAATGTTACCAAATCATATTTGGGACATTATTAGTGTATCCATATGGTGTTGTGGAATACACATGAGAAAATAGCAGGGTGATCTTACTTAGTTCTAACGAGCTAATGGTGATTTTAAATTTGATGTTTACAGGTACAAAAGAGTCGGGTGACCGGTGAAGGTGATCAGAATCGAACGTGGAGGCTCGAATGGTGGTTTTAGACTTAATAACCAAACTTTTGTGTAATGAATGTTTTGTAAAGTATGTAAACATACTTAAACTTTGTTTTAACAAGTAGTATGTTTGTAGATGTGTAAAACACGAAAGTTTTTGCTGGGACCTAAACGTAGTTTCTTAAATAATGTTTAAAATGTCCGGAAGGGACGTAAAGTGACATGGGTGTCACATTAAAGTAAATAAAAACTAGAGGGGGTGAAATTGCCAATTTTGCAAACTTAATTAAATAAAAAGGAGGAGATTCTCCTCTTTTTCTCTGGCAAATGTGAAGCGAGAAGATCCAAGAAGAACTTTAACTCTTGGAGTTAAATTGACACACCTTGGACGCCCTAATCTTGAATGCAATCATATATTTGTGTTCTACTCACATTATACTACACATTGGTAAGTTATTTGAAGGATTTTGACAGTAATTTTTGTGGGCTTCCATGGGTGTGGGTTTTCGGTTAGAATAAAAACCCAAAATTTGTTAGTTATATTACTTGGTTTATGATATTAGGATGCTTAGAATCAAGTAAAATTACTAAACTCATATTTATTTGCATGTGATTACAACTTTGTAACATGGGTTTTGTTAGACATGGAGTTTTGAATGTTTAGATAGACTAGTAGTAGTTAATATAGACTTTGAATGATAAATGAAATATGAGTTTGATAAATAAATTATGATTTCAAATGGGTTTTTGATGAAATGATTGATTTTGAAATGAAATTGGGATTTTTTAAGTTTTGAAAATGGATTTTGGTCAAATTGATAAAAGAATGAGAAGTATGATTGAAAACAATGACTTTGAAGTTAATATGAGAATTTTGTTAATAAATGGGTCAAATTGGATGCAAATTGATGAATTAGGTGATTAGGTACTAGATTGTATGTTTATGTGAAATGTATGACCTAGGAGGTGAAGTTGCTAATCAAAGTCCCGAAAAGGAAGTAGTTGACCCGATTACTATTAAGGGCCAAGGTGAGTTACCTACTTACTAATATGCAACTATAAGACATATTAGTGCTCATGTGTTATGTGATTATGTTTGTTGTAACTACTTGTAATTGAATTGTAGTAATTGTGATAAATTGAATGGTAAATTGACCATATGTGTCATGAAATGTTAAAAACATGAAATGATACAAATAGTACTGGAATCCTTATGAATTGCGTTTGACATGTAAGACCATAATGAAATGGCATTTGTGTTTGACAAGTAAATCCATAGCGAAATGGCATTGGTATTTGTCATGTAAGTTCATAATGAAATGACATTGGTGTTTGTCATGTAAGACCATAATGAAATTGAAATGGAGTTTGTCATGTAAGTTCACATTGATGTGGCATTGGGGTAATCCACATATGGGTGGGTTAAAAACAGTGAAGTCAATTGAATGAGTAATTGTGTTACAATGATGTTCAAAAAAAATTTAAGATTCGGCTTCGTTTTGGCAAAGTTATTGGGTTATCGCTTTAAAAGTGGGTTATTATTCGTTCACAATCCTATATATATATATATATATATATATATATATATATATATATATATATATATAAATGTATGGGTAACACACCAACTATTCATATAGTTGACCCAAATTTATTTTACATATGTAACAAATAAGGAGAAGACTTGGTAAAGACATAGGATAATCATTAGTAGACCTAGTTAATTGTTAGTCAACCTATTAATATTTCAACTATAATTTGAATTTGAGAATTTTATAATGGTTTGGTTTGAATGTTGTAATGAATCACTTGTTTGAATTGTTAATAATGATGCTTTAAATATTGAAACGTTATAATAGCAGTATGAGCTAATGAACAGTCGAGCTCGCGTGCCGATGTATTCTGCTATTGGTCGGGGTGTGAAAGACTGCATGTGTAATTGATTAAACCATAGGAACTTTTTATGCAATCTTCCCACAAATGTTTGGACCAATTTTGGGACCAAAATGCAATCAGACCAAAACACAGGGACCATGCATGTAACTTTCTTATAAATGTTGGGACTAAATTTGCATTTTTTAAGTTTAGGGACCAAATTTGCAATTTGATCAAACCACATGGACCACTTATGCAATTAACTCCCTTTTAAATTAACTATAGTATAACTAAAGTCTTTAACCTTTTTGACTTGCCTTTACAATAATGTTGGTTTTTTATCACACACAAGTGAAGCCATTAACCTTTTTTTTTTCCCTCCATATCTTTCAACCTAAAGCATACGTACGCAAAATGTCCATAATCAAACATTCATAGCACTATACTCGTTCTTTTCTTTGATCCTCTATTCATACTTCTTTCAAGTCATATTCCTCCTTTAAAAGAGCATCTTCCTTAACTTATGCAATGGCTTTGTTCACCACATACTCTTCCATGATGTCAACTTTTAGGACGATTATTTAAATTTGCAGCTTACCTAGATTATTGTCCTTCGGTTCATCTTAACTTTTGAAACGTTCTTTAAGTATTGTTATTCTTCCTACTTTTCCAAATGGCGTTGTCTACCTCTAATTAAATACTACTCTATAGATGTTATATTAATAGAAACTTATATGAAACTGATTTAAGCAACTTAGTTACAATTGTTTTAAGTTTAATAGTAGTTATAAGCCAAACGGGATGTAACTATTGATGTCGCCGCTAACGAACATTTATTTATTTTACCTATGTAACATAAATACACATGTTTTTAACCTCGTTTATTATAACTTCAACTTGCTTTCAACTTATCATACTCTTACGAATCATTTACAACTACCATACATTATACATCTTGTTTATTATATGTAACCC
Source organism: Mikania micrantha (assembly GCA_009363875.1). Taxonomy (NCBI): domain Eukaryota; kingdom Viridiplantae; phylum Streptophyta; class Magnoliopsida; order Asterales; family Asteraceae; genus Mikania; species Mikania micrantha. The sequence continues at coordinate 51,323,373 of CM018694.1, read as the reverse complement.
ATTTTCACGAGTCATGTTTGTGCGGTGGCGGTTTTAATTGGTATGTAACAAGAGGTTGCGGCCCACAAGCCATGTTATTTTATGTTTAATGGGGAACTTTTACATTATATTTACTTAGTTTCATGTTATATTATAGTTGTTTATTATATTCTTTGACCTAACCCTATTCTACAAAAGGGTATTTTTGCCCCGTAACAAAAAAAATCCAAGATATGTCATTGTGTATATGTTTTAATGTTAATGTTTTTAACATGAATAAAATATGGTTGTTTACATGTTTAGTAATTTCAACCCCGTAACTTGTCACGCACATAAAAACAAATTTAGTGTTTATTTTTTGTGGGATCATAACGCATGCGGCTGGATCCGTTAAAAACAAACTTTCGTATAAAACATAAAAATGTTTATTTTTTCTATTATATTGTATTTTAAATACAATAAAAAAATAAAATACAGTAAAAAAACATAAATCTAGTAAAAAAGATAAATATAATATAAAAATATACGATTTTATATATGTTTTTAGACAAAATCTTGTTATTATCTGATTTTTTACATAACTTATATATATATATATATATATATATATATATATGGAGAGGAGTTAATTACCTAAATGGAAGAGGCATGTTAGGTAATAAACGAGGCTTTCTCATGTGATTAATAAAGGTGTTCATCGAATCGAATTATTTCGAATTTTTGAATTTTTTAAGAGCATTCGAATTTGATTCGTATTCGCATTCGCATTCAGAATTCGAATTCGATTTGAAATCGATTCGAATTCGAATTAATTTGATTCAAATTTAGTTTAAAAAAATTGTTTATAATTACTACACATGTTTACGTATTTAAAATATCAAATAAACCTTAAACATATAAATATCAAATAACCAACATTTAATTTATAATACTAAAGATAACATTCAAAGTCATAAAATAACAGGTATTGTATAATTAGGTTGACGTTTGTGTAATAGTACTTTACTTTTTATAAACTAAACTACTTAACAAAAAACTTAATTTTTAAATATAGTAACTACTTGTATATATATAAATAGTTTTATTCGAATTTCGAATCGAATTGAAAATATGATATTCGAAATTCGATATTATACTCCGAATTGAATCGAATTTGAATATGAAAATTCTAATCGAATTTCGACTTGGTGATTTTCGAATCAAAATCGAATCGAATTTCGATTTTTTTCGAGTACGATTCGAAAACTAAACACTCATGTGAAGAGGGTGTAACTAAGAAAAAACTATCAGCCCAACCGAGTTTTTGCTCTTCTGAAACAACAAAAGCTTGTCCAAATCCCTCCACGTCATTTGATATTGGCCAAACTTATGTTTGTAGAAGAAATTTTGTGTTTGTTCGTTCACTTTCTCGATCAATAAACTACTTGCGACATCCGTTAATTTTTAAAGTTTTAATCTCAAGCAAACTTTGATTATATGTGTCAACAATAGACTAAATCTTAACTAGTTTAAATTCAACAAGTGAAAAAAAAGAAGAAAAACATCTAATAATATCATATATTTAGTTCAAATTATTTAGTTCGCAATCAAATCTCAAAAATTAAAAAAAAAGACTATACGATATCACATGAAATATCATTTTATTTCTATTCACTCACACACACCATTATCCAAAATCTGACACATCTACATAGGTATATATACACATTAAACTCTTACATTGAAAAGAAAAAAAAAGAAAAAATAAATTAATTTTTTTTTTTTGAACGGCAAAAAAAATAAATAAATTAATTAATAAAACCCAACTTGTAACCTCCAAGATCCTCCCCCCAATGTCGGCCTCACTTCCAAAAATTAGAGGTGAGGGCCTATGGCCCCTAAATTTGTGGGGCCCCAATCGTTCGAGATATCGCTCAACTTATTTATTTTGTTATTTTGAATATAAATAATTAGAAAGTTCACTTACATAGTCATATTCTTAAAAGAGAGAATTTGTTTAAGTTTCTCTCTTTTCAAATAATTATACCTTCTATGTTTTTGTTTTATCTTTACTTAGCCTTAGAATCAATCTTCTATTAATGGTACATGTTAAAGATTTAAAAGAACTTTATAGTGGTAAATATGATAATCAAGTTGATTAACAAAGAATAGCGGTGTTATAAAGATATCATCACTAAATATTGTACTTTATAACATTTTTTTTGTTTATATTATTTATCATTATCTTTGGTTAACTATAATTATAAGTAAACCTATATAGATGGAGACAAATTAACATATTTGTATGTTTTTTTTTAAATTTATGAAATATAATTTTTTATTGCAAGCAAAAATCATTTAGGAAAGGGCCTCAATTTTTGTAATTGCCTTGAGCCTCTAAAAAACTTGAGTTGGCCCTGCTTCCCCTAGAGCCACCCTACCCTCCCCTAGCTACCCTCTCCGCTCTTCTTTCTTTTCTTGTCCCCTCTCCCCCACCACTTTGTCCCCCCACATGTAACAAGATGCTCCCAATTCCTCCTATAAATAGCAAGCCAAATCCCTTGCAATAGCCAACACTTGCCACAACCACACTTCTCTCATTACTTCCTTTAAAGTCAGCTCCAACATCCCGAAAAAGTGTTGCCAAGAGCAGCTCCAAGAAGCCTCGATCAACCGTTCAATAGCCCGACGAAAACCCAAAGCAACAAGAAGCACAAGTCTTCTTCATTTACTTCTCCTTGCTTACTTAAAGTAAGTACATTTCAAAGTTATACCAACATTCATTCATCATAAATAAGAAATTAATAAGATATACGAAGCTTTAAGTGAAAACTAAGCACAAACTAACATTTCTAAAGTCTGGACAAAAACTGGGTCGAATTTAACCGCCCATAAATTGATCATAACAACTCAAAACTGATCAAACTCAAACACCAAAGTCAAGTTCATTGAGTTAAATTTCTAAGAACTACTCATATTCTATCTAAATCAACCGAATGGTACCTCAAATAGCTACTACAAGATCAGTGCGCAGATTCGGACCTTTCAAATTAAATCGCAGTTTTGACCCATTTCCATGCCGAATCACAAAAACTTTTCCAAACGAAATTTGTTTGGGACACATCAAAATACTGGACTGTGAAGTGTCAAAAATTTTTACAAACGTTTTTTGTGGTAAAAGTGCATCCAAAAGGCTGGCAACTAATCTGTCCAAAAAGAAAAACCCTAAAAAGTAAGCCTACGTGTTTTATATGTATATAAATAGTCATGAATTAGAAATACAAGCTTATATGTATATTCATGCATGATATATATTGAAATGATATTGATGAAAATTATTACTTCACAAGTCTTGGGTATCGGTAAACAAAAATGGACATTTTTCAAAAATACGCCTTTATAATGCTGAAATTTCCATACATAATAATAAGTAAGTAGTTTCTAAGAAAATTATGATTAGTTGTCCAAGTGTGGCATACAATTTCTCTACAATAAACCAAATAATATAAAAACACCAAAGGCACGTAATAAAGACACAACAACAACGCGAAATTTGATAAAATTCACATACTCAACATAAACTGCAATGTTATAGGAACCGGGTAAGGAACACAACACAAGAAAATAACCACACTCACAAGACCAAGGATCTACACTCAGTGAATTTCACGGCCCCTATTTCTACAATGTTTTACTAACTCACAGGGGGAGAAATCATGCTTGTACACGTTTCATTGATGCAATTGGTTTTATTTTAATGCATTAATACATGAGTCACATTTATCGCTTTAAGTCCCTTATATAGCTTTTAATTGTGGCTAAATGTGAATTACTAGAAATAGTAGTATTTGAAAGTGACAACCCCACTCATGGTTAGTAGATCTGACTTTGATTGTAGGACAAATCGGGTGCGTAATATTCATCTCAATACAATGTTTTGCGATAAGACATTGGGATGAGGTGATTCAAGCATGTCGAGTTCAGTTATGGGAGCTTATGGTAATAATAAGTATACACAACTCATGAGTTTCTTTTTTAGAGTAACATACACACTTTGAAACCTTGCGAATCAATTGAAACAACTATATTTTAATGGGTCTAAACCTGTGAACTCACCTGCTTTATGCTCACTATTTTAGCATGTATTTCTCAGATAATTGAAGCAAGCGTGGTGTAACAGCAAGTACCAGATCGTCCGGCAAGTCCGTACGGTACGTGTACTTCCTACAGTAACTATGTGTACTTATACGATTGTGAACAGTACTTGTATTAACAGGACCCTAAATGCAAGAAATCGTTGTACGTGTTTTCGTATAAACTTAAATACATTAAGTACAACGTACACTTGAAACATTAGTTGCGTTTATTAAGTGAAAACTTAATTACAGTTAACACAACAAATCATGAGAAACAACGATACTCAAACAATATTCAGAAACATATCGGTTGCGATCTGATGTCCACAAATGACAGGAATCAGATGACCGACAAGTCAGTACAAGAACAATGTGAAAACATGATGTTTAGTTGAGTCCGACAGTGAGGAAACACAATTCAAACATAATTACAGTGTTATTTCGGAATAACGAACTGACAGTGTGTTTGCGTGGGTGACGATTCACACAAACATATCTGTGAGTTTAGAGTTCTGAAATAATGACTGAAAAGTAGAAAACAAAAGTCAGAAAGCAAAACCATCGTCGTATTCGTTCGAATGACGATTCGAACGAATTACGCGCGAAGGTGACGCGATCTGACGAAACGAAAACGAAAACACGACACGAACGAAAGTAATTTAATAAAATAAAATAAATAACATTTTACAATTTTGAAACTCATCAAAATAATTAAATTAAACTCTTTTATTTAATTCCATTTAAATTACGCGTAATTTTTCCGGAAACGTAGCGAATTAACGAACCGAGCTACGAAAACGAACCCGAACTCATTCGAGGTATAAATACCTTGAATGAGCACACATTTAATCATTTCACCTTCTTCTTCCTTCTCAAAAACACCAAAACCCGGTTTTGAAAACCCTCACCATTTTCAAACTTCAATCCATCATAACTCACTCATTTCTTAACGAAATTGAGTGATTCTTTCACCTAAACGAAGCTCTTGATGCCCTCTACACAAAAGTACAACAGATCTAAGCCAAGCTTCACTGAAACTCGCGGTAAGAAGCTGTGAAAGTGGGCGATTTTAGGGTTTTCTACCCTTTTTGTTAACCTTTGTTCAAAACCGATTTCAAGCCTCTTCCCTTGAACTCTAGTTGTCTAAAACAGCACCTAGGGTACACCAACACCTCAAACCATCAAAGGCCAGGGCTGAAAGAGGAGTTGCACCACCATGGCCGACCACGACCCTCATTAGGTCGAATGACCCTATTCGGCCGAATGGCCAAGGGCTCATTCGACCACCATGACCTCCCAGACATTCGACAACCACACTCAGTCGGCCAACACCTCCCCATTCGACCCTCATACTCCCTCCTCTCATTCGACCACCACTCTCTTTCGGCTAACCTTCCATTCGGCCGACTCACTTCTCATTCGGCAGGATGGTCCTATTCGGCAACCTTCCCTTTCGCCAGCCATGACAAGCAGTTCTCATTCATGGGCTACACTTCAATCGACCTACATGTTGCTTCTTAGCCATCTGTTGAGTGTTGAGTCTTGGCTTAGGCCCATAGTGCATGGGTTCTGCCCAACACCCTAATCTGGCCCACATATACCCAACAGGCCACATTAGCTCTTAATTTTCTTGATTACATTGAACAGATTCAACATGCTTTCCTGGCCCAAGAGACTTAGCCACAAATTCCTATTTGGCCCAGTTTATTCCCAATTGGCCCAACAGTAGGCCCAACTTCAGTTTGGTTGGCCCAGGATTGGCCCAACATCCTACTTTCTAGGCCCAAGAGTATCTTGGCCTAAACTTTCTGTTTCAGCCCAGTAGCCTTAGAAGGCCCAGAGTGTTTGACCAAAAACCATGTTTCGGCCCATATCCATTAGGTGACCCAAGGACTAAATTGGCCCACGATCTAATTCAGCCCAAAAGAACCAGGCCCAGGTTGGCCCAAGACTCATTTTACTTCAGGCCTTGATGGAATCCAGGGGGCCCAGCAAATTCAGCCCGAGGCCCACAGAAAATGGACCCAAGTCCTACTTTTAAGGCCCTTGTCCTAATTTTGGAGCCACTTTGCAATTGGCTTGGCCAACAGCCTACTTCTGGCCCAATTATGGTTCCTACAGCCCATTCTAACTATAGGCCCAACAATTCATGCCTGGGCCCACCTCTGGCCCAACAATTTTCCTCGTGGCCCAATAGAGGCCCATAAGGACACTTGAATTCTAGGCCTTGTAACATTTGGCCGGGCCTTTGTATTTCAACAGCCCATATCATTGGCCAACACATTCCAATAGGCCTTACAACTCTCAAATGTTCAATGTTATTCCAAGGCCCATAGATTTGGGCCCAACTAGTAACTTGGTCACATTGTTCGGTCCATATTCCATGTTAGGCCCACATGGGTTTAATACATTTCATAAGATCAAAACAAGATATGTCAAAAGAATGTTTGCTTAATTAATTCATAATTATGCAATAAATGTTCAAAACGTACAAGATCAACAAAGACGAGTTGGAAAATAAGCACTAAGTCTCTTATCAAAGCAAATGGCTTGTAACTAATGACAAGATGATAACTTATAATGTCATTGACTTAAATCAAATATATGGGACCGAACGGGGATCATGACCAAGTCTTACACGTATTAGCCAACTTTAGGGCTAACACCTACACCTACACACACAAACCCTACAAACTTATACTTACAAGTTTCAACAACATGAAATCAATACAGGATCGTGAAAACAAACTCAATTACAATACAGAGCGCGTGCATTCTTTTGTTTAAGCTAAGTCAACCCAACAACTACAAGGTGAGTTCATTGCCCCTTTTCTAACATTTTGTTTTAAAACGCGGGGCTGAGAAGCATGCGTAAAATGTTTTATGTAAATTGTTTACTTGAATGCTTTTATATGTTTACATGTATAACTGTTATCTTAGACTCCTGTTTAGGTAACTGTTATGTATCAAAGAACTATTTTCAAAGAACTAAAGACCTCAAACAAAGAACTATTTTCAAAGATCTATTTTCAAAGAACTAACGATCTATTTTCAAAGAACTATTTCAAGAAGGTGTTGTCAAAGAACTAACGATCTATTTTCAAAGAACTATTTCAAGAAAGTGTTGTCAAAGAACTAACGATCTATTTCAAAGAACTAAGTACAAAGAACTATTTTGAGGAACATCTGGGAAATGCTCAAAGATAACATGTGCCAAAGAACTAAAGAACTAAAGAACTATGGACGGTCTAAAGAACTATGAAAGCCTATATATCAAAAGATGTCCTAGCTAGACTGATTGATTATAGGTCACATGTTTGATGAGGTTTACAGATCTCCTTTACTACTTAGTACCATGATTGACAGACTAGTCTACTCGAGTTGACCAAAGGCCCCAATCATTAGGACTTAGATTTTATTAAATGTTTATTTATTTATTTACTTAAACATTTATACTGATTATACAATTACTGTGTTTGATAATGTTGTGTGATGAACTTGTGATATCAACATGGATTTCAATTGATTGTAAACACATGGATAACAACAGAAGAACTGATGGAATGGTGTTAAGGGTAAAAATGCTTAATTATCATTAACAGCAGTGTCATATGCATATTAGTATGTGGTGGGATGTTGGCTAGGGCTTGTCCCTTACATATGCCCTATATATAAGCATACCGATGTGGATATTACATGTGGTGTTAATGAGGTTAGGGTCTTTACCAAAGGAGACTTTCAAATCATTTACAAATTGCAAAACTATATGAACTCGCCAACCATGTGTTGACTTGATCTTTTTGCATGACTTCTCAGGTGACGAACAGGTCAATTAGGAAGTCATTACTTCTGGACTAGGACTTCAATTAGAAGACTTAGTATTTTGGACCTGCATATTTTTGAAGACATCATTACACATACCATTTTGTATATCTTGTGTAAATACAAGATAGAAACTTATGATGTTAATAGTAGATTTACATTGTTAAATTATAAACAATACTGATGTAATTTAACTTTGTAATTCTATTATATTTAGCATTTCTCAATTATGTATCATGTACCGTATAACAATCTGATCAAATTCGATTATCACTCACGATATCGCGCCCCGGGAACCTTCCGCCCGACGGGACAACCGATCCTATCCCGCCGGCTCGGGGTGTGACAGATTGGTATCAGAGCCATGGTTATAGAGAAAAATAGGTCACTTAACTAAACGGTTTGGCCTAGACTATAACCTAGGGACCCTGCATGTAGAGAATTTAGGATTTAAGATCTATTGCATTGTGTCTTCTGCATTCGATCATTGCACTAACCAATATTCATTTGGTTATGATCAGAATGTTGCCGCGAAGACAACCTCCCCTGTTGCAATCATCACAAGACCAAGCTCCACATTCCTCAACGCCATCACCAAATGACTCACCACCGCCACCTCCTCCACCTCCTCCCCCACTGATCACAGAGGCATCAGGTTCAGGCACGACTCCCATACTGGATCCTACTACTATCGCTTTGGTGACCCTACTGAGCAGTCAGATGACTAATCAGATGAAGGAAGCAATACCAGAGATGTTCAACCTTCTCCGTAATGAGATCAACAACACTGGCAATTCATCAGGAGAAGCCAGTGGGAACACTGGTGGTACTTCAAACCACTCTTATAAGTCCTTTATGGGCTACAAACCACCCAACTTTAGTGGGTCGGAAGGAGCCGTTGGATTAATCCAATGGATTGAAAAGATTGAGGCTACTCTGGACCTCTGCAGCTGTCCAGAGCACCATAAAGTCCGCTACTCTGCTGGAACATTCAACAAGCGGGCTCTAACCTGGTGGAATGGTCAGATCAACGCTCGAGGAAGAGAAGAAGCTATGGCAATGCCATGGGAGGACTTCAAGGCGTTACTGAGAACAGAATTCTGCCCCAAGAATGAGCTACAGAAGTTGGAAATTGAGTTATCCAACCATGTGATGAAAGGGGCTGATCACATGGGGTACACTACTCGTTATCACGAGTTGGTTGCTTTGGTGCCAGACATGGTACCGAATCTAGAAAAGAGGATCGACAGGTATGTAGGTGGACTTCCCGCCTGTATTCAGGGTATGGTTGTTTCAGCCAACCCTACCACTGTCGAGTCAGCAGTGAGACTGTCTGGGAAACTCACTGATCTGATGGTTGCCTCTGGAGTTTTAAAGAAAGAGGCTGATGCTGGCAAGAACAAGGAAGAGTCGTCAAAGAGACCTCATCATCAACCCAAGAAGAAACAAAAGGTCATCAAGAACTACACGATGGCCACCCCTCTCCAACAAGTAACAGCTGCACCAACAAACCCCAACAAGAGACCCTACATTGGTGCCTATCCTTTGTGTGCCAAATGTCAATACCACCATGCTGCTGACACTCCCTGCAAACATTGCACAGGATGTGGACGGAAGGGCCATTGGGTCCAATCGTGTCGAATGACACCAAAACAAGCAGTCAACAATGCTGCGTTAGCTCTCCTCCCACCTGCCAACCAGAACAATGGTGGATGCTTCAACTGTGGTGAACAAGGCCACTTTGCAAAGAACTGCCCTAAGAAGGCTCAGCAGGCAGTTCAAGCTCCTCGTGGAAGAGCTTTTGTCATTGGAGCACCAGCAGCACGCCAGGACCCAAATGTGGTCACTGGTACGTTTCTCTTACATGACTTTTATGCATCTGTTCTATTTGACACTGGTGCGGATCAGAGTTTTATCTCTGCCGATTTTGCATGCCAACTAGATTCCATAGAAGAACAGTTAGACTCCCCTTACATTATAGAAGTAGCTAACGGAAAGCAGATCACAGTTAGTACAGTTCACAGGAATTGCCCATTGACACTTAACGGTCATACATTCTCTATCGATTTGATACCGATGGAGTTGGGTAGTTTCGACATCATTGTTGGAATGGATTGGATTTCCTCTAACCGAGTGGAAGTTGTCTGTTCTGAGAAGCTGCTTCGAGTTCCATTGCCCGATGATCGTGTATTGGAAGTCAGAGGGGACCAAGCAAAACAAAGTGTCAAAATCATTTCTTGCATAAAGGCACGTAAGTGTTTACAGAAGCAGTGTATAGCTTTCCTGGCTCACGTGGTGGAAAAAGAGAAAGACAAGAAGAAGATACAAGACGTACCAGTATTAAGAGAGTATCCAGAAGTATTTCCTGAAGACCTACCAGGTTTGCCTCCTGTGCGACCGGTAGAGTTCCGAATTGACTTAGTTCCTGGAGCAACTCCTGTTGCTAAATCTCCTTATCGGTTAGCACCTTCGGAGATGCAGGAATTGTCGAACCAATTGCAGGAGTTACTGGATAAAGGATTCATCAGACCGAGCTACTCGCCTTGGGGAGCTCCGGTCCTGTTTGTGAAGAAGAAAGACGGATCGTTCAGAATGTGCATAGATTACAGAGAGCTGAACAAACTAACCATCAAGAATCGGTATCCATTGCCGAGGATTGATGATTTGTTAGAACCAACTGCAAGGAGCTCAGTACTTCTCGAAGATTGACTTGCGGTCTGGTTATCATCAGCTTAGAGTTCAAGATGAAGACATACCGAAGACGGCATTTCGAACCAGATACGGGCATTACGAATTCATGGTGATGCCTTTCGGATTAACAAACGCACCAGCGGTTTTCATGGATCTCATGAACCGAGTGTGCAAGCCGTATTTGGATCAGTTTGTTATTGTCTTCATCGATGACATACTGATTTATTCCAAGAGCAAAGCAGAACACGAGCAACATCTCAGAAAGATCTTGGAACTGTTGACAGAACAAAAGCTTTATGCCAAGTTCTCTAAATGTGAATTTTGGCTAAGAGAAGTTCAATTTCTGGGACATGTAGTCAACAGTGAGGGAATACACGTAGATCCCGCCAAGATTGAAGCAATAAAGAACTGGGACACTCCGAAGACACCAACGGAGATACGGTCTTTTCTGGGATTGGCAGGTTATTATAGGAGGTTCATCTCGAACTTTTCTAAGATAGCTTTGCCTCTCACTAAATTAACTCAGAAGAGTGAACCGTTTGTCTGGGAGCAGAAACAAGAAGATGCTTTTCAGACATTGAAGCAGAAGTTATGTAATGCTCCAATCCTATCACTCCCGGAAGGATGTGATGACTTTGTCGTTTACTGTGATGCATCCCATCAGGGACTTGGTTGTGTACTGATGCAACGGGACAAAGTTATCGCCTATGCATCAAGACAGTTAAAAGTTCATGAGAAGAATTACACTACTCATGATCTGGAACTGGGAGCAGTGATCTTCGCACTGAAGATCTGGAGACATTACTTATATGGCACTAAGTGTACCATATTTACTGACCACAAGAGTCTGCAGCATATTTTTGATCAGAAGGAGCTCAACATGCGACAACGCCGTTGGGTTGAACTTCTGAATGATTACGATTGTGTGATCAAGTACCATCCGGGAAAGGCGAATGTCGTGGCTGATGCCTTGAGCCGGAAAGAACGGGTCAAACCCCTACGCGTTAGGGCTATGGGGATGACTGTGCAGACAAGCTTACAAGACAAAATCATTCAATCCCAACAGGAATCAGTTGATAAGGGAAACTTGAAGAAAGAACTTGACTGCGGAGCAGAGAAACATTTGGAGACCAAGTCCGATGGAATGATCTACTATCAGGATCGTATATGGATCCCGGCGGTAGACGAATTGAGAAAACTTATCTTCGATGAAGCACACAAGACAAAATACTCTGTTCATCCAGGCGCCGATAAAATGTACCAAGACTTGCGTGGATTTTATTGGTGGCCGGGAATGAAGAAATACATAGCCGAGTACGTCGGTCGATGTCTAACGTGTGCGAAGGTAAAGGCGGAACACCAGAAACCGTCTGGTTTACTGGAACAGCCTGAGATTCCGCTCTGGAAGTGGGAACAAATAGCTATGGATTTCATTACCAAGCTACCCCGCACTTCTAGTGGTCACGATACGATTTGGGTGATCATTGATCGTTTAACAAAATCTGCTCATTTCTTGCCGATACGTGAAACTTTCACGATGGATAAACTGGCGAGGTTGTACATCAATGAGATAGTGGTACGTCATGGTGTGCCATTGTCTATTATTTCCGATCGAGACAGCTGATTTACATCAAGGTTCTGGCAATCACTACAGAAATCTCTAGGGACGCAGTTAAATTTGAGTACAGCTTACCATCCACAAACGGACGGTCAAAGCGAACGTACGATTCAGACCCTAGAGGACATGTTAAGGACCTGTATCTTGGATTTCGGTGGGAATTGGGATTCTCATTTGCCACTGATTGAGTTCTCCTACAATAACAGTTATCACAGCAGTATCGGATGTGCCCCATTCGAGGCTCTCTATGGCCGGAAATGTCGATCACCGATCTGTTGGACTGAAGTGGGAGATAACCGTATAACTGGACCAGAACTGATTCAGGAAACCACTGACAAGACTGCTCAGATTCAGAGAAGATTGCAAGCTAAAAGGAGCAGACAGAAGAGCTATGCCGACAAACGGCGTAAGCCGTTGGAATTCCATGTGGGAGATCGTGTCATGTTGAAGGTTTCTCCATGGAAGGGCGTAGTTCGCTTTGGAACAAAAGGCAAACTAGCACCACGATACGTAGGACCGTTCGAGATCATCGAACGTATTGGTCCTGTGGCGTACAGATTGAGCTTACCGAACGAACTCAGTGGTGTGCATGACGTGTTTCACGTCTCGAACTTAAAGAAATGTCTTGCTGACGAATCACTCGTCATTCCACTTGAAGAGATTCAAGTTGATGAACAGTTACATTTTATCGAAGGACCTTTAGAGATTATGGATCGCAAGGTCAAACAACTGAGGCGAAGCCGTATCCCTATTGTAAAGGTTCGTTGGAACTCAAGACGCGGACCCGAGTTTACTTGGGAACGTGAAGATCACATGAAATTACAGTATCCCCAACTGTTTGAAGAGGAAGCTGTACCCGATAACAACTCTTAAATTTCGGGACGAAATTTCTTTAACAAGGGGAGACTGTAACAGCAAGTACCAGATCGTCCGGCAAGTCCGTACGGTACGTGTACTTCCTACAGTAACTATGTGTACTTATACGATTGTGAACAGTACTTGTATTAACAGGACCCTAAATGCAAGAAATCGTTGTACGTGTTTTCGTATAAACTTAAATACATTAAGTACAACGTACACTTGAAACATTAGTTGCGTTTATTAAGTGAAAACTTAATTACAGTTAACACAACAAATCATGAGAAACAACGATACTCAAACAATATTCAGAAACATATCAGTTGCGATCTGATGTCCACAAATGACAGGAATCAGATGACCGACAAGTCAGTACAAGAACAATGTGAAAACATGATGTTTAGTTGAGTCCGACAGTGAGGAAACACAATTCAAACATAATTACAGTGTTATTTCGGAATAACGAACTGACAGTGTGTTTGCGTGGGTGACGATTCACACAAACATATCTGTGAGTTTAGAGTTCTGAAATAATGACTGAAAAGTAGAAAACAAAAGTCAGAAAGCAAAACCATCGTCGTATTCGTTCGAATGACGATTCGAACGAATTACGCGCGAAGGTGACGCGATCTGACGAAACGAAAACGAAAACACGACACGAACGAAAGTAATTTAATAAAATAAAATAAATAACATTTTACAATTTTGAAACTCATCAAAATAATTAAATTAAACTCTTTTATTTAATTCCATTTAAATTACGCTTAATTTTTCCGGAAACGTAGCTAATTAACGAACCGAGCTACGAAAACGAACCCGAACTCATTCGAGGTATAAATACCTTGAATGAGCACACATTTAATCATTTCACCTTCTTCTTCCTTCTCAAAAACACCAAAACCCGGTTTTGAAAACCCTCACCATATTCAAACTTCAATCCATCATAACTCACTCATTTCTTAACGAAATTGAGTGATTCTTTCACCTAAACGAAGCTCTTGATGCCCTCTACACAAAAGTACAACAGATCTAAGCCAAGCTTCACTGAAACTCGCGGTAAGAAGCTGTGAAAGTGGGCGATTTTAGGGTTTTCTACCCTTTTTGTTAACCTTTGTTCAAAACCGATTTCAAGCCTCTTCCCTTGAACTCTAGTTGTCTAAAACAGCACCTAGGGTACACCAACACCTCAAACCATCAAGGGCCAGGGCTGAAAGAGGAGTTGCACCACCATGGCCGACCACGACCCTCATTAGGTCGAATGACCCTATTCGGCCGAATGGCCAAGGGCTCATTCGACCACCATGACCTCCCAGACATTCGACAACCACACTCAGTCGGCCAACACCTCCCCATTCGACCCTCATACTCCCTCCTCTCATTCGACCACCACTCTCTTTCGGCTAACCTTCCATTCGGCCGACTCACTTCTCATTCGGCAGGATGGTCCTATTCGGCAACCTTCCCTTTCGCCAGCCATGACAAGCAATTCTCATTCGTGGGCTACACTTCAATCGACCTACATGTTGCTTCTTAGCCATCTGTTGAGTGTTGAGTCTTGGCTTAGGCCCATAGTGCATGGGTTCTGCCCAACACCCTAATCTGGCCCACATATACCCAACAGGCCACATTAGCTCTTAATTTTCTTGATAACATTGAACAGATTCAACATGCTTTTCTGGCCCAAGAGACTTAGCCACAAATTCCTATTTGGCCCAGTTTATTCCCAATTGGCCCAACAGTAGGCCCAACTTCAGTTTGGTTGGCCCAAGATTGGCCCAACATCCTACTTTCTAGGCCCAAGAGTATCTTGGCCTAAACTTTCTGTTTCAGCCCAGTAGCCTTAGAAGGCCCAGAGTGTTTGACCAAAAACCATGTTTCGGCCCATATCCATTAGGTGACCCAAGGACTAAATTGGCCCACGATCGAATTCAGCCCAAAAGAACCAGGCCCAAGTTGGCCCAAGACTAATTTTACTTCAGGCCTTGATGGAATCCAGGGGGCCCAACAAATTCAGCCCGAGGCCCATAGAAAATGGACCCAAGTCCTACTTTTAAGGCCCTTGTCCTAATTTTGGAGCCACTTTGCAATTGGCTTGGCCAACAGCCTACTTCTGGCCCAATTATGGTTCCTACAGCCCATTCTAACTATAGGCCCAACAATTCTTGCCTGGGCCCACCTCTGGCCCAACAATTTTCCTCGTGGCCCAATAGAGGCCCATAAGGACACTTGAATTCTAGGCCTTGTAACATTTGGCCGGGCCTTTGTATTTCAACAGCCCATATCATTGGCCCACACATTCCAATAGGCCTTACAACTCTCAAATGTTCAATGTTATTCCAAGGCCCATAGATTTGGGCCCAAGGCCCAACTTGTTACACAAAGGCCCAACTAGTAACTTGGTCACATTGTTCGGTCCATATTCCATGTTAGGCCCACATGGGTTTAATACATTTCATAAGATCAAAACAAGATATGTCAAAAGAATGTTTGCTTAATTAATTCATAATTATGCAATAAATGTTCAAAACGTACAAGATCAACAAAGACGAGTTGGAAAATAAGCACTAAGTCTCTTATCAAAGCAAATGGCTTGTAACTAATGACAAGATGATAACTTATAATGTCATTGACTTAAATCAAATATATGGGACCGAACGGGGATCATGACCAAGTCTTACGCGTATTAGCCAACTTTAGGGCTAACACCTACACCTACACACACAAACCCTACAAACTTATACTTACAAGTTTCAACAACATGAAATCAATACAGGATCGTGAAAACAAACTCAATTACAATACAGAGCGTGTGCATTCTTTTGTTTAAGCTAAGTCAACCCAACAACTACAAGGTGAGTTCATTGCCCCTTTTCTAACATTTTGTTTTAAAACGCGGGGCTGAGAAGCATGCGTAAACTGTTTTATGTAAATTGTTTACTTGAATGCTTTTATATGTTTACATGTATAACTGTTATCTTAGACTCATGTTTAGGTAACTGTTATGTATCAAAGAACTATTTTCAAAGAACTAAAGACCTCAAACAAAGAACTATTTTCAAAGATCTATTTTCAAAGAACTAACGATCTATTTTGAAAGAACTATTTCAAGAAGGTGTTGTCAAAGAACTAACGATCTATTTTCAAAGAACTATTTCAAGAAAGTGTTGTCAAAGAACTAACGATCTATTTCAAAGAACTAAGTACAAAGAACTATTTTGAGGAACATCTGGGAAATGCTCAAAGATAACATGTGCCAAAGAACTAAAGAACTAAAGAACTATGGACGGTCTAAAGAACTATGAAAGCCTATATATCAAAAGATGTCCTAGCTAGACTGATTGATTATAGGTCACATGTTTGATGAGGTTTACAGATCTCCTTTACTACTAAGTACCATGATTGACAGACTAGTCTACTCGAGTTGACCAAAGGCCCCAATCATTAGGACTTAGATTTTATTAAATGTTTATTTATTTATTTACTTAAACATTTATACTGATTATACAATTACTGTGTTTGATAATGTTGTGTGATGAACTTGTGATATCAACATGGATTTCAATTGATTGTAAACACATGGATAACAACAGAAGAACTGATGGAATGGTGTTAAGGGTAAAAATGCTTAATTATCATTAACAGCAGTGTCATATGCATATTAGTATGTGGTGGGATGTTGGCTAGGGCTTGTCCCTTACATATGCCCTATATATAAGCATACCGATGTGGATATTACATGTGGTGTTAATGAGGTTAGGGTCTTTACCAAAGGAGACTTTCAAATCATTTACAAATTGCAAAACTATATGAACTCGCCAACCATGTGTTGACTTGATCTTTTTGCATGACTTCTCAGGTGACGAACAGGTCAATTAGGAAGTCATTACTTCTGGACTAGGACTTCAATTAGAAGACTTAGTATTTTGGACCTGCATATTTTTGAAGACATCATTACACATATCATTTTGTATATCTTGTGTAAATACAAGATAGAAACTTATGATGTTAATAGTAGATTTACATTGTTAAATTATAAACAATACTGATGTAATTTAACTTTGTAATTCTATTATATTTAGCATTTCTCAATTATGTATCATGTACCGTATAACAATCTGATCAAATTCGATTATCACTCACGATATCGCGCCCCGGGAACCTTCCGCCCGACGGGACAACCGATCCTATCCCGCCGGCTCGGGGTGTGACACGTGGGGGCATATTTTGGGAATGATTTGCTTGAAGTCACAACATATTTACATGCATATTTTCGAGATTTTCCTTGTATAGCCTATTCACTGAGAGCATGTTTGTATAATCTTATACATTCTAATTTGGAAGTTTAGAACTTTGTTTTGTTATATGTTGGATGATTGTAATTTAACACAAACTTTATTATCAATACAAGTAGTAGTCGTTCAATGTAAACAATGACTGTGAAACCAGGACCGTCACAACTTGCGTATTCTGCCTTGGCGTGGTGTGACACTACTATTAGATCGGGTTATGAGCTTATCACAACATTTATCAAGATTTCTTTTACAAAGTTGATAGATGTGAAACACTCTATCAACTTTATCTCCAACACACTAGTAAAAGAAAGAAGATTGAACACAAAATGTCACACCCCCACCTCTCGTCACCTCGTGTATGATCTGACTGAACCGGTTGCGGAAGCATAGTGGTGATGTCTCCGAGGTGAGGGGTGACTTACTTGAACCGATATCATAAGCACACAGATTAACTTAAAGTAAACTCATTACAAGGATGTCGCAATCACAATTACATTACAGCTATATTTATTTAATTACAATATTAATTATACAAGTGCAAATATCCCAAAAGTGCATCCTCACCGGCTATTACTGTTTACCTGCAAAAAGTTTTGAGTTTGAAACGTCAGCACAAAGCTGGTGAGTTCGACAGTTCAATTTAAAACAATATGATATGATAAGCATGTTCTCAAAAGTTCAGTTCCGGATAACCATGGGACCCGTATCTAGTTCCTTTATGACGTCTAGTCTGTCTCAAGATATTACCCGTCGGTTAAACATTTTCGTTTCTCGATCCATTACCTCTACTGGTTCTTCACTGAACTGAAGTTTTTCATCAACATGAATCTCTTCGAGAGGTACGATCAATGATTCATCAGTTAAACATTTCTTCAGATTAGATACATGAAAGACATAGTGAATGTTACTGAGTTCAAGAGGTAATTCAAGTCTGTAGGCTACTGGTCCAATTCGTTCAAGAATTTTAAACGGCCCTACAAATCTTGGCGAAAGTTTACCTCTCTTTCCAAATCTGAAAATGCCTTTCCAAGGTGACACTTTCAACATTACCCGATCACCTACTTGAAATTCGAGTGGTCTACGGCGATTATCAGCGTAACTCTTTTGACGATCGCGAGCAGCTTTGATTCGTTCCTGAATAAGGGCGATCTTATCAGTTGTTTCCTGAATGAATTCTGGGCCTATGATTTGATTTTCACCTACCTCTGACCAACAGATATGTAACATACGACGCTAAATCGGGTATTAAATTATTCAATGTATAATTTTAAATCATTTCTACATATATACTATACTAATTAGAGACTCACACCTGTGTATATCTTATGAAACTCAACAAAGGTGCCTCCAAAACTACAAGGGTCTCGACCCAACTTGACCAAAAAGGAACAAAATATTAATCACAATACATCAAACGGGGTCCAACATTTATCAAACTAAAAATTAACATAAAAAGTATACTACAAAAACACCATTTCCACTCCTCTTAAGTGCTCGAACCAAGATGGGTTCACTCTCAACCAGACATGAGAAAAATTAAAACGCAACTAAAGTTTTTCTTTCACTGCAATTAATTGATAAGCTATAAATTCAAACACTTAAATTTTAAAGTTATATTACAACATCTCAGTGGTATTTTATAATGAAATAAAGACTAAATAGAGAGTCCAAAACATTTAACATGAAAATTATATAATCTTTACAAAATGGCAGCATATATCTCACATTATATTCCAAGGAAACAATCATATACAATTTCTGACATCAAATCTCTGCTTACCCTTACAGCCAGCCGAGAACCATACCCCAAACAGAAGCCATACCCTCCTGCAAACCTTACGTGCGTCTTCATGACCCCATAAACTGTCACATCAGCCATTATATCTTGCGTAAACTTTTTGTTCCATTTGAACTAAAGCCCAACGAATTGTTCAATCTCAACCAACAGCTTATTTCCCCTCAACTTTCCCCACCTAAGTTCTGAGACGTCTATAAATACCCTCCATAAGGCTGATGCAGGAGCCACCCTCACAACTCTTACATCCTCTTCATTTTCTTTACAACTTTCGGTGGAACCCCTTCCAAAACCAGCAGCCACCAACGCAAGGAACAACCTTAGCAACCAGCTAAAGGGAGCTGAACAACTGCAGTAACCAGCTGAAGGACGGAAGCAACCTCCGACACAGCACCACTCGACCCATCAGCCGGTTGTTCGCCCAAATAACAACCGCTACAGCAGCAGACACTCGGCCAACAGCACCACCTCGACAGGACTGGAAGTAATCAACACGGTTCATTTTCCTTTCTTGTTCTAAGTAAGTCGTCTCACTAAATTATAGTTAAGACTCATCATAACAAGAATAACTTGTAATATGCTCAATCTTTGAGGATTAATTCACAAACCGGTGTTAATGTTATCAAAATAGGAACGTGGGAAGGGTAGTCGAGACCTGTTCGCATGAAGAAACGTTCTTAATTAACATGCATGAGACGATATGATCCATGCATGCGTGAAATCCAAGCCGAGTTTCACCAAATAAGCTCAAATCGATAAACTTAAAAGTAACCAGATTGAACATATACGATGGTGCTTTCGAACCTTTAAAATTTCCCCAGTAAGCTCAACAAAATGAGTAACATTTTATGAAGTCTTTCAACCCAACTGATACTCGGTAATCTTGGGAACAAGAATAGACAACTAAGAAAATCCATGTGTTATCAATTGTACTAGGAAATGAAACTCTAAGTACTTGGGATTTATATATGAAGGAATTAGTTAACAGTAGGGATTCAAATGAGGATGCATGCGTTGGGAACTATGTACTCATAATCAAGATTATTTTAAATAAATGAGTATAAACATAGAATAAAGAAAGGAGTAGAATAATACAGGCCTGGTACTCTCTAACCCCTACGTAAAACTACTGGCAAAGGACATCCATGTATTAACAAATACATAATTGCACATATAAATATAAATACTTGTACGTAGTATATAACATGGCTTAGTCACCAATAAACTAAGATAATAGTATAGGGATTTTAACCAAAATAGTGAGCATAAGGGTTGAAGTAGACAACCATGACCCATACACCTATAAAAAAATACAAAAAATAAAATAAAATAAAATAAATAAATAAATAAACAAATAAATAAATAAACAAAATGAAGACTACATAGTTAAAGTTGAAGAAGTTTACAAATAATAATGCTAGAAGTCGGAACGCACCGACAATTTTACTAGAATACGTATAAAATATTGACCCTATCAACCTACTATGTTGTAGGATTTATATAGGGCAGTGTTCATCATCTCAAGAACTCAAGAATCCAATATCACCACCGCTACTGTGAGTTTTCGTAGCCCCTTTTTATGCTATTTTAGCTTTTGGGGTGTTATGCATGTTACGAGAATTATTTATACAAGAATTATTTATACAAGAATTTTGCACATGATTATGATGTTATTGCATAAGACAAGAATTTATCACTTAAATGACCCTACTCTCTACACGACCATTTAACTCACATTGTTGAGCCGATGGATTAATATAAGTTAGTACTAGCGGGGCTTGACAAACCTCCATTCATGGTTGGTCGCACCAACCCCTAATTCATGATTTATAAATGGTATATTTCCAACAAGAACTATTGTTTTGTGATAAGACAATTAGCAAGAAACAGGGTATGCAAGAAGTTAAAGGTATGGTTGTGGACTTATGCAAGTTCATCAAAAATATGTGTTTATCAACTAACCAATTTGAACTACTTTATCGAGTCGTAAAACCTACGATCTCACCAACAATATGTTGACCCTTTTCAATTTAACATGCATTTCAGGGAATTAGAAGCAACAAGTTGTGTGAAGAAGTTAGCATGCATTTATTTTGGAATACAAATGAAGATTTGATTATATTACCTGTTTAGATGTAGGTCATATGATTTTAGGAATCTTCAAGCTTGTATTGATACTACTTTATTTTGTAAAACATGAACCTTGATATGTTAAATGCATGATTTTGAATTCTCTCATATGCAATATGCTCAATATATACAGTTTCGTTACATCCTTGCGATTCCGCCGTTGGCGAGGGTGTGACAGATTGGTATCAGAGCCATTGGTTATAGAGAACTAGGAAAATGCCTTAGGGATTGCCTAGACTATAACCTTAAGCTCAAAACTCTAGCATAGTGCTTTTTACAAAACATGTGATCTTTTGCAGCAATGGTTAAGGAATACGAAGCCGATGGCGTTACCTATGTGGACCTCAGCAGTACTGAGGAGGTCATACCGCTAGACGACACCGACTCTGAGGATGAAGTCACCAGTCAGTTAAAGACTGTCAACCTAGGAGCCCCGACTATCGAAGGACATCCTAATCAGCCCCACTTCGAGATAGGAGAGTCTTCAAGGGTCCGAGATCCTCCGACCGAGACCATTCTCAGGGCTCTTCGTGCGTATCAAGCCCAGCAAACGGCAGAAGGCCTTCGCGTTAAGTCAAGACTGGACGCCACTGAAAATGAGCTGGACGACTTGGTGCAACTAATGCACTAGATTACCCACAGCCTACAGACAGTGGACCATCGACAAAAGGTCCATGAGGAGGAGAACATCCGACATCATGAGGACACTAGATTGATAGCTGAATTAGGGTTCCGTTGGACTTTCATAGGAATCCTCTTAACCATAGCAGGGATGCTATATCACATGTTCTGATTTTTCATAGCAATGTAATCCCATTTTGATTCGTGTAAGGGAGCGGCAAATGGTCACATTGCACTCTTAGGGATAATTACTCTAATTATTGTATTTTTATAATATTATGAAAAATGTTTTTATGCAAGATGTAATATATGTATCACTTATCAAAAATTATATTTTCCTTTATGTGCAGTCATGGCAAACAACGGAAACAATTACGTTGTCCGACACATCCCTCTGGTAGTTCTCTCCGACAGCGACACTGATCCATCAGAGCATTCTTTTTCACTCTAATGACAACGAAACGATGGCTACTAGTAAGCGTCCCAGTCAGAGCCCGGAACCGGAACCACGCCAGGCTCGACCATTTCCCCTTGGGAGGGGAGGTGGTAGGGGTGTTTGGCGAGGAGGTATGAGGTATACAGCTAGGAAAACCACTGGGTTACCCCATCAGCGTCATCTGGCCAGCAGGGACTCCGGGCCATCAACACCTGTTGTGGAACATGGAGAGTCTTCCTATGGACTTAATGTTGCGGACTTTGTCTTGCAAAGGACGTTCGACGAATGGAGGACCATCCACGAACATGGATGTAACCACGTGGCCCACCAAGCCCAAGAGCTCACGGATAACTGGGGAGAGTTGGAAGAGACTGTGCTCATTAACAACATGGGGCTGGCAGCCGTTCGTGAAGAAATTCAGAGGGGTAAGAAGTGGGTGATGGCGGCAGCAGTCCTCACTTGGGTGGCAATGATCGGAATGGCTGCATTCAGCTATATTTTTATGTGATATGATTAGTCAAGGCCAACTTCTTTTTGTTTTAAGAGCTAGAGCTCAGAAGTTGCCTTGCGATTCGGATATGTAAAACTTAAAACAATTTGTGTACTACTACTATCTGTGACAATGTTTGAACTATCGTATGTTATGCTATGAATATTGGTGTTTCTCTTATATACTTGTTCTATATATACACATATGTGCGTATCTCTTAAACTTGTATCTATAACTATATAGAAAATGCCACCAAAACGTCGGGGAAGAAAGTCAAAGACTGTTCAGACCGAAGAAAATGTTGGAAACAATGACCCACCTCACAACGAAAACCCTCTAAGCACCGAAGATGTGATACGGATTGTTGCGGACCAACTCAAGACGGCCTTTCCAAATCGACAGACAGAAACCAATGGGAGTGGAAGTCACCAAGGTCCCATCCTAGTCGCGGGTGGTACTACTGGAGAAACTAGTCACAAGGGCTGTTCATACAAATCATTCGTCTCCTGCAAGCCGAAAGACTTCCACGGCACTGAAGGAGCCATTGGGATCCTGAAATGGATCGAGAAGATGGAGTCAGTTATCAGCATAAGCGACTGTTTGGATAACCAGAAGGTTAAGTATGCCACCTGCTCTTTTCAGAATAAGGCATTGACATGGTGGAATACTCAAGTTCAAGCTAGGGGTAGAGAGGCAGTAGAAACAATGACCTGGGAAGAACTAAAGACACTACTCATTAAAGAATATTGTCCCAAAAATGAAATGCAGAAGTTAGAAGAAGAATTGTGGAACCACCAAATGATTGGAGCTGAGCACCAAGCATATACCAATCGATTTCATGAGTTGTCCTGTCTATTACCACACATGGTACCCTCTGAAGCCAAGAAAATCGATCGATACATTTGGGGTCTCACTCCCCAAATTCGGGGAATGGTGACATTTGCTGAACCAACAACTCTGGAAAAGGCTATATTGTTAGCCGCAAGTCTGACAGATGAAATGGTGCGTACGGGTACACTCACCAGGAAGCAAGCTGGGGGAAAGCGTAAGAGGATGGAATTTCAGGGTAAGAAGACAAACAATGATGCAAGAAAGGATCATGGTACTACCAAGAATTTTGTTATGGCCACTACTGAAAGGAAGCCATACAATGGACCATTGCCCAAATGCAACAAATGCAATTATCACCATCATGGAAACTGCAATGTTTGTAACAAATGCAAGAAGTATGGACACACTGAGAATCAATGCCGATTTGACCCAGGGAAACCAAGAACGTGCTACGAGTGTGGAAGTGCAGATCATCTAAGAAATGGTTGCCCAAAACTGAATAGGGGTCCAGGAGCTCAAGGGAACCCAGCCCGAGGAAGAGCTTTTGTCATTGGAGCAAATGAAGCCAGAAATGACCCGAATGTGGTGACGGGTACGTTTTTAGTTAATGATCATTATGCTTCTATTTTATTTGACACCGGGGCGGATAAGAGTTTTGTGTCGAATGAATTCAAACAATTACTGGGTAAGGAGCATAAAACGTTAAAGGATAGTTTTATCATTGAATTAGCTAATGGGGATACCTTAGAAACGAGAAGCATAATTGAGGGTTGCACTTTGAATATAAACAAGCACATGCTTAGTTTAGACCTTATTCCCATAGACCTTGGTAGCTTTGACATAGTAGTTGGTATGGATTGGCTATCCAAACACAAGGCTGAAATAGTATGTCATGAAAGAGTCATCAGAGTACCGTTAGACAATGTGGAGATCCTTGTCATACATGGAGAACGACCCGGGAGAATCTTACATCTAATCTCCTGCATGATGGCAAGGAAATACTTGAAGAAGCAATACATAGCGTTCCTAGCTCATGTGACCGACAAGAAGGGCAAGGAGAAACAACTGCACGATATTCCAGTGGTGAAAGAGTTTCCGGAAGTATTCCCTGAAGACTTGCCGGGGGTTCCTCCCCCTAGACAAGTGGAGTTTCGAATAGACTTGGAGCCAGGAGCTGCTCCTGTAGCCAAGTCACCTTATCGATTGGCTCCAGCAGAGATGCAAGAATTGTCAAGCCAACTGCAGGAACTATTGGAGAAGGGTTTCATCCGACCAAGCTTCTCGCCATGGGGAGCTCCAGTGTTGTTCGTTAAAAAGAAAGATGGAACCTTTCGCATGTGCATCGATTATCGGGAGTTGAATAAGTTGACAATCAAGAATCGATATCCACTCCCGAGAATTGATGATCTATTTGATCAACTGAAAGGGGCAACGTACTTCTCCAAAATCGACTTAAGGTCAGGTTATCACCAGCTAAGAATTCAGGAGGACGATGTACCAAAGACTGCATTCAGAACTCGGTATGGACATTACGAATTTTTGGTTATGCCCTTCGGGTTGACCAATGCACCAGCAGTATTCATGGACTTAATGAATCGGGTGTGCAAACCCTATCTAGACAAATTCGTCATTGTCTTTATCGATGATATACTAATCTATTCCCAAACAAAAGAAAATCATGAGCAGCACTTGAAGTTGATCTTGAAATTGCTGGCTACGGAAAAGTTGTATGCTAAGTTTTCAAAGTGTGAATTCTGGCTACGAGAAGTACAATTTCTGGGGCATGTAATAAATGAAAAAGGCATCCATGTGGATCCTAGTAAGATTGAAGCTATCAAACAGTGGGAAGATCCCAGAACTCCATCGGAAATACGACAATTCTTGGGATTAGCCGGGTATTATCGACGTTTTATAGAGAACTTCTCTAAAATCGCTCAACCCCTAACCATGCTGACTCAGAAAGATAGAAAGTTCGATTGGGAAGAAAAACAAGAGAAAGCATTCCAACTTCTAAAGCAAAAACTTTGTAATGCACCTATACTAACCCTACCCGACGGCACCGATAACTTTGTAGTATACTGTGATGCATCGCATCAAGGCCTGGGTTGTGTATTAATGCAGAAAGATAAAGTTATCGCATACGCTTCGCGACAACTAAAGGTGCATGAAAAGAATTACACCACACATGATTTAGAACTAGGTGCAGTTGTGTTTGCACTCAAGATTTGGAGACACTACTTATACGGTACAAAGTGTGTAGTGTACACTGATCACAAAAGTTTGCAACACATCTTCGATCAGAAAGAATTAAACATGAGGCAAAGACGATGGGTCGAACTGTTAAATGATTACGATTGTGAGATACAATATCACCCGGGAAAAGCAAACGTGGTAGCTGATGCATTAAGTCGCAAAGAGAGGGTTAAGCTAACCCGAGTACGAGCTCTTAGCTTGACAATACAGTCCAGTCTTATTCCCCGAATAAGAGAAGCACAGAAAATAGCACTACAAGAAGGGCATTACAAAGATGAATTACTAAGGGGAATGGATAAGCAATTCAATGTTAAAGATGATGATGTGTCCTACTTCATGAACAGGATTTGGGTGCCTACTTTGGATAACCTCAGACAGATAATTCTAGATGAGGCTCATAAGTCCAGGTACTCCATTCACCCAGGTGCCGACAAAATGTATCAAGATCTTAAGGGGTACTATTGGTGGCCCGGTATGAAGAAGGATATCGCGTTATATGTGGGAAAATGTCTGAATTGCTCCAAGGTAAAAACAGAACACCAAAAGCCTTCAGGATTGTTGCAACAACCTGAAATTCCCCAGTGGAAATGGGAGCAAATCTCCATGGATTTTATTACTAAACTTCCCCGAACAGTTGGAGGTTATGACACCATATGGGTTATTGTTGACCGGTTGACTAAATCGGCTCACTTTTTACCAATAAGGGAAGACTATAAGATGGAGAAACTTGCTAGTATTTATATCAAGGAAGTTGTTTCTAGACATGGTGTTCCTTTGTCTATCATTTCTGATCGTGATAGTCGTTTTACTTCAAGGTTTTGGCAAACACTGCAAAAAGCTTTGGGAACACGTTTGGACCTTAGTACAGCGTATCATCCTCAAACAGATGGTCAAAGTGAAAGGACCATTCAAACATTAGAAGATATGCTGAGAGCCTGTGTGCTAGATTTTGGTGGTAGCTGGGATTCTCATTTGCCCTTGGTTGAATTTTCTTACAATAACAGTTATCACTCTAGCATACAATGTGCACCATTTGAGGCGTTATACGGACGCAAGTGTCGATCGCCTGTTTGTTGGACTGAAATTGGTGAATCACAACTCACTGGTCCAGAGTTAATCCAAGAAACGACTGATAAGATCTTTAAGATTCGGGAACGAATAAAAACCGCGAGAGATCGTCAGAAGAGTTACGCTGATAGAAGGCGAAAGCCTTTGGAATTTGCGGTCGGTGACAAAGTTCTTTTGAAAGTATCACCATGGAAGGGAGTGGTACGATTCGGTAAGAAGGGGAAGCTTGCACCACGATATGTTGGACCTTTTGAAATTCTTGAAAGAATAGGTCCTGTTGCTTACAAGTTGAAACTACCTCAAGAACTTGGTGGAGTTCACGATACTTTTCATGTTTCTAATCTTAAGAAATGTTTGTCTGATGAGTCTTTACACATACCCCTCGAGGAAGTCCGTTTGGACAATAAACTTCATTTCATCGAGGAACCTATCGAGATTATGGATCGAGAAATCAAGAAATTAAAACAAAGCCGCATTCCCATCGTTAAAGTACGCTGGAACTCTAGGCGTGGACCTGAATTTACATGGGAATGCGAAGATCAAATTAAACAGAAATACCCGCATTTATTCACTAATGTACTACCCTCCGATAACAACAATTGAATTTCGGGACGAAATTCTACTAACTGGGGGAGACTGTAACATACGACGCTAAATCGGGTATTAAATTATTCAATGTATAATTTTAAATCATTTCTACATATATACTATACTAATTAGAGACTCACACCTGTGTATATCTTATGAAACTCAACAAAGGTGCCTCCAAAACTACAAGGGTCTCGACCCAACTTGACCAAAAAGGAACAAAATATTAATCACAATACATCAAACGGGGTCCAACATTTATCAAACTAAAAATTAACATAAAAAGTATACTACAAAAACACCATTTCCACTCCTCTTAAGTGCTCGAACCAAGATGGGTTCACTCTCAACCAGACATGAGAAAAATTAAAACGCAACTAAAGTTTTTCTTTCACTGCAATTAATTGATAAGCTATAAATTCAAACACTTAAATTTTAAAGTTATATTACAACATCTCAGTGGTATTTTATAATGAAATAAAGACTAAATAGAGAGTCCAAAACATTTAACATGAAAATTATATAATCTTTACAAAATGGCAGCATATATCTCACATTATATTCCAAGGAAACAATCATATACAATTTCTGACATCAAATCTCTGCTTACCCTTACAGCCAGCCGAGAACCATACCCCAAACAGAAGCCATACCCTCCTGCAAACCTTACGTGCGTCTTCATGACCCCATAAACTGTCACATCAGCCATTATATCTTGCGTAAACTTTTTGTTCCATTTGAACTAAAGCCCAACGAATTGTTCAATCTCAACCAACAGCTTATTTCCCCTCAACTTTCCCCACCTAAGTTCTGAGACGTCTATAAATACCCTCCATAAGGCTGATGCAGGAGCCACCCTCACAACTCTTACATCCTCTTCATTTTCTTTACAACTTTCGGTGGAACCCCTTCCAAAACCAGCAGCCACCAACGCAAGGAACAACCTTAGCAACCAGCTAAAGGGAGCTGAACAAGTGCAGTAACCAGCTGAAGGACGGAAGCAACCTCCGACACAGCACCACTCGACCCATCAGCCGGTTGTTCGCCCAAATAACAACCGCTACAGCAGCAGACACTCGGCCAACAGCACCACCTCGACAGGACTGGAAGTAATCAACACGGTTCATTTTCCTTTCTTGTTCTAAGTAAGTCGTCTCACTAAATTATAGTTAAGACTCATCATAACAAGAATAACTTGTAATATGCTCAATCTTTGAGGATTAATTCACAAACCGGTGTTAATGTTATCAAAATAGGAACGTGGGAAGGGTAGTCGAGACCTGTTCGCATGAAGAAACGTTCTTAATTAACATGCATGAGACGATATGATCCATGCATGCGTGAAATCCAAGCCGAGTTTCACCAAATAAGCTCAAATCGATAAACTTAAAAGTAACCAGATTGAACATATACGATGGTGCTTTCGAACCTTTAAAATTTCCCCAGTAAGCTCAACAAAATGAGTAACATTTTATGAAGTCTTTCAACCCAACTGATACTCGGTAATCTTGGGAACAAGAATAGACAACTAAGAAAATCCATGTGTTTTCAATTGTACTAGGAAATGAAACTCTAAGTACTTGGGATTTATATATGAAGGAATTAGTTAACAGTAGGGATTCAAATGAGGATGCATGCGTTGGGAACTATGTACTCATAATCAAGATTATTTTAAATAAATGAGTATAAACATAGAATAAAGAAAGGAGTAGAATAATACAGGCCTGGTACTCTCTAACCCCTACGTAAAACTACTGGCAAAGGACATCCATGTATTAACAAATACATAATTGCACATATAAATATAAATACTTGTACGTAGTATATAACATGGCTTAGTCACCAATAAACTAAGATAATAGTATAGGGATTTTAACCAAAATAGTGAGCATAAGGGTTGAAGTAGACAACCATGACCCATACACATATAAAAAAATACAAAAAAAAAATAAAATAAAATAAATAAATAAATAAACAAATAAATAAATAAACAAAATGAAGACTACATAGTTAAAGTTGAAGAAGTTTACAAATAATAATGCTAGAAGTCGGAACGCACCGACAATCTTACTAGAATACGTATAAAATATTGACCCTATCAACCTACTATGTTGTAGGATTTATATAGGGCAGTGTTCATCATCTCAAGAACTCAAGAATCCAATATCACCACCGCTACTGTGAGTTTTCGTAGCCCCTTTTTATGCTATTTTAGCTTTTGGGGTGTTATGCATGTTACGAGAATTATTTATACAAGAATTATTTATACAAGAATTTTGCACATGATTATGATGTTATTGCATAAGACAAGAATTTATCACTTAAATGACCCTACTCTCTACACGACCATTTAACTCACATTGTTGAGCCGATGGATTAATATAAGTTAGTACTAGCGGGGCTTGACAAACCTCCATTCATGGTTGGTCGCACCAACCCCTAATTCATGATTTATGAATGGTATATTTCCAACAAGAACTATTGTTTTGTGATAAGACAATTAGCAAGAAACAGGGTATGCAAGAAGTTAAAGGTATGGTTGTGGACTTATGCAAGTTCATCAAAAATATGTGTTTATCAACTAACCAATTTGAACTACTTTATCGAGTCGTAAAACCTACGATCTCACCAACAATATGTTGACCCTTTTCAATTTAACATGCATTTCAGGGAATTAGAAGCAACAAGTTGTGTGAAGAAGTTAGCATGCATTTATTTTGGAATACAAATGAAGATTTGATTATATTACCTGTTTAGATGTAGGTCATATGATTTTAGGAATCTTCAAGCTTGTATTGATACTACTTTATTTTGTAAAACATGAACCTTGATATGTTAAATGCATGATTTTGAATTCTCTCATATGCAATATGCTCAATATATACAGTTTCGTTACATCCTTGTGATTCAGCCGTTGGCGAGGGTGTGACAAGATAGGTGATCTACACTTCCGTCCATAAAGTGATTCGAATGGAGCGTATTGAATACTGGTATGGTAGCTGTTATTGTATGAAAATTCAACAAGTGGAAGATGAATATCCCAGCTACCTCCAAAATCAATCACACAGCTTCTGAGCATGTCTTCAAGAGTTTGATTTGTTCGTTCAATTTGCCCGTCAGTTTGTGGGTGATAAGCTGTGCTCATATTGATTTGCGTGCCCAGAGCATTCTGAAGAGTTTGCCAAAATCGTGACATAAATCAACTATCTCTGTCAGAAATGATAGAGAACGGTACTCCATGTCGAGATACAATCTCATTAACATAGAGTTTAGCGAGTTGATCCATAGAATAATCTTCTCGGATGGGTAAGAAATGCGCAGATTTCGTAAGGCGATCAACGATAACCCATATAGAGTCATGATTACGTGATGTTCTGGGTAATTTAGTAATGAAATCCATAGAGATCTGATCCCATTTCCACATGGGAATCTCAGGTTGTTGCAATAACCCAGAAGGTCGTTGATGTTCAGCCTTAACTTTGAGACATGTTAAACATCGATCCACGTATTCAGCTATGTGTTTCTTCATTCCAGGCCACCAGTAAAAATCTTTAAGATCTTTATACATTTTATCAGCACCTAGATGAATAGAATACTTGGATTTGTGCGCCTCATCCAAGATAATCGTTCGAGAGTTACCGAATAGGGGAGCCCACATTCGGTCCTTGAAATACAACAGTCCATCGTCTTTGGTATCAAGTTTCTTATCTAATCCTCTTAGTCCCTCAGCAGAATAGTTCGTTGCTTGTAAAGCTTGTTGCTGAGCTTCTTTAATTTGAGGAATTAGACTAGTTTGAATAGTCATACCTAACGCTTTCACACGTAAAGGCTTGACTCGTTCCTTGCGACTTAAAGCATCAGCTACAACATTTGCTTTTCCTGGGTGATAACGAATCTCACAGTCGTAATCGTTCAACAGTTCAACCCATCGCCTCTGTCGCATGTTCAACATTTTCTGATCTAGAATGTGTTGGAGGCTTTTGTGATCAGTGTATATAATACACCTAGTTCCGTATAGATAATGTCTCCAAATCTTGAGTGCAAACACTACTGCACCAAGTTCTAGATCATGTGTGGTATAATTCTTCTCATGTACTTTCAGTTGTCGAGAAGCATAAGCAATTACCTTATCTTTCTGCATTAGAACACACCCAAGACCTTGACGTGAAGCATCACAATACACTGTGAAGTTATCAGTACCTTCCGGTAGTGCCAAGATAGGTGCGTTGCAGAGTTTGTGTTTCAACAGTTGGAACGCCTCCTCCTGTTGAAAATCCCATATAAACGGTTGATTTTTCTGTGTCAATGTGGTCAGTGGCAAGGCTATCTTTGAAAAGTTCTTGATAAACCGGCGATAATAACCTGCCAACCCCAAAAATTGGCGTATTTCAGTCGGGGTTCGTGGTGTCTCCCATTGTTTCACCGCCTGAATCTTACTGGGATCCACTTGAATACCGTTTTGATTTACTACATGACCAAGAAATTGAACTTCTCGTAACCAGAACTCACACTTGGAGAACTTGGCATATAATTTTTCACGTGCCAACAGTTCTAAGATTAATTTCAAGTGTTGAGCATGTTCTTGCTGGTTTCGGGAATAAATGAAAATATCATCAATAAACACAATCACAAATTTATCCAGATAAGGTCTACATACTCGATTCATCAGATCCATGAAAACTGCTGGCGCATTGGTTAAACCAAATGGCATCACTAAAAATTCGTAATGTCCGTATCGAGTTCTGAAAGCAGTTTTTGGAACATCATCATCATGAATTTGTAACTGATGATATTCGGATCTTAAATCGATTTTTGAAAAACAAGTAGCGCCTTGTAGTTGATCAAACAGATCATCTATACGAGGCAATGGATAACGATTTTTGATTGTCAGTTTATTGAGTTCTCCGTAGTCAATGCACATCCTGAATGAACCATCTTTCTTTTTCATAAAAAGAATTGGTATGTCACAGGGTGAGAAACTAGATCTGATAATACCTTTATGTAACACTTCCTAGTCAGTTTAAAAGTTCTCACATTTCAGAAAGTACTCGAAGATCAGGAGCTTGTATCAAGTTACCATTAACAAATTTAAGGCACCCCATTTATCTAAGTACGTAGCAGATAATGCAAGTAAAATGATCATACTGGGGAGGTAAATTCTTATCTATCCCCATATTAGCAATTATATTGATTGTTAGGAAGAAACGTACCAGTGACAATGTTTGCATCATGCCTTGCCTTCGTTGCACCAATCTAAGAAGCTCTTCTCCTAGCTTCATTCCTCTGATTATTGTTATTGTTGTTTGGACAGTTTCTCATGAAATGATCGGGACTTCCACACCTGAAACACGTTCGGTTTGCTTGAGTAGTTTGTCGTGGTTCTTGGTTGGATTGACGAGCAGGGAAGTTACAGTATTTGGCGTAGTGTCCAATTCGATTACAGTTTATACATTCAGGACATAGTCCTGTGTGATGATAAGGACACTTATTACATTTGGGCGCCTGCCCAGTATATCCTTTCCTTTCTGGAAGAGCCGTACCATACTTTTTCACAGTTTGTTTGCTTCGGCTAGTCTCAGCCGGAGCTTTGGTTTTGTTTTTCTGAAACCTCTTCCTTTTTGTTCCTCTTGTGTTACTAGGTGCCTTGATTTTAGTACCGCTAGAACTTTCCTCATCTATCATTGTTAGGGTACCGTTTCTTATTGCCTCATCAGTGTATCTATTGGCTAAGATAATGGTATGTTCTAAAGTTGTAATTTTTGCAGCAGCTACCATTTCACGAATTTGAGGAACCAAACCATGAATATACTTTTCTACTAAAACTAGCTCAGTAGGAAACATGTCAGGAAATAGACATGTGAGTTCATGAAATCGTTCCGTATATCTCCAACACTTCGTACCTATCATTGAAAGATTCAAGAACTCTTCTTGTAGTTTCATGATTTCGATGGCCGGGCAATATTTTGAAATTATCAAAGTTTTAAACTGTAACAACCCGTTTTAAGAATATAAATTAAATACTTTCAATGTTATTATTTAAAAATACAATAATTGAACGATCACTTGAATTATAAGGTCTCGTTTAATAATTAAAATAGTTATAATTAACTTATAAAATATGATTATTCGAGAAATTAATATTAGAAATGATCGTTTAAGATTTGAAGCGTTTGTTTAAACGAATAACTATGGTGTAACACATGTATATTTATTTAAAAAAATAAATAAATAAATATAATGTTCGATATTATAATTTAAAAAAAAAAAACATAGTTATTTTATACACATATATGACACTTACATACTAGTAAGCAACGATAAAATAATTGTTAAAAAAATTTTTTTGACATACCTATTTGGTTAGTTAATATTACAGGGGGCCACCTAAAATTAATAAAATATATTATAATTAAACTTTCTCCGTTTTTAACGAAACTTTGGTCAAAATGTAGAAAAAATTGAACTGGTCCTGACAGTGTTTTTAAAATTTTATATAACGTTATATTTTAAAAGTTGTAAGAGAAAAACAAAATATGAGCTAAATTAATTATAATAATAAAATAATATAAAACTTACATTTCAAATGAAATTGAAATTTGGTCAGGAGATCAGTACGTGTAACATTATTATGGCAATAAGAAGCTTAATTGCATTCAGTCGAACTAAAAGCATCACACGTGTAAGTCCTATTCTTGTGCAATACGTTATGGAGTAGTATAAATAGTCAAGAATGTTATTACAATCAGAAATCACATACACATACATAAGATGCACACACATACTCACACGTTTGAGAAATAAATTAGAAACTCTGGATGCTAGGAGGTGCTGATCAAAATACCAAATCAAGATTAAAGAGTTGGTTCGTTTAGGTATATTATCTAATTTCTTAAACTTATAAATTTAAGAATTTAATATAATATTAACTTATAGGGTTAGGGTTAAAATCCGACCCTATGTATATATTAAAAATTTTAGTTTATTTAAAATAATAATAACAATAATAATATTGATTATCATCAAAATAATAATATAATAATATAATAATTATTATTATTATTATCGTAGTAAAGAAAAAATATATATAAATAAAATAATAATAATAATCATCGTAATAATAATAATAATAGTAATATTAATAATAATAAATAAATAAATCTTCTTTGCAGAATAATTTTAAGAATAGATTAAGCAGAAACGCTGCCCAAATTTATAGTGAAAAGTTCTAAGCTGTCGCTCAGCCAAAAATTCAGGTGAATACATTTAACTTCTTTTTAAATATAAATTCATTTTTGAGCATTGTATGTTTAAACTTTGACGCATAAAGGGATACTATTAGACCAGCATTTAGGCTATTAGTATACGTATGATTTGCAAATCGTATCCGCATATGGGTGAAATTCCCATACGTGGCTGGTACAGGTGGGCTGGAAGGTTAAACGGAAGACGCACTGCGCAGGCAACCTAACCAGTGACCAGCTGTGGGCTGGAGGGAACAAAACGTAAGACGCGTTGCGCTGTAGTTCCTAACCAGTGACAGTTATAAACCAGTGTATGCAGTAGTTGTATCGATCAGTGAAATAACCTGCTAAATGTGTAGTATTGCTATTATTAATTATGGTTAAAGGACCGAACATGCTATGCTTACATATCGAGTCTGTTATTTGTATTCACCAACATTATGTTGACGTTTTATTTTCAAAAACTTTTCAGGTAATAATGAAATGTAAAAGAGAAGCGAGATTAGAGATTCTTGGCCTATGATGCCTTGAATAAGATCTTGTGGTAAGACCATGGAGCTATTGGAGCTATGCCTCCAAGTCATGTATAAACCGGATATTATAAAATGAATTAAAATTGTGTAATTGAGAAAATCCGGTTTACAATAATATGAGATGATGGTGTTCATACCTATGCGTATGAAATTTTGTAAAATCCTGAAAAGTTAAATTGAAAAATTATTTATAAACGATGAAATGTGGTTTTTCATACCCACGCGTATGAACTATTTAGAAATCATGAAAAATATGGTTTTCACATCCATGCATGTGAATTAATAATGAAATTTGAAAACCAACGATTTTCGTTGCGTAAAATTTTGAATTCTTGAAATAACGCTTCCGCTTAAAACTTATGAAAAAAAAAGAAAATAAACTTTGACCGAGACATATCCATGAAACCAATTTGGGTCGCAGCGCCCGGGTTGTCAAGAGCCCGGGGTGTGACATAAACTCCTTCCAAACCATTACATCAACAGTGGCCGTACCCAATAATCTTACTTGGGTATTCCACCATATCAAAGCCGAGTCCTTAAGAGAACAAGTAGCATATGTTACTTTGAGCTCTTCTAAACACTGGCTAATTTGAAGTTTTGTTTCCATCTCTTTGATCCATTTTAACAACCACTCAACTCCTTCCTTTCCAGTAAAATCGGGAGGATTATAAGTTTTAAAGTAGTTGTATGTACATCCATGTGGTGGAGAATCTAAAGCTGTTATATTCATACTGGTGGTAGTATAAGTTTCTGTGTTCTTGTCAGTAATGCTGCGCTCTATATGGGTTCCACGTGAGCTAGAAACTATGTTCTGCTGATATTGAGCCAACATACCTGAAATAACTGCCACCAGTTGCTCATTTACAATTCGAGCTATCATTGCTTCATTTAGTTCAACTCCACTAGCAGCCGTAGATGGAACCGTATTCGTTTCAACATTCACAGGTGGAGCCCTGTTTGTTTCCGAATTGACACGTGGATCCGGATTTGATTCCACGTTCATAGGTTGGACTTGATTCAGTTCAGGGTTAGTAACGTTCTTGGTAGCTTTCTTAGCTGGTCGACCTCTTTTAGGAGCCATTGTTCTGCCCATATGCAGACAAACTCAGGTCAATTCAGAAACATAAGGATATAACCCGTTCGATCACATAATTTCAATCATATTCAGTGATACTGAAAATTCATGTTGAAAGGTGATTATAATAAATATAGTATAACTACATCGATATAGTTCAGACATGTTTTCAGTACAAAGATCACACAAATGTTCGTAGTTATACTTAGTCCTGTTAATTCAAAAACATGTTAAAATATTACACAGCTCACAGTACTGTGATATAAATATGTTATTACCCATGTTTTTGTTATATTAACATACAGGACACTGATAAGTTCTCACACAAAAATGCTCACACACAAAAATGTTCGCCTACAAGTCTTTAATACGTTGCCATGCCGGCAATAGATATGTTCTCGTACATAAATGTTCTCATGTTCTCGTACAAAAATGTTCTCATATAGTAATGTTCTCACATAGTTCTCTTTTATTATCTAGTTATAGTTCATACAAGTTTGATATTAATATATAGTTCATACATTCAAACACAGGGTATTCAAAGATGATACCGTATCTAGAACATTCACCTGCTTCATAAGAAACAGGTATGACATAAGTATCTCTAATACGGTAATACCAATGTTCTTTAGAATAATACGGGACCGTTGTATCTCATAGCGTATAGTCTGTAGATCCTAGCTAACCTGCTAAAGTTGTTCTCATAGCTCCGCCTGGTGGGAGGATTCTCTCAACTCATGAGTAATGTTAAGCACATCTCTCGGTGTCAGCTGTCATCGTGGGGGAAGACCGGTAGTCTTGAGAGCTTGACCTCACATGTGTCGAAGTCCATCACATGCCTGAATCCTCTGAAGTGATGAACTCTGCCTCTTCCCTTCATAAGCATTCCTACCCGGTTCTTAAGAATGTCCGGGTGAAGCAATTAGTGCATGTGGTGATAACGTAGCTGGTACATGTGGTACAGACTGGGAAGTAGCCAATGATGCTTCCGATGAATCGAAATCCGAGCTCAAACTAGTGCGAGGAGTATCACCAATTATCACGTATGAAAATATCTGATCAGTATCATGGAATAAATATTGAATAATAAAATTCAACATAACCATGATATGATGTCTCTTCCTATCTCAAAGCACCTAATCGTCCTTATAGTTATTATTGTTCTGCTTGCATTGAACTTCACTAGAACGCACACGTGTTGCGAATGTCAGTTATGCTGGCCACTCATACCTGGAATTCGTACCACCTGATTATCCTGGCTTAATTGAAAACAAGTTTTGTTCGTTATTAACGTTCGGTGCTCTCAGTGTCACTATACGAGCCTATGGTTATAGTCTAGGTCTCTAAGTCAACCTAATTCTCTATAACCTGTGGCTCTGATACCACCCTGTCACACCCCCACCTCTCGTCACCTCGTGTATGATCTGACTGAACCGGTTGCGGAAGCATAGTGGTGATGTCTCCGAGGTGAGGGTGACTTACTTGAACCGATATCATAAGCACACAGATTAACTTAAAGTAAACTCATTACAAGGATGTCGCAATCACAATTACATTACAGCTATATTTATTTAATTACAATATTAATTATACAAGTGCAAATATCCCAAAAGTGCATCCTCACCGGCTATTACTGTTTACCTGCAAAAAGTTTTGAGTTTGAAACGTCAGCACAAAGCTGGTGAGTTCGACAGTTCAATTTAAAACAATATGATATGATAAGCATGTTCTCAAAAGTTCAGTTCTGGATAACCATGGGACCCGTATCTAGTTCCTTTATGACGTCTAGTCTGTCTCAAGATATTACCCGTCGGTACATATCTTAGTGCCTCATTATCTTAATGTCTATCATACCATTAAGAAATTCAAGAAACAGATAACAAACATTCACACAAGGGGAGATGCAATCCTCCCAGCGAATGGGGTGTCAACCAATAGTACTATCAATGTTTTCTGCTCGGCCACACATGGGTTCACTAGATACAGTTCAAAAATGAGGACTTTCAATTTCATGATAGAGTTCAGTCTACACGCAAAATCCCATGAAATCCCACAAAAGTCACAACAATCACATGAAATCACACAGATATCAGTGATACATATCATATGTTCATTAAAAGTTCAACAATGTTCCCCGATGTTTATAAAAGATTAAAAATAAAAGGGGTTGTACGAAACTCACCTGAAAGTATAAAGGTAGCAGAGTATCACCAAACTGATAGTACAGAGATGATTCTGCATTTAGTTATCTTTAATAAGTTATTTATGCTCTAGTTTACTGATTAGATCCTTCTGAACGTTCAATGTCAAAGACATTGCTTAGTAAATCATCAACTCGATATTAATTATATAATTAATTAATTTAATGTCATATCATACAATGTATGATAATGTAGGAACCTACATTGCATTAGATTCCTAACACAAAGTTGATGACACTCTAGATTAATCAGAATAATCTCAGATTAACCAAATAGTTAATGTTGTTGATTATAATGCTAAAACAGTTTCTAGATGATTTAATGACTTAGGAGTGATTAATCCTTATTATTGATTACCCAAATATCATGAAATATCACAATGTAGCATCAGAATAGGTGAAATAACCAGATTTAACATACTAATCTGACTGTTATCACAAACATCAGATAATCATTCCAATGAGTATGTTAATGATTGTGATTAGTTTGAAACACTTAGATTTAACCTTTGCATTTCAAAGATTAATCAAACTAATCACCTACATTGTCATAATCAAATGGTTCAAACCATTATAATCATGGGTATGATTTCATGAAAATCGGGCATTACAACGGATCAAAACAAGGATTTAACCGTTAGAACTTCGTGTTCTTCATTTATAATCAATCCTAGCCATCATCTAGGCAATAATCAACAATCCTAACTATCTCATTACGTTCAAAATTAAGATCTAATCAATCAAAATCAAACTAGAAGGTTAAAACGAACCGTTACCTGTTCTGACGAATTTCTGCGGTTAAAATAGCGATCAGGACTTGTATATATGATTCCTAGTGCGATCCACACAATCCAGAGGCTTCAAAATGGATTTAAGATGAAAGAAACTGGTTCTTGGACGTCTGGGAACAAGAAAAAGTCGAGTAGAATGTATTTTGAGGCTTCCCAAGCGATCTGATCACTTTAAAACAATTTTTGCCGACATAGGGTCTAGGGCGCATCGCCCCAACTGGAGGGCTGGGGTGGGGCGTACCGCCCCACGTCATCAGCGTCACCATTTTGGTTTTTAACTTCGTTTAGCGATTCCGGGAGCATACGAACTCCGTTTTGCGCACGGTTTTCGCCCACGTTCATCATTTTTCACATACTATCAATCCCCAATAACCAAAGTTGCTAAATCCTCATGGATTTCAAGCACGACCAAATGTGCTCACGTCATTAATGCCGAATTCTTCGTACGCAACTGTCACACAAAAATACTTGAAGCTCAATTATACTTAAAAACAATACGGGAAGTTCTTTCAGTACCGAAATTAGTCATTGTCGAGTCTCAAGGAGAGATAGAACCAGTGTTTTTGGCTGTCTACTTGAATTATCTGTTACACCACCTGGGGCTAAGGCTGTTGAAGGCAAGTCAGTAAAGATAGATTACCGAGTTGAGGATGGGATAAGTTCCATAGAAAGCTTGAAGTTAGTTAGAGCTCACTGACCCTTCTTGATTCCGTTTTTTCCCTATTTGAGATAGATGAATCAATGGAACTTTGATCCCCAGTTCCTGCTTGGTATATATTTCTTTCACAAGTCAAGTGTACAAGAATCTTAACAAAACTCTCTCTATTTGCTGGGTTACAAGTAAAATGTTATATACTACAAGCTACAGTTGTATCCTCGTAGTGATACAAAGGCTGGACAAAACACTAGAAATAAACTAATGCTAAATCTAGTATTATATTATGACTTGTCAGACCAAGTCATATTAATTAAAATTAATACAAATGACCACATTGACTTTTACATTAATTACCTTGAATACAAAATGCATTATTAAGGATATCTTTAGAGCATCTCTGATGTTCTAATAGTTGTACCTTGTTGCTAAATAATATAAGAATGTCTTCTAATCTGGTTCTGATGGTAGAAAGCATCTCTGAATATTCTTCAATAGAAAGTGTCACACCTCGAGCCGACGGGACGGATCGACTT
The DNA here is from genome assembly GCA_009363875.1 of Mikania micrantha. Taxonomy (NCBI): domain Eukaryota; kingdom Viridiplantae; phylum Streptophyta; class Magnoliopsida; order Asterales; family Asteraceae; genus Mikania; species Mikania micrantha. The sequence continues at coordinate 51,282,755 of CM018694.1, read as the reverse complement.
TCCTGTCGGGCGGAAGGTTCCCGGGGCGTGATATCGTGGGTGATAATCGTGATGATAAGATTGTTTACATAACATCAACATTGAGAATAACTAAAGCACAAAAAACAATAAAATAGGATTACAAAGTGAGATTACAACTGTCATCGTTTGATAATTTAACCAAGTAAACCTATCAAAAGAATCAAATGTTTACTATCTTGTATCTGTACAAGATATCAAAAGTGATTCACAGCGTTCATCAAAAAATGTGCTTTTCAAAATATACTAGGTCCTCTAACTGGGCATCCTAGGATGCATTCCTTAGCCTTAGCTTAATCTTGTACGTCACCTGAGAAAGCATGTAAGAAAACAAGGTCAACATAATGGTTGGTGAGTTCATGTGGTTTAGTAGTTAAAAAAATAGCTTTAGCAAACCTCTTCGGTAACAACCTTAACCTCATTAACATCACCTGTAATATCCAATTCGGTATGCTTATAAATAGGGGATATGTGGGGTCAAACTTACTGCTCGCACAGCCACCGTCCCACCACATACTAAATCACATATGACATTGTTGTTAATGATAATTAAGCATTTTACCTACACCCCAATCCCGTCTCTATCATAGCTTTAGCATACTGTTTAAAAGTTTACGTGTTTATAGCATTCACATAGCTCGGCCTTTATGTATACTATACACGGATAATAACTTCGCATTAACATAGTTTAGCATTTACGAATCTCATGCATGGGTACAAGCTTTGCACTAGCATAGTTTAGCATTTACATAGCCCATGATTAGATACAAGCTTTGCTCTAGCATAGTTTAGCCATTCGTATCTCATGAATCGATTTAAGCTCTGCATTAGCATAGTTTAGCATTCACGTATCTCATATATAGATCCAAGCTTTGCATTAGCATAGTTTAGCGTTCACATATCTCATATATAGAGACAAGCTTTGCATTAGCATAGTTTAGCATTCACGTATCTCACATATAGATACAAGCTTTGCATTATCATAGTTTAGCATTCACGTATCTCATGGATAGATACCAGCTTTGCATTAGCATAGTTTAGCGTTCACGTATCTTATGCATAGATACAAGCTTTGCATTAGCATATAGTCTTAGCTTGTAGCATGTAGCATCTAGCATTAACATATAGTCTGAGCATGTAGTTTCTAGCATCTAGCATTAGCCTATAGTCTTAGCTTGTAGCATCTAGCATCTAGCATTAGCATATAGTCTGAGCATGTAGTTTCTAGCATCTAGCATTAGGTGTATGAGATAATAGCAACTAGTGTAAAGAATTAGCTTTTAGCTTTTAGAATTAGCTTTGAGAATAAGTGTATAAACATTAACTGTTGCAGTATAATTGAATATAAAAGCAATTACAAATCATTTAAACATCTGTTTAAAATAGATAACATGCTTCTCAGTCCCGATGTAAAATCCAAAATGGTTTGAAAAGGGACAATGAACTCACCTGTGTTGCTAAGTATAAGTTACCACAGATAATGCGCGCTCGTTGATTGTAGCTTAAGTATCTTCCACACCTAAGTTTTTTTAAAAGATTTAAACGCGATAAGTCGTTATAATAGCCGCAAACTAGGGTATTGGTCTCGGTGTGCAACTAAGTGTCCTATGTTACTAATGTGTTTTCTATGACTTCATCTAATTAGTCTAAGGTATTACCCATCATTTAAGAACCCTTAATCCCACAAGTAACCATTAAAAGGCTTTGATTAAATATTTGTAAGATATTTCGTTCTAATTAAATCTTAGGTTAGAAACCATTTAATTAATTTAAGAAAGATTATCATTGATTCCATTTATTAAAACCATAATGTGTTTTTAATAAATTCATAGATTTGTTTATTAGACTTAGGTTAATCCAACTTGATTAACCCTAAGCCAAATATTAAGTCTTTGCTTTCTTTTGTTTCTTGAACCATTTGTATGTACAACTTAGTTTAGCAGTCCCATAGAACTATATGTTTATCATCTATCCCATGTAATAGACAAACTATATGTTTAGCATTTGTTTAACAATCCATTGATGTCTTAGGCCTTATTATGAAAAGGTTATAAACCTATCATCTTTGTTTAGTGAAACTAGGTTAGCTTCTTTATAGGAAACCATTATAGTTTCCCATGCACTCACACACACAAGCATGAAGTTTACGTAGGTGTTCCCATGCACACACATATTTAACTCATGCAATTCATGCACCAAATCCCCTTGCTCACAACTTGTAGTTCACCCTCAATCCTCTAACCGAAAGACCCAAATTAGTTGGGCCGAAAGACTTTGTGTCGACTAGCTTGGCCGACTGAAGAGCATCTGGGCCGAATGACGATGGGTCGTATGTGTGGTGTTAAATGGTCCTGCCGAATGAATGCTTGGTCGAATGGCTAAAGTCGAATGGGTCACGACCGAAGCAAGGTTGGCCGAACGAATGGAGTTGGCCGCATGAGTCTAGGCCGAAGGAGAAGGTTGGTCGAATGAGGTTTGATCGAATGGCTAGGACCGAATGGGGTGTCGAATCGAGCCCTGGCCGAAGGGCCTGGTTCAGGCGAATGGGGACCGACTGAGCCAGCCATTCGGTCGGCCTTATGAGGAGCCATTCGGCCTCACGAACCCAGCAATTTCCAGCCATTTCGATTTGAGTTCTAAGGCCATACCACGATGTCCCACTTGTCCCTACATCCCCTAAGGTGGTTTAGTGATGTTTCCCTAAGGTTTGACATGGTTCTATCCGGCCAACAAGTATTCGAACAAGAGGGTTTTATGAAACCCTAAAATCGGCTCTTTGGGTTAGATTTTACCTGGATTTCTCTGGATGAAAACTCAGATCCCTTGTACTTCTATAATCTACGTGATGGTGGTCGTTTAGACACCAAAAACACTTGAATCGGTTGTGAAATGAGGACGTTTGAAGCTTGAATTCTAGAGAGAGAAAATGTAGAGAGAGAGTGAACGAGATGAGGATGATGGAGCTGGTTGTTGGTGGTTGGTATGGCATTAAATGCCATAATAAATAGTTTAAATTTAACCGGGTTCGTTCAGGTTCTTTCGGTTTCGCGTAGAAACGTCGTTTCTCTTTCGTTTTCGCGACAGTCGTCTCGGTTTTAAAGATAGAATCTAATTAATTAATTTAGATGGTTATTCCTAGTAAATCAACTAATTATCTTTTTTTTTATTTTAAATTTCTGAAAACGTTTAAATTACAGTTTAAATCGAATCGTATAGTCGTCGCGCATATTCGTTCGAATCGTCACCCGTTCAAATACGATGATAACTACACTTTTCAATATGGTTTTCTAATTATTGGAAATCATTCAGAACGTTAAGACGTATTCGTACAGATCGTCACCTATACGGATAATCCGTCCGCTTAGCGTTCTTGTAACGACGTCCGTTATTGCTTTGTTTCGTTCAACCTCGCATACGTTAATACAAAATAGCATATTACAAGCATTGATGTCTCAGTTCAGTGTTGTCTGATGTGTTTCTGACTGTTAAACCATGAAATTTAATCAGATTACAGAAACGATTGCATAATAGTTTAGTGACGAGCATCACAATGTTAATAGCATGTAATAGTTCACATAGTTTGTACCTGAGTTACTGTGCAAGTTACTGTGCGGACCACTGTTCCGGTGACGTTTCCGGCACTGATGTTACAGGAAGCAACATCTGTAGTTGAAAGTCTTTGGAAGTCTTTGTATCGGAAGCTATTGAGAAATCTCCAAACTTGTTCTAAAGAAGAATATTATTACAATATCGGAAGGTCTAGTTGGCTTGAAGACAGTCCGATGTTCTTCATCGGAAGACTTAGTAAGGTATTGATCATTCAGATCATTGAGGCCTGCAATGTAATGTAATCTTCGGAAGCTTTGTATTTTGTCATTGAAAGGCTTTTTTAAGATATTGATCTTTTAGGATTTTAATACATTGCAGTCTTCAAAAGCCTTGTCTTCTTTCAAGTCTTCGGAAGAATAGAGTTATCCTTGGGAAGTATTCAGTTTTCCGAAGGTTAATTGTACCTTCCAAACTCTAATGACTTTCGATAGATAATTCTCTTTCTGATGTCTTCTTTAGACTTATGGGAGATTGGTTAAACTAAGGAAGTTAGTGTTTTGGTAAGCACTAGCCTTTTATGATGTAACAACCGAAAATTTTGTAACCTATTAATAAACGTGCAAAATTTGGGTAACCGTTTGTGTCCAAAATTTATATAAACGTTCGTAAAGTAATTACGATCAACAGCAAATTTAGTGGAAATGGAAATGTTTGGGTTGTGAGACCAAGCCAAGGGAAACGATAGGTTATATCAAAGGGTGTTAACGAGCGGGTTCGTATAGGCAAACCAAACAAACGAAGGTATAACTTATTTACAAGTTATTAGAATGTTTAATTGCTACTAGTTTGATTACGTGTGCCATATTTGAGGATGAATAATAATTGTTTAAAGTTGATTATTTGAGATTTGATTATAAAATAGACAACGTGACTTGTCTGGATTTGACTAAAACAAAAGGGAACTCTGCCCATTTTCGTAAGATTTAAAAGTAAATTTTATTAACTTAAACGTCCTCAAATACGGTTTAGACTTGATACGAATTATAAGTAGTAAGATGAATGATTCTTAAATCATTTAATAGTTATAGATACATAGCGAGGTATTGATCAAGCACGCGTAGATTCAACAGATCGATATGAAGGCTTATTTGATTAAGATCCTTATTTTTAAACAACTTAGACTCCATGGATAGCTAAGACAACCAGGTGAGTTCTTTGTAGCCCTATTTTAAATGTTTTATCGTTTTGGGCTGGTTTGCATGTTATAAAGTTATTGTATGAAAGTGATTTTAACTTGATTATGGTCAGCTAAAGAATGTTTTCAAGTAAAGAATGTTTTAAGACTCAACTGCGGTTGAGAAGTAAATTATTTTTAAAAGTCTCAGCTGAGATGTAAAGAATGTTTTAAAACTCAACTGGGGTTGAGAAGTAAATGATTTTAAGAGTCTCAGCTGAGGTATAAAGAATGTTTTAAGTCTCAATTGTGGTTGAGAAGTAATTAATTTTCAAAGTCTCGGTCGAGATCGAGCAGGAAATGTGATATTGAAGTCCCGGCTGCGGTTGGGCAAAAGTTGAGCACTGCGGTGCGAAGAACTGTTTTTGATTATGAGGGTTTAAATGATTAAACCATGTTATGTATGAATAAATGATGTTATGGGTATGAATGATGTATGTAAAGAAGTCTTGTACCGGTATGAGCTGTCAACTTCGGTTGATAGTTATAGAGTCTTGTGAAACACAAGCCTGTCTACTTTGTGTCGCCAGTTGAGGAAATCTTATGCATGCATGAGTTATCAACTTCGGGTTGATAGTTATAGAGTCTTGTATTTATACAAGCCTGTCAACTTCCGGTCGTCAGTGTTATAGAGTCTTGTGCTGCACAAGCATGTTGACTTCAGTCAGCAGTAAAGGCTACAGTTTTATGTCCTGTATGATTGAGCCTGTTGACTTCGGTCAGTGGTGAAGGCTAAAGTTTTATGCACAGTATGAGTGAGCCTGTTGACTTCGGTTAGCAGTGAAGGCTAAAGTTTTATGCACAGTATGATTGATGTCATGATGACATGTATGTTATGTATTTGAATTATGTTATGTTATATAAAGATATGAATGAGCAAAGATTTTATAAAAAGTTAACTTAGAACTCACCAGCGAAAGCTGACTTGATTTAGCATGCATGTCAGGTTGAACAAGTTATGATAAGGATATGATGGCTCGTGGCATGACATGAGGACTACCTATTCAAGAACTGGCATTCCTATTGAGATTAAAGAATAATTTACGAATATGGTTTAGATGTTTTAATTATATTTCTGTTGCTATAGTTTACGACTATTGTACGGTTTAAGAGCTATGCTTTTGATGCTCTGCCAACCGAGGGGACTCCCGGGGAACGGGGCCTCTCAAGTTGGTATCATAGCCATAGTTTGAGAGATTCGGGCATAACCTGATGCCTGAACTTAAACTGAGAATGGGTCCAAAGCTAAGGAAGCCAGTCAAGGGTAGTTCGATGCCACGAGCATCTTACTAAAGTAAATGGTAAATGTTATGATATAGTTGGAATAGATTTAATGTTTATGTGCCTTAAAGTTAACGTGAAGCAGTTAAAGTGAAAATACATGTATATGTGCCTATATGTGTTGAGATGCATGAATATGTAAGATTTTCTTAACTATTAGTAAAAATATTTATTAGGAAATGAACTAAGCATATGGTGGAAGAAACCCTAGACACACGAGTACAGATATTTTAGTGACCGCAATTAGCTACTGCGGTTACGGATTTATCTATATGACTAATGCTCGGGTTTAATCTATCATATGACTTGGATATAAAAGGAAAGATTCAATGACTGAACAAATTATAACTATTCGATGCCAATAAAGGTAAAGAACAAAATGCGATTAGAAAGGTTGAAAGAGTTATGATAAACAATTGGGAATGATTGTTTGGTCAGATAGATACATGGATATTGGTTAAGGTCTTACTTTATTGGTTTGACAAAGATTTATGGATTAATGGGTATAAAGTATGAATGGGAATAATAGAAACACGGTTGGAAAAGTAAATGATTAATGATATCCCGGACACTGTTATTAATGATTTACTACACAATTGAGCTTGTATTATTGTCCATCACGCGAATACCTTATATGTCTTGAATTGCATTATGGTCATAGTGAATTCATCGTTGAAGTTATTTGGAAGCTATTGGTGAATGACCTACTTGTGATTGAAAGAAATTCAGTTACAAACGAAAGTGCTTTGTTAGTATCCTAAATCCAGACAAGGTCCCACTAGGTTGAGAAATACATGTTGACATTAGGAATTGGGAATTGTACCTATGTTTACTAAACGTGAAAGTGAGATATTAAAGCAGACTACACGAACATGTGTGATAAAGGTGTGATAAGAGATTTCTAAGTAAAGATAAATGAATGTAAGCCTAGCTTTAGGTATACGTGAAATGCAAAATCTAGAGTCAGTCTTATGTCAAATGCGAATGAAAAGAAATGTTAAATCATCAAGATAGTTCAAAGATTATGAAAGGTTGAAATGATACAACTTACTTTTGACAAAAGTGATGTGAAGACCGATCAGACCTAGAACTGGTATGCTAAAGATGTTAGAGATGATTTTAATAACTCTAACTAGATGCTATTTTTGTTAGAAGAGGATACATAAATGTAGCAACATTTTTATCATCTAATGAACCATCTTGTCTTCAAAAGATAATAAATGTTAAACATGCATAGAATATGTATAGAGCTTAAAGTATAGGTTATAAAATGTGGGTTTTATACGGTTACAAGTGTTAAGAGAGTCTTGCATCTGTTGCAAGAAACTGCTTAAGGAGCTTTGTATTAGTACAAGCTTAATGATAAAGGATATTTGTCACTGTCTCATGTATAAGAAAATTCATGGTATTGTTATGTGATTGTGTGCATACATATGTTAACAAAGGAAAGTTTTATGATAAGATTGTCATGCATAAAGTGGATCAAATGATGCAGTTTCCTTGTTAAGGAAAACGATAGAGTCTTCTTAACAAGGAAAATGATGAATCCTCTTAGTGAGGCAAGTGAGGAAGCCTTCTTATTAGGGGAAGCAAGAAAATACTCATTATAAGGTTACTAATGAAATCTTGCAACAACACCATGACTTGGTTTGGTCCGTTTTTAGGAAATGGTAAAATTTGGTTGGTCTTATGCATTGACAACCTTATGTGTTAATATGTGTATGTATGTTATGTTAAGAAATTCTACTAACGACCAACTTCTAACGAGTGATCTATAAATAGTTTAATGCTAAGAAAGGTAACTGTTTGTAGAGACTAAATGGGAAAATGTTAGCACCATCAACAAACTAAAGAATATTGAATGTTATAGCTAAAGAATATGACATGTTGTAGCATACAAGTTGGGAAAAGATAAGGACGCAAGGATTAAGTGTCATAATAAGCTATCTGTTATAGCTAAAGAGTATGACATAATAGTAAAGGTGAATTGTTAACATATGATTTTCAACACCTGATTGAAGCATGAAGAGATATGATAGAAATGCCAAAAGAGTGATACTTAGGAAAAAAGGTCCCGACACAACATGGAAGTACTCTACAATTTAAACGAGGGCGGAAGAAGATGTGAACTATTTCACTCGTTAACATGAAAATAATACGATAAACAGAATAGTACAATGAAAAGGGGAAAAGTAACAGCATATGCCTTAAGACAATTAAAAACCCATGAGGCCAGGGTGGTGACCGATGCTGTAAGTCGCAAGACATGACACCCTGCTATACGAGTTAAGTCTTATAGTTTGGTGATAACAACAGAATTCCTGAATGAGCTCAAGGATACACAGAAGGAAGGACTAAAGGAAGAAAATGTTGGATTTGAAATAATCCTTGGTCAAGTGAAGAATCTAGAAGAAAATGAATTTGGTGTTAAGATCCAGTTTGGTCGAATGTGGGTTTTCGCGAAACGAGGACATCAGATCAAGGATTTTAGAAGAGGCGCATAAGTCACGTTATTCTATTCATCCTGGTGCAACAAAAATATATCAAGACCTCCGAAAGGATTACTGGTGGCCAGGTATGAAATTTAATGTAATGCAATATGTAGACAAATGTTTGACATGTGTGCAAGTAAAGGCTGAACATCAGAAGCTCTATGGTTATGTGCAACCTTTAGAAGTCCTAGAATGGAAGTGGGAATACATCACCATGGATTTTATTATCAAGTTGCCTCTTACAACGAAACGACATGATGCTATTTGGGTAATTGTAGACCGATTAACCAAAAGTGCCACATTCTTGCTTATATGTGAGACTTATACATCGGGGAACCTGTCTGAATTATTTGTGAAAGAAATTATTACAAGACATGGAGTTTCAGTTTCTATAGTGTTCGATCGTGACACGCGATTTGTTTCAAGATTTTGGAAACAATTCCATGAATCCATGGGTACGAGATTGAATATCAGCACCGCGTATCATCCTCAGACAGATGGAGAGTCTGAAGGGACTATCCAAACCTTAGAAGATATGCTCAGAGCTTGTATTATTAATTTTGGTGGTAGCTAAGATAATCATTTACTACAACAGCTATCATGCTAATAGTTGACTGAAAAGCTCCAGCTAGTTAAAGTACGGATAAAAGCTGCACAGGATCAACAAGTTAAGGTTCAATGGAAACATCGAAAAGGATCCGAGGTTACGTGGGAGATTGAAAATGAGATAAAACGACTCTACCCACATTTGTTTGAAATGTAACAGGTTTCGAGGACGAAACCTCTTATAAGGAGGGTAGATTTGTAACAACAGAAAATTTTGTAACCTATTAATAAACGTGCGAAATTTTGGTAACCGTTTATGTTCAAAATTTATATAAACGTTCGTAAAGTAATTACGATCAAAAAGATATAAACGATAAAAATATCTGATAATGTATGGACACGTTATAAAGTCTATTAATAACGTGTAAAAATTTCCGTGACCGTTTGGGTTCGAAACTTTTATGAACGTTCTCGAAGTAATTACGATCGAATTAATATAAATATGATTATTATACGATAAAGTATGGACCCATTAGAAGCTCGTGAATAATAAAAATATGTGAGCAAAGTTGAAGGGGGTTTTAAAAATAGGAGGTCATAGATGAGGGGGTCAAAGTGTAAATTCTAAATAATTAAAACTAAGGAAATGCAGTTTTTTTTGTGAGATTCATCTCGAAGTCGGCCAGGGAGATCGCAGAGGAAAAAGAAAAAGAACCAGCCTTAGATATCGAATGATCCCCAGAGATCTAACCGTTGGATCGCTCTCAAATTTTAACCGAAGCTTCCTAACACATAAAAGAAGACTTTCACCGTTGGGTTTTCGATTTTGAGGCCTGGATGTCGATTGTTTCATAGCTCGAACATAACAGTTCCGCGGGAAGAAATCGGGCAATCTGTTTGCATTTTCGACGACTGTAGCGGAAGCGGCGCCCATCGACAAATGACTCAAAAGGTATGGATCGATGAGACGAAGACGTGGACACCTAAATCTCCTCGATCGGAGTTCGTTTGGTCAGGTTTTGAGCTACTCGTATGTTGCTAAGTGAAAATCCATAAACAGTTTTGGATTCAAATCTAGTCAACAATGGTCAAACGTGGTCAACAGCAAATTTAGTGGAAACGGAAATGTTTGGGTTGTGAGACCAAGCCAAGGGAAACGATAGGTTATATGAACGGGTGTTAACGAGCGTGTTCGTATAGGCAAACCAAACAAACGAAAGGTATAACTTATTTACAAGTTATTAGAATGTTTAATTGCTACTAGTTTGATTACATGTGCCATATTTGAGGATGAATAATAATTGTTTAAAGTTGATTATTTGAGATTTGATTAGAAAATAGACAACGTGACTTGTCTGGATTTGACTAAAACAAAAGGGAACTCTGCCCGTTTTGTAAGATTTAAAAGTAAATTTTATTAACTTAAACATCCTCAAATACGGTTTAGACTTGATAAGAATTATAAGTAGTAAGATGAATGATTCTTAAATCATTTAATAGTTATAGATACATAGCGAGGTATTGATCAAGCACGCGTAGATTCAACAGATCGATATGAAGGCTTATTTGATTAAGATCCTTATTTTTAAACAACTTAGACTCTATGGATAGCTAAGACAACCAAGTGAGTTCTTTGTAGCCCTATTTTAAATGTTTTATCGTTTTGGGATGGTTTGCATATTATAAAGTTATTGTATGAAAGTGATTTGAACTTGATTATGGTCAGCTAAAGAATGTTTTCAAGTAAAGAATGTTTTAAGACTCAACTGCGGTTGAGAAGTAAATGATTTTTAGAAGTCTCAGCTGAGATGTAAAGAATGTTTTAAAACTCAACTGGGTTGAGAAGGGTTGAGAAGTAAATGATTTTAAGAGTCTCAGCTGAGGTATAAAGAATGTTTTAAGTCTCAATTGTGGTTGAGAAGTAATTAATTTTCAAAATCTCGGTCGAGATCGAGCAGGAAATGTGATATTGAAGTCCCGGCTGCGGTTAAGCAAAAGTTGAGCACTGTGGTGCGAAGAACTGTTTATGATTATGAGGGTTTACATGATTAAACCATGTTATGTATGAATAAATGATGTTATGGATATGAATGATGTATGTAAAGAAGTCTTGTACCAGTATGAGCTGTCAACTTCGGTTGATAGTTATAGAGTCTTGTGGAAACACAAGCCTGTCGACTTTGTGTCGCCAGTTGCGGAAATCTTATGCATGCATGAGTTGTCAACTTCGGGTTGATAGTTATAGAGTCTTGTATTTATACAAGCCTGTCGACTTCGGGTCGTCAGGGTTATAGAGTCTTGTGCTGCACAAGCATGTTGACTTCGTTCAGCAGTGAAGGCTAAAGTTTTATGCACAGTATGATTGAGCATGTTGACTTCGGTCAGCAGTGAAGGCTAAAGTTTTATGCACAGTATGAGTGAGCCTGTTGACTTCGGTCAGCAGTGAAGGCTAAAGTTTTATGCACAGTATGATTGATGTCATGATGATATGTATGTTATGTATTTGAATTATGTTATGTTATATAAAGACATGAATGAGCAAAGATTTTATAAAAAGTTAACTTAGAACTCACCAGCGAAAGCTGACTTGATTTAGCATGCATGTCAGGTTGAACAAGTTATGATAAGGATATGATGGCTCGTGGCATGACATGAGGACTACCTATTCAAGAACTGGCATTTCTATTGAGATTAAATAATAATTTACGAATGTGGTTTAGATGTTTTAATTATATTTCCGCTGCTATAGTTTACGACTATTGTACGGTTTAAGAGCTATGCTTTTGATTAGGGGTGTTCATTTTCGGATATCCGAAAAGTTTGGATAGTGGTTTTCAATATCCGAATCCGTATCCGAAGTTCGGATATCCGAACGGATATCCGAAATCAGAAAAAAAATAATAAAAAATTTAAAAAATATATATTTCAGATATCCAAATATCCGAAAATTATCAGGATATCGGAAAAATATCCGAAAATTATCCGGATATCCGAAAAATATCCGAAAAATATCCGAAATATCCGAAATATACGAAAAATATCCGAAAAATATTCGGATATCCGAAAAATTATCCGAAAAAAGTATCTGAATATCCGAAAAAATATCCGAAAAAAATATATTTCGGATATCGGATACCCGAACTATCCGAAAATTTTCAAAATAGGTATCCGAATCTGAATCCGAAGTTTCGGATATCCGAACTTCCGGATATCCGATTTTTTTGGATTTTTCGGATATTTCGGATTCGGATTTTTTTGAACACCCCTACTTTTGATGCTTTGCCAACCGAGGGGACTCCCGGAGAACAGGGCCTCTCATATGATCAAACAACTACGCGTCCCATGATTTGTTATCTGTCGTTATCAAAACAACAATCATGTTATTTAGAAAACAAACGAGTTGGTGATCAAACAAACAACATTGCTAGAATATTGACATATTACTAACCAACTTTTATTTTTTGTCATAAATTCGTTAAAACATGCGGTGGTTTCTCACAACTTCCGACAAGAATATGATTCACAAGAGTATTCAGGAGAGTACCCAGTGCTTGACTTAGCTCCCGTTTTATAAAAGCGGGGAGGGGTCGTGATCTAATGTATGCAACCTTACCTTACACATTTGTGTAAAAGATTGTTACTCATGGATTGCAAAAGTTTTGAAGGAACTTTGCAAATATTTTTCAGTAGGATATCAACCACTTCTATGATATTGCAATCAAAATGTTTTATATTGCTTTATATCTGTTAAATCTCACTTGTAATATAATTATTTATATTGTCTTAAGACAGTATGACAAAGTCGGATCTCATGTAGAAAAAAAATTAGATACATGCCTAGGACCTTCAAATAAACTAGGGCCTCTCTTATATAGGATGTGATCAATATATATATTACAAGGCATTTAGGGAAAAAAATTTTAAAAACCCTAATCAAGATTTTAATGAAATTAAAGACAAAAATTCCATCATTGTAAATAATGTATTACATCATGTAATTTACTAGTTGTTAGAAAAAAAATCAAAATAAGGTGTTACTTTATACTAGTTACATTGATGTAAAAACAGGGGCATTTGGAAAAAAAAACTAAAAAATAGTTGAGATTACAATTAAAGATAAAAATCACATCAGTGTAAATAATGTGTTATATCACTATAATTTACCGTTGTCAAAGAAAAATTTAAAATAATGTTTTACGTTTATGCTCTTCACATTGATGTGAATATGTGGTGTAACACCCCTACCAATGGCGGAATCATCGGGGTATTCATGAAGTGTAGATTGTTTAATAGCACAAGGTTCTTAGTGTAAATAATCAAACCAATTGTATTAAAAACAATTCAAACTTAATATTCAATTCAAACCTCAATCATCCATAATCTATTACATAAATAAAACAATAAACAATCTTAAATTCAAAACTAAACATAATTAAATAATAAATAAAATAAAACTAAATCCAACTTCTAGTAAGCCTTATGTAACATTTTCACCTCAAACATGTTTAAATAAAAGGTTAACTATAAAGTTGCTGAGCTTCACATGTTTTAAGCACACAAACCAAAATAAGTTGAATAAAATGTATAAAAGATGTTATATGTAACATGTGAAATCATGGCATAATGATCATAACATAAATGAACTATTAACTAACTGTTTACATATTGATTTGTTCAAAAAGGTTTTCTATGTAAACCACCTTTAAGTCTTTTAAAGTTTATGTTTAAAATTGGATATCCATTTAAAGTTTAATTTATATGTAAAAGTAAATAATTAAATAATTATTGTTTAATAATAAATAGGTTAAAATAATAGTAATAATATTAACTATAATAATTGTCTTAATAAGTTGTAAAGATTGTTTATAGTTTAAACATAATATTATATATATTTGAAATCAAATATGTACATAGTTTTTTTTTATAAGTTTGATAACATATTACTTTGAATGAATATTATGATTTCAAAAAAAAATTACAAAAGTTAAAGTTACTAAAACAACATTGTAGAATATTTTCTTTGAGTAAATATTAATTTTTTTTAAAAGTTATAAAAATAAATAACTTTAATAATTAATGTAGTGTTTAAAAGTTTATATATATTATTTTAAAATCACTTTATAAATAAACATATACAATGTAAATGTACAAATTAAATAATAAGTTTCATTGTTTCACATAAAATTCTAATTTACATTATTTGTTAGAATTAAATATCCTTGTTATATATTTTGTATAACCTTAAATAAAAATAAAATATTTATAAGTAAATTTTAATATTATAATTTTTATAGTTTTAGAATAATATAAATATACACCTCAATTATAATTAAAATTTGTAATAGTCTGTATGTATTTATGTGTGTGTATTTTAAAATAATATAAGTTTCAAGTTGACAGAATTTAAAAATATGCTTCAATTAAAAGTTATAAAAATTTGGTCCAAAACCTGGCAGATCCGGGTCTCAAATCCTAGACCTCTACTTCAAACACGATAGCCATAACCAGTCCATCTAAGACCTCAGCCACGTAAGAGTTTGGTTTGAATTATTATTAACATAACAATATGTTCTTCCCAGTTCCTTTAATAACCAAACTGAAAACCCTAGTTCTTTAACCCCAAAATTCGTTCGAATCAGAGGCCGATTGTTTGAGAGATCATGGGGCTTTTGTTGTGTATCCAAAAACGAAACCAATGATATATAGAACACTTACTTGGTGTTGTTAGATTGTGGTTTTTTCTTGAGGAACCGAGAATGACGAACAATCGAGATTTCGAGCTTGATTTCACGATCGAGAGGCTTTGTGAGTCGGTTTTGGGTGCCCGAAAGTTTCGTCGATGTTAACAGAAGGTGTGGGTTGCTTTAATTTGGTTTTTATGTGTGTTTATATAGATTTTGAGTTCTCGATCGATTATGGTAGTTTAGGAACAAATTTCGTATGGTTTTGAATTTTAATCGTTGAATTAGTATTTGATATCGATCCCTAAGCTTCGTTAATCGATAAAGTTTCGAGATTTATGGGTTTATCCGCTTATTTTGAGCAAGAGATCGAGTTGGTTGAAATTGGAGCAACCGGGGTTTCCATGGATGCCATATGGGTTGGAAAAGAAGAACACTTTGGGTTATTGGCAATTTTAGCCCCTCACATTTTTGTTTACAATCTCAGTTTCAAATTTGGTAGTTTTGGTCCTCCTAGTTTTTAATAGAAGGTATATTAAAACATTTTGAAAATTTTATGCAAACTTTTGCTAAAATTATTAATTTACATTTATATAATTTATCAAAACATTAATCTAAAAATGTTTATACCCTTTTTTCTATAACTCTTTAATATTTTTCATACATTTATTATTTATAAAATTTTATTTTATAACCTTTATAACTTGAATTTGTTATTATTATTATTTTTATTGTTATTATTATATATGTATATATAAGTATACATACATATACATATATATACATATATTATTTGTATGTATTATATATATATATATATCCATAAACGTTTCGAATTTCTTATTAAATCTTGAAATACACAAATTATCGTGGTGTTACAGTCTTCCCTACTTTTAGAAATTTCGTCCCGAAATTAAGAAGAAACTACGGTTAATTGACGAGGATATTTCGCCTTAATTTGGTCTTCGTGTTCTCACGCGAACTCACGACCATGTTTCGATTCCCAAAGAACTTGGGCAATCGGTATTCGACTTTGTTTGCGTTGTTAAATGTGACGATCCTTGATTTCTATTGACTTCTCAACAATGTGCATCGAGGCATCAATGCAAACATCATTAAGTGCTATGTGAACACCCTCGTTAGCTAGGCATTTATTCAAGTTTGATCGATGAAAAGTCAGGAAAAACGTTTCTATGCTAAGGTGTAACTATTTTGTTAGTTTCCAGCAGCTAACATGTTATTGTGAATGAGATGAATTTGGCGATTATTTCTTGAATGAGTTCAAAACTAGTGATTTGCGACTAACGAATTTCATATAAATGGATACGAGCTAACTTTATTAATGGGTAGTTTCTTTCATATAGATAGAAGTGAGTTGATTTGGTTAATTGGTCAATGATCATCCATATATTGTCATGACCATTTTAAGTTCGTGGGAATTTTGTACTAGATTTCGTAGTTGTGTCTTCTCACATCATAACGGTGAAGGTGATTCAGTCAATCAATCAATAGAAAATCAGTGATTTGTTTTGTTATGTAGTTAAGGCACTTTACCATATAGAGGCTAATGTCCTTTTTCAAAAAAAATTTCATAAGCGAGATGGAAAACATAACGAAACTTGTAAGTATCATTATGATTAAAAACGCGGTTTGTCGTGATTCTAGTTATATATAGTTTAGGATAATGGAATAAATTAGGTTTATGAATTCTTAGTGAGATCTAATACTGCATGGTCTTCCGTCATACAGTTTTGTCCTAGATGATGAAAAAGTATTAGGTTATGAGACTAGGAATTATTTTCAAGGAGTTCAATATTAATATACACTACGATTTGATACGTTTTCGTGACCAAGACTTTGTCAAGGAATATAGTTTTAAATTTGATTACGTTTGGTCAATATTGTTTCATAATATTCATTTCTTCTTTAGTATAATCTTTATTACTCTATGTTTGGAATGTTAATGTCTCATTCAAGAGTACTCTTAGAGGTATTGTTTTACAAAATGTAAGATAATGATAGCTAGATATGAGAATCGTGTAGTTTGCAAGTGTTTTGTAATAAATGTTGAGAATTTATTATTCTTTTACATGAATGTATATTACGATCTAGTAAGCCTAAAAGAAATACAAGAACAACACCATCTCCCCTACTTTAGTTCATTTACTTATTGATTTCTCCTGATTTCCGGCTAGAGTATTCTACCATTTATTGACAATGTTAACGTATAGGGTATATGTAGGGTGAACCCAGCCGTCAACCTGCCACATTGTCAATATTTGATAGTTTTCCCCAAGTCAAATCCTATGGTGATTTCTATTCTACTAAAGGCATTATTTCAATTAATTTTTGCGTCTCGAATTAATGTAGTAGAGTGAAGGTGAGCAAGGAATAGCTTTTGGTTCTTGGAGTGAATGTTTCGTTGTTTGCGATCAATTGAAGGGTGTCAAATGATACAGTATTTCAATTCCCTTATACCACATATAAATGGGTTTAGGAATTCAGCTCGCAAGCCGCCAAATCTAAAATCACAACTTGTGATTGAGGAATTTGTGGGTTTGTAATAGAATGAGATTAGATTTTAAACTCCTAGTCACGAGATACTATCGAAGAGTTAGCATCATAGGTTGACATTAAAATTTAAGTTTTATATATTTGAAGGAATTCTAACTAAAGATAAATAGGTTGCATATTCGTCTTTCTTGTTTTTGTTGAAACAATACTGAATGTCAATAGTTGTCACAATATGATAATAAAAACAAAGACTTTTGATTGGTTAGGTGTAGTTTGCACACCTAGTCTTAGTAGCTAAGAACCAATTGATTCAAATAATAGCTTTAAATAGCGCTTAACCTACTTAATGATAAATCTTTGATTTAAGAATCTTACCATTTGTCAAGCTTTCGGTTCTACTCTCAATATACTATTAGTGCTTATATATAGGGTATACTGCAGCCAACCCACCACACTATTAGTACCTTGAAAGTATACCAATCACCTACCAATACTAACACAACCTTTGTTATGAATAAGTTTTGAGTTTTAGGTCAATATGTTTGCTTAAGTTTAAGTTTTACATTCAATGTTTGTTACAATTGTGTCCCATGTTTAGTATTCGTAGGATTCACATGTACTGCATATTCTCGTTCCGTATGCACCCGTAACGAAAATTTTCCTTGCATGTTTACCCTACTTTATCAACGCGGCACCCAATTGATTTGATATCAAATGCAAACTAGTTTTGTCTATGTTTTTGTGGTGTACAAGACGAGTGATATAACAAGTCCTCAACCGAGTAGGTTGAAGAATTTCGTTTTGTAAAGCCATAAGTTTGGCACATTTGACTTTTGTAAATAAGTGATAAAAGTCTTTGTATCCATATGACTTTTGGTGTTACAAGATTTAACCTATCAGGTTATTTCAAGTCCGTCATATAGTACTCAAACTTGAGTGATTTGTAAATCGTAGACGTATTATGATTTCAGAATCTGCATTTTGCAATGAAATCTCGTGTTTGTAAGTATTAATGTATGTAATAACATAATCATTGTGACATTATGATACTAAAATTAGTTTGATAAGTAAATATTATAACTCATAATATCATAGTATCATAGTATGTTGTTAAACATATGAAAATATCACCCATCATAAGTTTAAATATCTTAGAATTCTATAATTGTATGATATTAATATAAAAATGTTGTGAGACATTATATGTCACACCCCTAAATTCCCACTTGTGGCGTCAGTCCACGTGGGTGTGACGTGGCCAGGATCACAGCTCATGGTCATATAGAACGACTCTATATGAGGTATACAATCACACAGTTTTTGCAAAACAAACATGTTTTCAAAATAAAGCAGCGGAATGTTTATAACTAAAGCAGCGGAAATAATTAGATATCATAAGTAAACAAAGTTACAGCGGAATGTAAGTTGTTCATGACACTACATTGTTCAAATTGTTTTAAAATCAACAAATGCACACACAAGCCTAGGTCTTGAGTCTATATGCCAGTCAGACTCCTTAATACATCCTTGTGCGCGTCCTAGCGTGTGCTCCATCAGTTACCTGAGAATACATGCGAAAAGTGTCAACTAAAAAGTTGGTGAGTTCACAGGTTTAGACAGACACAAATAGTAAACAGACATATACTGGGTATGTTAAGTTTTGTTGTTGGATACTACGATCCGTGGAGTGTGTCAGTTCATCTTACCGAAACTAGACTGTTTCCGTTTGCCTCCGCAGGTCATCGTTGAACCCGCATTCCCATTGAAATTACACTCGTTATGACCTCCAGTCAACATTGGTGCCGAGTGGGGTTAGTCAAACCCAGTAGTACTACTTAATTACGACTCGTTTGATACACAACTAACGGTAAGGATAAGTGAGGACTTTAAGCGATAAAAGTTACACTCGAAAATGGTTTTCACAACATACCAGTCATACATCTAAAATAGTTGCATAGTATTCTCACCCCAAAGTTAAGTGAAAACAGTTATCAGTAAAAAGTGGGGCCGTAAACTCACCTGAGTTTGTGTAATGCGTTTGCTCAAAAGAGATAGTGTAGCTTGCCGGCTAGTAGTCACCTATATCACATAGGTACTATGAGTTCGTGTTCACATATGTGGGTCTCACAGGACCGTGTTCGTGTTCAACAACACCAAGTTGTTAAGTGGGTCGTGTTGACCGCGTTTGACCGTGTTGACCGTGTTTGACCTAACGACCCGTTGGTGACAGTTTTGGATCAAGTGCTCGTGTAATGTGCGGCTTAGTGTTGTGTGAAGTGTACGGATACCAAAAATCATTCCCATGAGGAAACTTACTATTTATAGTAAGTTTCTATTTTAGGAAAGTTTCCATATTTAGCAAGTCATGCATAAAATCACGTTTCGATTATTCTAGCATGCGTATCTATCCTAAATGAGCATGTCATCAAATAACACATAGTTGCACATAGCCGGTTTAGCATAGTTTACGCGTAAAAGTTTCTATATTTAGAAAGTTTGCACACATAAGCATATTTCATCAAGTTTGACAACCAATATCATCTAGCAACATTATCTTAGTCCTAAACAGTCACCTAATCATACCCGTTATGACTAGCATGCTCCTATTCACAATTTGGTAAAATAAAGTTACTATTTTTAGTAACTTATGAGATGTACACAAAATCCATTCTTTCAACATCAACAATCATTCAATATCATCATATTATCACTAAATAATCATGTTAGACTCAATACATTATCAAACCCATCATCCATTTGCAAACTCGTGATAAAAAGTTACTATATTTAGTAACATTCATAAAATCATGCTTTAAACCTTTCTATGCATCAAATAACTATCATGATAACTCTTAAACATCATTTTAAACATATCTTATAGATCTAAACATACCAATGTGGTCATTTTATCAATAATGCACATTTTGTAACTTTAAAGTTACTATTTATGGTAATAATCACATATTAGGCATTTCTTGACCATAATCACCCCTTTTAATCATGTAGAACATCCTATTCATCATTTCTAATAACATCTTAACATCAAGGATCACATTGACCATCATAGATCGTACATACATGTGGTCTCAAGTGCTTATTTCATGACCAAATCAACAAACCAACGTCACAATCAATCAAACTCATCATGGATCGTTATAGAATCATCAAATCAGTAGCAATATTACAAAATAATAGATTCATAACATAGAAATTTCGTGTAGGTGTGAGTGATGTGCTTGCATGTAGCCTAAATGGCTTGCATGTATGTGTTCTAGTGATTTGGTGACTAGATTGAACAAGGAAACTACCTTACAATGCTCTAAATCACGAGATAAGACTTGAGCAGCTTTGAAATGGTTCTAGGGAAGCTGTGATTCGATCAAATGCAGAGAAAAATGATGGTATGACGTTCTTGAAGTTTTTCCCCAAAGCTTATTCTTCGAAAATGGACCTCCAACAAGCTTGGATGGCTTCTACAGGTGAAGATGGCGGTAGCAGGTCGTCAATGGCCGTTTGTGTGTGTATCAGTCGAGAGGTTTGGTGTAAAGGGTTTTCAGAATGATCAACCTTGGTTAAATAAAGATTCTGCGCAATTGGACTCGTCGCGTACCGCGACACCGCCCAAAAATCATCTCCGCGTACCGCGGCGATTAAAATAATCATTCGGTTCCCGAAACACGCCGCGTACCGCGATGGTGGAAGATGATCGGTCGTCGCGTACCGCGACGTTTTTCGGAGAATTCAAATCTTCCCGCCCAGGCTCCGCATACCGCGAAGGCCCAGTTAGGTGCCCATCGCGTACCGCGATGGGTCTCGGTTGAGCCCAATAAGCCCAATTTCATGGTTTTGAACCGTTTTTCGCGTTTCTAACGATTACGATTATCGTTTCTCGACATATGGACATCGTTCTACTAACTTAGGTTCTACGGAACCTAATTGTGCAGTGAAAGTGTACTGTGGTTCGATCCGTTCACCAACGTCCGTCATTCAAGACACGTGCGAGTTTCGTGCGATAATTCCTCGAATTATCGGTGTGTTTGGTCCGTTGTGCCACGTGTTACACTAAATACAATTATTCTAGTGCCACGTATGAAATAATAATACACATTATTATTAAAATAAAATAAATGCTGACCTGGAAATTGCGAGGTGTCACATTATAAAACTTTAGTTTAAAATGATATATGTATATATCATATTTCAAAAGCATAATGTCTTTGTGTTCTTAGATTTGTTGTTCGTGTATGATACCTATAAAAAGAAAACGTTAACCACGTGATCCAAAAGTTCAAAGGAAAAGGGTCAGGAAACTAAACCTTATGACATAATACATAAAAGGTTCAATTTGGAGTTTGAGAGTTCAAATGAAAGTTCAATCACAAAGAAATACTTGGATTGTATTCCCAAAGGAATACTTTTGACATATCAAAGTGTTTAGGTCCAATTTAACTTTCAGAAAGACATACTTTAGCCTATAGGTACATACTCACTCCAAGGGTTCCCAGGAAAGCATAACAGATCCATCGGTTGATTTGGATTTATGCGAAATACTTACTTAGACAGAACTCCCTAAAGAACAGGTATTCCCCCTTCCGGATTGTGTGTGTTTCCTACTCACTAATGTGAACCGAAAGACTATTGACGAGATTCAAAGATTTAATTAGATTTATAAGTCTAAGAGCAGTCGTCGTAGCGACGATCCTCTTGCAAGACTTAATAAAGGGGTCAAGAAGTTTTGAACTCTAAGTCTAGTGTGTGCATATTAGGCATCCTAAACTAGGCTCAAATCATTGACATATCAAATGACTGACATATCAAATGACTAGTCGTGTAGCACAAATTATTCACATAATCAGGTTTGACCAATCATAACAACTATGTAGTTCAAACTTAGAGTTCATGTCCTAGCATGGCAACTATAGAGTTCAACTAAGTCATTCTATGGTTATACTCTAGGTCATTCATTCTTAATAACCTAATACTCTATAACCCAGGCTCTGATACCAATCTGTAACACCCCGACCAATGGCGGAATCATCGGGGTATTCACGAAGTGTAGATTGTTCAATAGCTCAAGGTTCATAGTGTAAATAATTAAACCAATTGTATTAAAAGAAATTCAAACTTAATATTTAATTCAAACCTCAATCATCCATAATATATTACATAAATAAAACCATAGAAATGCTAGAATTATGAACTATCACTACGGGCTTCCCCCGAAGGGTAAATCAAACAACAGTGGGATGGCCAGTCCAATAGATCTATCATAGTCACTAAGGGTGATCAATGCTCATTGTTAACTAAATCCAATATGTATAATGTCATCAAACTAGTTTCACATGATAAAAGTTTAAAACATGTTTACATGTTTCATCCCAAAAATAAAAGCATAAAAATGGGCTATGAAGACTCACCTTGATTGATGAGCTTGCCTTTGTAAATACTTGATGCCAAGTGTGTAGTTTGTGCAACACAATACAAGTTATCCTATATAGTTTAAACAAGTATAAGCTAATGTAACTCTAGCTTCCGATAGAATTTCTAACACAATTTCAATAATATAATTGTATTTCATGTTCGAATGTTTACATATTGATGTGTTCAAAAAGGTTTTCTATGTAAACCACCTTTAAGTCTTTTAAAGTTTAATTATGCTTCAAATTGGATATCCATTTAAAGTTTAATTTATATGT
The DNA here is from genome assembly GCA_009363875.1 of Mikania micrantha. Lineage (NCBI taxonomy): Eukaryota > Viridiplantae > Streptophyta > Magnoliopsida > Asterales > Asteraceae > Mikania > Mikania micrantha. Next base: position 51,259,744 of record CM018694.1, on the reverse strand, counting down.
AAGAGTAAATAATTAAATAATTATTGTTTAATAATAAATAGGTTAAAATAATAGTAATAATATTAGTTACAATAATTTTCTTAATAAGTTGTAAAGATTGTTTATAGTTTAAACATAATATTCTAAATATTTAAAATCAAATATGTACTAGTTTTTTTTTATAAGTTTGATAACATATTACTTTGAATGAATATTATGATTTCAAAAAAAAATTACAAAAGTTAAAGTTACTAAAACAACTTTGCAGAATATATTCTTTGAGTAAATATTAATTTTTTTTAAAAGTTATAAAAATAAATAACTTTAATAATTAATGTAGTGTTTAAAAGTTTATATATATTATTTTAAAATCACTTTATAAATAAGCATATATGATGTAAATGTACAAATTAAATAATAAGTTTCATTGTTTCACATAAAATTCTAATTAACATTATTTTTTAGAATTAAATATCCTTGTTATATATTTTGTATAACCTTAAATAAAAACAAAATATTTATTAGTAAATTTTAATATTGTAATTTTTATAGTTTTAGAATAGTATAAAAATAAACCTCAAGTATAATTAAAATTTGTATAGTCCTTATGTATTTATGTGTGTGTATTTTAAAATAATAAGTTTCAAGTTAACAGAATTTAAAAATATGTTTAAATTAAAAGTTATAAAAATTTGGTCCAAAACCAGCAGATACGGGTCTCAAAGCCGAGACCTCTACTTCAAACACGATAGCTATAACCAGTCCATCTAAGGCCTCAACCACGTAAGAATTTAGTTTGAATTATTATTAACATAACATTATGTTCTTCCCAGTTCCTTTAATAACCAAAACGAAAACCCTAGTCTCTTTAACCCCAAAATTCTTTCGAATGAGAGGCCGATTGTTTGAGAGATATATAGAACACTTACTTGGTGTTGTTAGATTGTGGTTTTTGCTTGAGGAAGCGAGAACGACGAACAATCGAGATTTCGAGCTTGATTTCACGATCGAGAGGCTTTGTGAGTCGCTTTTCGGTGCGCAGAAAGTTTCGTCGATGTTAACAGAAGGTGTGGGTTTGTTTAATTTGGTTTTTATGTGTGTTTAAATATATTTTAAGTTCTCGATCGATTACGGTAGTTTAGGAACAAATTTCGTATGCTTTTGACTTTTATTCGTTGAATTGCTATTTGACATCGAACCCTAAGCTTCGTTTATGGATAAAGTTTCGAGATTTATGGGTTTAACTACTTATTTTGAGCTAGAGATCGAGTTGGTTGAAATTGGAGCAACTGGGTATCCATGGATGCCATATGGGTTGGAGAAGAAGAACACTTTGGGTTATTGGCAATTTCAGTCCCTCACATTTTTGTTTACAATCTCAGTTTCAAATTTGGTAGTTTTGGTCCTCTTGGTTTTTAGTAGAAGGTATATTAAAACATTCAGAAAATTTTATGTAAACTGTTGCTAAAATTATTAATTTACATTTATATAATTTATCAAAACATCAATATAAAAATGTTTATACCCTTTTTTATAACTCTTTAATATTTTTCATACATAATTATTTATAAAATTTTATTTTATAACCTTTATAACTTGAATTTGTTATTATTATTGTTGTTACTATTATATATGTATATATAAGTGTATATATATATATATTATTTTAATGTATGTATGTATTATATATATATCCATAAACGTTTCGAATTTCTCATTAAATCTTGAAATACACAAATTATCGTAGTGTTACATGTGGCATCTGTAGAAAAATTCAAAAAAAAAAAACTAATCGAGATTACAACGGATTAAAGGGAGAATGAGACGAGTTTAATGGTGCAATTTTTATAAAAAAATACTATAGCATAAAAAAATATGAATGTATAAAAAAAGATGCGGTTAATCTTATCTAAAAAATTATATTGCTTAAAATATATTAAATGATGACACTTGTTACCACCATATTAAATCTAGTTTTTTGATTGATACAAAATGTCTTAAATTACCTTTCATATTAAAAAATAAACACACATGTCACGGATCTTTTCACTTACTTTTTACATTAATCATTTGATGATAGTTAATAAGATAGGATTTGGTTCAAATAAGAACCATGCCTAATTACGGTAACCCGATGAACTTTGACAAAAAATGCCCTAATCTTTGGGTTTTTTTCATGGTCTTTATTATACATATTTAGGGGGGTTTCTTTTTTGTGTTTTGGCTAATTCGCAATGCAAATTGAATTTGCATCGGTGTCAAATTTTTGCACTTTTCTAAATGTTGCGAAATGCAACTCAAATTTACACCGAGGCAAATTCGATTTGCATTGAGAATTAGCCAAAACACAAAAAAGAAACCCCCCTAAATATGTATAATAAAGACCATGAAAAAAACCAAAGATTCGGGCATTTTTTGTCAAAGTTCACTGGGTTACCACAATTACAGTGGGTTAACAACGGAACCTTCCCCTAATAAGATATTACATTTTTCGTAGGTTAGCAACCAATCCTAATCATACACACACACACACAAATATATATATATATATATATATATATATATATATATATATATATATATATATATTTAGGGATCGAATCCTATGAAGACCTGATACTAAAAACAACATTTAAACCATATCTGGTCCGTTCATTTGAAATATTCAAAATAAATATATGATTCACATTAAATTTGAATAAAAAATTGGGGTTTGAATAAAAATCAATTTTAATGTGGTTCAATGTGAACCATATATTTAATTTCAAGATTTTAAATGGACGGCCCATATAGGGTCTATAGGTTTTCTATATATATATATATATATATATATATATATATAGATATATATATATATATCTTACTACTATTATAATAGATATTGGTAAGAGAAGGTTTAAAAGTCATAAATTTAAGAAGTTTACTACCTAACAAGCATATGGTACCACCTTTCAATGCATATCTGCTTAATATGTTTGAGGTACAACAACCGATGGCTTCCATTCTACTTTATGCTTTCCCCTTTCCCCCAAAGATGGTTTCCATTCTCAGCCTCGATTCTCCCAGGTTAGAAACCCTCATATTTCTAAGCAATTCTCCTTTTATTCTTTTTACCTTAATTGTCAACTCTCTCAACTAGGTCAATGGAATATGACAACCAGCTCTCTCTGATTGCTTTCTTCATATCTTCACTTCTGAGGCATGTAGATGAAAGAGGAAGGTATCTTTTATTGAGTTCTTCCTTCTGAAACAATTAGCCATCTATCAATACAATTGGCTCCAAAATCAAATTTTTGAAATCTTGAAAGTCTCCTTTAAAAGGGTTGTGGTCTTCAACCGGAAATGATATACGAGTTGTATCGATAGAAAGAGGATTTTCATTTCGAACGAAACGAATTTTGCTTCTATGGATTTGATTTTACCCACAAAAGAAAGATCGACTGGAAACTGTGTAAAGTCTGAAACATTATTTGAAGCTCTGCCTCAGGATGTTCTTGTAAGTTCCTATTTGCTAAATGTTTGAATGTTGTTTTTGTTAGAGATTTAATCCCAATTTATACACAAATGCCTCAATTGGTTGACAATTTCACTTTCAAGATTATCTCTTTTCATGTGAATGATTACTTTAATGCCACAGATTCATTCAATCTACTAAATATTACTCACACCATGATCTACTATGTTGGTACTCAATCTAATTTTTTGCAACTTCAATTGCTTTGTTTTTCTTGTAATATTATATTTTTTGCATTTCAACGTAATATTATAAATATTGAAACTTATTAATTTTGCATAATTTGCCTTCTAAATTTGTGAATCAGAATTTTGACAACAAAATTACCTAAATCACCCTTTACTATATCTCAAGTGAAGTTTTTAATTGGATTGTAGATTTGAGGAAATTTAATTGTGATTACTATGAGGAAATTTAATTATGATTACTATTTTTCCAAGGAACAGAACAAGATTAAGGAAGGCATATCTTTCATGTTTCCTGGTCTTTCAACTTCGAAGGCATTCTTACTAGATGAAATTGGAACTGAGTTTGTGCTACAAATTTAAGCTTGTATACAGTTGAATTGTGTATCTTTTGTCGAGTTCACAAAGTGTGGTATGTTGTCATAAAAGATTAAATATATTACAAAACAGGTCAACCAAAACACAAGTTAGGTTGTCCTGGATAAATCTTTAATTTGGGGTTTTGATTGCTTTATCAACAGGTATGTTGCAATTGAAGGAGATCAAGTATCATTTAAGAGATTTAGTGTTCAATAGCACTTTAAAGGTATCATCAAACTAACTTACTTACAGGTGTATCCTTTTGAAGACACTTACTTACCCAATGCATGTTCTATTCAGGCAACATTTTTGTGTAAGCATCATCAAACTTCATTAAAATTTTGAACAGGAGCAACTACATTTATGTGATAAATGACTTGTATACATGGTATTTGAAATTTATGGTGTTTATAAAATTGTTTTGAAAATCTTTATAGTTCTTATTACCATATAAATACATTAATATAATATTATATGATTTCTAAAGTGTCCACTTTTTTGTATTATAGTTTTGCAGATTGGCAATTTGCTGTAGAGCTGTTTGTAAAATCACTTCCAGGCAAAGTCTTGTTCATTGTAGGATCAATTTTGGCATATTATTTTCTTATGACCAGATAAATAAGATTTTATGTACTTTTAAAATATTGTTTGCATAATTTTAGGATAAACATTAGGTTTACATTTAATTAAGTTATAATTAAACTATATTGTCACCTGCATTTGTTTTGTTATGTTTTATGTAATATAGGCAGTGAAAGAAATGCAACATCTCAGACACTAGAAGGTGTAGATATAATGGGTGAGCGATTATCTGATGAGGTTAGTTGTACGCTAATTTTTCTATTAACCAAGCACTTTAGCTTGATATTATGCTAATCTAAGGTTCTTGAAGTTATTAAACAAAAGCCAAATCTTTGTCAGATTTCTTTTGTTGCGCATTCTGTGGGAGGTTTAGTGCAAGATATGCTTTTGGGAGATTGTATAGACCACCAAGAGAGAATATTGATGACTTGTTAGTTGTAAACAGTGAGGAAACAAAGGCAACAATTGGTGGCTTAATTCGAGTGAACTTTATTACTCTTGCAACACCTTGTCTTGGTTCAAGGGGCAATAAATAGTTAGTCGTTTTGGTTCTCTTGCTCCCTTTTCAGGGTGTCATCTTGAAGGAAGTAGTGTAATTCGGGAATAAATAAAAGAATAAAAAAATAAGCCTTAAAAATGAATTAATAATAATTTGAGTTTAAAAACAGAGGTGTAATATTTGAAGACTTTGAGATACACAAAGGGACCATTTGAGATGGCAATTTGCAATTGATGACTACTGGAAAAGGAGTTTTGCATTAGTTTAGTAAAACCATGATTTTTATATCATTTATATTGATGACTATGGCCAACTAAGACATATGAACACTTCGAAGCATAGTAATAAACCTACAGATTGACTTATCAAACATGTGTTTATGGAAGACATGTTGTTATTGTTTGCAGACACACTTTTGTTATTATTTGCTGAAGTACCTTCGTGATTTAAATTTGGGAAATTTTGTAACTCGGAAGGTACTAGGTCATATCAGGATTCCTTTCTTGCTATTGTCTTGCACCTACTTTAGGTTTTTTACTCATGCATATGCTTGCTGACATCAATTGTTTGTTATATCTCTTTTGAAAAACCTGATGGGTCTTTTATCTGATATGTTATCTTTGATTTCAGAAAATTGTTATATCCTCATATGCATCACCTTTGGATAGGACAAGGTGATAGAGCATATTTGTTTTTAACATGAAGCATTTGGGTTTTAGAAACTGGTTGTATGCTATCATGTTAAGTATTATAAATTATGAATTTGAATGATTTCAAACTAGTGTGTGATTTCCAAAAACCAAAATTTGTTCAAATCATTCTTATGAAAAGTTATTCCAGTTTAATAAAAATTACTTTATTTCTACACATTTTTCACTTTAATGTTTTTTAACTTTTAAATTTTTTGTATTATTCTTTTGAAAGATAATATAGATTGTGGTAGTTAAATTCAAATAAAAAAATTTAGGAATAATATGAATACCGGTTCCAGTTTAATAAAGGAAGAAGACAATGGCTACAATCACGCTGTTTTTGGTTGATGGTGGGAGTAGGAATTTTACTCATTTTGTTTTCTTTCACTATCTCTTACCGGTTTTAGTTGGATGTACATGTTTTGTTTGAAAACTTGATAAAGGATGCAAATTGTTAAAGCTTCTTTATTAATTAAAGTCAACCATGGCTAATTTCTTTTGTGACTTTGATTCTTCGAGTGTCTAAAACCATTTGTAGATAATACCGTAACTTTTGGCTTTTAGACAAGACAAGATTTTTTCAAGTCAAACTTTTAAGCCAAATTTACAAATATAACAATATATAACAACAATATGTTTAAGACTTTCATTGAATTTTTTCTTTATTTTGACACACGTAATTGGTCATAGTAAGAAAATTAGCAGACATGTTATTCAATACATTATGAGGTGATTGATAAATTAATAGAAAACGAGTAACATATTGTAAATTGTAGTCGCCGTCGCCGCATCGCGCGGGTTTCCGACTAGTGTATATATATATATATATATATATAGGGAGAGGTTCAGATGTTAACCCTCCCTTATAGCGTTAACCGCTTAACCCTAGCGTTTTTTGCCCGAATCTTAGTTTTTTTTTCATGATTTTTATTATACATAAATAAGGGGGGTTTCTTTTTTGTGTTTTTGCTAATTCATCACCGTTTGTAAGTTATAGTAAGTGTAAGTTACTTACACTTACTTACATTTACTCAAAATGTAAGTAAGTGTAAGTAACTTACACTTACTATAACTTACAAACGGTGATGAATTATCAAAAACACAAAAAAGAAACCCCCCTATTTATATATAATAAAAACCATGAAAAAAAAACTAAGATTCGGCCAAAAAACGCTAGGGTTAAGCGGTTAACGCTATAAGGGAGGGTTAACAATGGAACCATCCCCTATATATATATATAGGATTGGGATCAAATAATAACCCGTTTTAAAGCAATAACCCAGATAACTTTGCCAAGATGAAGCCGAATCTTGAATTTTTTTTTTTGAACATCATTGTAACACAATTAGAACACTATGTTCTTTTATAAGTTTGCGAAAATTCAACACCGTTTGAGAGTTTACATCGTTTTAAGTTTTGGGCCTAAAACAGTTACAGTGATGTAAATCAAAAACTTACAACGATGATATCTCTTAAACGGTTATAAATTTTCACAAACTCATAAAAGAACATAGTGTTTTAATTGTGTTACAATGATGTTCAAAAAAAATTTTCAAGATTCGGCTTCATCTTGGCAAAATTATCTGGGTTATTGCTTTAAAAAGGGTTATTATTTGAACACTTCCCTATATATATATACCAATATGGTTGGTATGGTTGCATTTAAGCAAGGTAGGATTAAAACAAAAGAACAGAAGCTTAAAACATAAATTAAAACTTACTTGTAATCAGAGTAGTTAAGGAGCGGAAGAATTTCTTGAAGAATATTTGCAGCAGAAACTTTTTTGTTTTTTTATTGATCAAGATATAATATGAAGCTCGGAGAATAGGGAAGTGTTTTTGGAAGATGAATTGGAAGACAGAAGTGGGTGATTTAGTGTGCCATAAAGAGATTGAGAAATTTCAAATATTATTGATATTTCTTTCGGTTGGTTTACAAATGAACTAACTAATGCCTTATATAGGCGAACAAAAGTTATCTAATTATTTACAATTAACGGTCTAGATCTATCTATCTAAAAGAATGAATCAGATTTACAAAAGTACAATTATTTTCAAAAAGAAAAAGTAAAAGTAAGATGCTGTCTGTTGAATCTTTTTATCAGCATCAGTCTTGTTTTGTTTTCATATGTGTATTCGTCATTGATGACGATGTCTTCTAGAAATCTCTGTGTGTGTCTGGTATGCTATCCATTGAATGTGATGATCCTGGACGACTGTTATCATCTTCTTTGTTAATAATATGTTCTAACTCCAGGTCTTCTCCTTCTCCAACGAATGGTAGAAGCATTTTCCGGTTTTCATGTGCAAAAATTTGTATATAATGCCCTTCTCCAATTAAATTATAATTTTGTCATCTAAAACTTTCAGGCAATTTTGGAGTCTGTTGATATTTTCTGTAAAAGTCTGTAAATTTTTGTTTATTATAGGGATCTTCATCTTCCTTTAACATATCACTAACCCATGGAAGATTCTCAAAATCAATATCTCCGGTTACTGCTAGATCTTGTAAATAATTATGTAAATACATTCTATGGGATACAAATATCCTCTTTCTAGCAGGTCTGTAAGAATTTTCATTTAAGTATGGGAAAGAAGAAAAGAATTTACAACCAATTATGGGATCTCTTGAATGTGTAGATATATTCCCAATAATTACTGTAAATTTTTCTCCAAATCTTTGTAGTAAATCTTCTGTTTTTCTGTTTGATCTAATTTCTAGATAATCAATCATACCGTAGTGGTAAAATTCAATTATCTCATCATCTGTTAAAGTTGTTGGGTAGAAGATCTGTAATAAAAGTAACCATGTTGATTTTCCTTCTTCAGTTCTTTCTATGGCTTTAACTCCTGTAATATCTCTATCATATGTAAAAGCAATCTCTAGAATTTTTTGTTGTAATTTATGCAAAATTAATGGAAATTCTGCACAAATTTTTTGAGAAATGATTGCTTCAAATTCTGGAAATTTGTCTGTAAGAGGCTTCATGGTTTATTTCCAGGGTGTATCTATCATTCTGTATCTAAAAGCTTCAAAACTCCTAGAATACCATTCAGAATGTTTGTGCAATTCTGTACTTTTCTCAAATTTGTTTAATATCTGTGTATTTTTTAATTCTAATATTTTAAGTTGTTGTTTCAACAACTTATTTTCTATAGACAACTGTATATTCTGTGTATCTTTACTACTCTTCATGAGCTTTTCTTGTAACTGTACAATCTCTTCTTGTTGTTTCTTTATAACTTGTTCTGGATTAATTTTTACTATATCCGAGAACCTCTGTACCTGTTCATGTTCTATGTAAGATGTTAGCCCAATGTTTTCCCTTGCAACTTTTAAAGCTTCATTGAATGAACAGAAGCCTTTATAGATAGGGTTTTGACACTGTATATGTTTTGCCAATGTTTCCCATTTATTATAAATTCCTAACTGTGTACCCCTAAATATAACATAATGTGTATATTTGGGTTTTTGTATTTTTTCGGAATTTATAACTGTTTGCTCAAAGAAATATATGCTCAAAGCATTTATAATATGTATTTTAAACTTTGAGGCCTGTGGCATGGTTTGAATATGCCATAGGTTATCTAATAAACATTGTTGTTTTTCTGTGAGCTTTATTTCTATATTAGGACGAAATTTTTTAGTAGGATCGTCACACCTCTGTAAAACATAATTCCCATAGGCTATAGTAGAACTTTGTATAGCTGTTGGAAATATAGTTGTTTTCTGTGTAGTCTGTAATTTTGAATCCCCAAATGTGTTTGGTGTAATTGGTTCATAGAACTTTGTAGACTTTGTAGGCCTAATTTGTGTATTTTGTCCACCAAATATAGGTCCGGGTATCTACATACTTGATCCAATTATGGATGCAGGTAACATTTTGTAACTTGTTGCAGACTGTTGTTTATCTTCATCTGAAGAAATCTCCATTGGAGAAACACTTCTTCTTGCTTGTACCAGCTTTCCTTTTCCTTTATTTTTCCTGTCCATCTACACAAAATAATTTGTTTATATTTCTAGATAGCATATCAGCTATCCCATTATTTTTTCCTTTTATATGTTCAAAATTTATAGTGTATCCCTGTCCTTGTATTATATTTTGTAAATTAACCCATCGGGTTCTATTTACTTTTTTACTTTGATCATTTTTTATAAACTTTACTATTGCTTCACAGTCTGTTCTAACTGTGAATTCTTTTTGTAAAAATATTTTAAATTTTTCAAGCGCATTAATTAATGCTTGAATTTCAAAATCTATGCTTATCCAATTATTTTTTAATTTAAAATTACCACTGGAATAAGCACATATTTTTTCTTTTGATTTTGGACTGTATTTATTAGGTTTACTAAGCAATACTGCTCCCCAACCTTCTTTATATCCATCTGTTTCTATTATTATATAATATGTTACTAATGGTAATTCTAAGTGTTTAATCTCTTTTATTTTTTCTTTATTCTGTTCTATTATTTTTATATCTTTTTATTGAAAAATCTTTGACCATTTTTTGTAGTTTTACTATATAATGGTCCTACTAATTTTGATAAATTTGGAATAAATTTTCTTGCATAATTTACTAGTCCTAAAAAAGCCTGTATTTGTTTTAAATTTTCAAAATTTTCTGGAAATTTTAAAATTTTTGTAGAAATATGTGATTTTAATTCTATTTTTCCATTTCCAATTTCTAATCCTAAAAAAAATCTTTTTCTTAAATAATTCTATTTTTCTTTTTGATATAACTATACCGTGTGTTTTTATTTCTTCAAATACCTGCTGCAGATGTTTTTCATATTCCTGAACTGTTTCACTTGCAACTAAAATATCATCAATATATACTAAACAAAAATCATATTTTAAAAATATATTATCCATAAATCTTTGAAATATTGAAGGAGCGTTTTTTAGTCCAAAACTAAGAACATGTAAAAGCTGTCCATTTTTTAAAATATTCTTCTAATTTTAACTGATTATATCCTGATTTTAGGTCAAACTTTGAAAATATCTTTTTCTTTTGTATTAATTGTATTAATGTATCTTTATTTGGTATATTATATCCATCATCTTCTGTATTATCATTTAATCTTTTGTAATTATATACTATTCTAGCTTTTCCTCTTTTTATTTCACTGTGATTTCTTACTATGAATGCTGCTGATCTATGAGGACTTTCAGATTTTCTAATTAATCCTTGTTCTATCATTTATGGTATTTGTTTTTAAATTCTTCTTTATCTAAAGGACTATATTCAATATTTGCTGTTCTAATTGTTATGTCAGGATTTTTTATTTTAAATTTACATTCATACGTTACTTTTGATTTTTTAATATCTTCACCTATTAATCCTTTTTCAGCAAATGTAGAAGTTTTTGTATATCTTGAAGTTGGAAAACTATATATATGTTTACTTAAAGTTATAAAATTTTTTGTTATTGTTATTGATCCATTTAATCCTAAAATAAAATTTAATCCTATCACAAAATCTTGAGATTTTATGTATTGTGGGTTTATATTTATCTGTGGTATATCATACTTTATACTATAATTTCCTGAAAAATCTAAGAACTGTATTCCTATAGGTTCCAAATAATGTGTTATATTTATTAATCTATCTTCTTCTGTTCTTGTTATTAATTTATATGTTAATTTTTTATGATATTGTATTGGTGCTAAGCTATATGATATTAAACTCTTTGTTGCACCTGTATCTATTAATGCATTTAAGTCTAGAAATTTATTTGTATCTAACAATAATCTACATTGTATATTTATCATATTCATTGATCCTTGTGATTGTATATATGTTTTTTCATTTTCTATTGACATTTGACTTATTTCTAATTCTTTTTTCTTAAATATTATATCTTCTATATTATTTATCTTATTTTCTAGTACTTGTGATTTTATTTCCATATTATTTATTTTTCTTCTATTATTTGTAATTTTAGCTTTTGTAATTCTGTTATTAATTTTGTTATTAATTCTATCTTTTCTAATTTTTCTATTTCCTTATTTTCTTTGGTTTCTATATCATATGGTTCTTTATTATTTTCTAAATTATATAATTCTTTTATACATAAGTAACATATTTCTTTAAAACATATATTACATTGTGATCTCTTTTCTATACTTTGGATAATATCCACAATAAAACATTTTATATAATTATTTCCTCTATTATGTTTCCAATCATGTTTACATTCTTCTTCAATATTCATATATGTATATGTTATTTTTGTTAATGGTTTTTCTTCATCACTATATATACTGTATATAGATTCATTATCAGTATTATCTGTTTCTAATGCTTCTATTTCATATTCATTTAATTGTTCTATTAAAGTACTTCTTTCTGTATTTTTATTTTTGTTTGGGCATTTATTTGCCAGATGTTTTTCATCTCCGCAAATAAAGCATTTACATTTTCTTGTTTTTGGTTTATTTACATATTTGTATTTATTTTTGTAATAAGGTCTATATTCTTTTTTGTAAGCATTACTTTTTCTTAATTTTTTCTTTTTATCATAATATCCATATGCTTGCGGTGTGTATATTGCTGTTTTACAAAAAGCATAGGCATTTCTTTTTAATTGTTCTTGTAGTGCTACTTCCTTGCATTTTTCTTCTAATATTCCAAATGTATAAGTTACTCTAGGTCCTATTCCTAAATTTTTTTTGTGATAATAATCTTGTAAAATCTTGTGTAAATTCATTTATATATTTCATATCTGATATACTTAATTGTTCTAAATTTCTTATAGCTGTATCTTGTATTAATGTGTTATTTTTTGTTGGGTCTACTCCTATAATAATAGTCCTAATTTGTGATGTAAAATTATAAGGATTATCTCCTAAAGCTTTTAATCTATTCACTTCATTTGGATCCTGAGTTTTTTTACTCTGCCAAATTCCTAAAGCTGTTGGTCCTAATGTAGTTTCTAAATATGAAAACATATCTATACTATCTCTTTTATTTGTTTTCCACATTCTTACTACTGTTTGTTCCCACATTAAGATTTCATCTATCCATAATTGGGGTTTTTGTGCTTCTAATAATAACATACTATTACTGTGTATATTACCTATTGGTAGTCTATTTCCTCTTCCTATACTATTGTCTTCTTGATAATAACTAACCAATGGTTTTTCCCATTGTTCTCTTCTTATTCCTTCTTCTGTATCGTATCCTGTTTTACTCCATTCTGGAGTTTTTCTTTTTCTTCTTTCATATTCCTGATCCATAAATGTATGTTCTGTTTTTTGTTTATAAAAATCTGATATCATTGTTTTTCCTTATGATATACTTTCTACTAATGGTAAATTAAAATATTCTTGTAATTTATTATAATTTTCTTCGTATGTCATTTTTAAATCCATTATCCATTCTATTATCATATCATCAACTTCTTCTTGTATATTTAATTCTGTAAATTTTTTATTAATTATTTGTTCTATGTTTTTATTTGTTTCTTCATTTTTAAATATTGGTTCATCTATAATTTCTTCTTCTTCGAATACACTGTAATCTATTTCTTCTTGTTCAAATTTTAGAAACTCTGAATTTAATTCATCTATTTCATTTTCTGTATCATAATTTGGTAGATCATCGTAATCTGATTCATATTCTAAATTCATAAAATTGAATTGTGTTTGTGTTTCACTTGTTTCACTGTTAGTTTCTTCAGATATATTTTCTTCTTTAAAATTTGTAAATCTTAAGCTTTGTGTTACATCTATTCCTTCTTATAAATAGCTTTTCTTTGGTATTAACGTTACTTTTTCTTCTTCTTTAATATCATCTAACTTACATTCTAGTCCTGATAATGTTTCAGGATTTATTTTTATAGGTTCTATCATTTGTATTGATTTTGAAGCTATTGTGCTTACTATTCCTCTATGTTTACTTTAAAATTCATTCCTGATCTGTTACTAGCTCTTCCTAGTACTCCTATACTTATTACTATATTATTTCCTTCATATTGTTAATATCCTTTAGTTTGTAAAGTTATTTTTAAATTTTTAAGATCGTTTATATCTTTTAATATTCCTGGTGTACAGTAGAATAAAGCCGTGTTTTGACTTAAATCTATTTCCATTCCAGAAATTACTGCTTTGTTTAATTCTGTTTTCCAGCATTTATCTAGTATTAATGCTAATAATTTTGTTCCTAAATTTTTTCTTCCTAACTATCAATCAATTTCGTTTTTCGTTTTATTATAAGGTTAGATTTGTTAACAAAAAGAAAAAAATAAAAAAAAAATATATGTAACTTGTACACTACAAATATGAGTTACATATATGTAACTTTATAGGTTACATATACGTAACTTCGTGATCTACATTTTTTTGTTATATTTTTTTTGTTTATAACATTTCTAAGCTAATAATTAAAAATCATGAATTTTTTTGTAGAAAATGGATTGGTTAGTAGGAGTTATCTTAATTTTTTTCAAAGGAAGGAGTTTTCTTTTGAAAATATATATATATATATATATATATATATATATATATATATATATATGGGGGATGGTTCCTTTGTTAACCCTTCCGTATTGCGATAACCGCATAACCCTACCATTTTTTGCGTTTTTTGCCCGAATTTTTTTTTTCTTTTTTTCATAGTCTTTATTATACATAAATAGGTGGGGTTTCGTTCTTGTGTTTTTGCTAATTCATCACCGTTTAGAACTTATTTACAACCGTAAGTAAGTGTAACAACTTACGGTTACTTACATCATATACGTGCTGTAAGTAACCGTAAGTCGTTACACTTACTTACGGTTGTAAATAACTTCTAAACGGTGATGAATTAGCAAAAACACAAGAACGAAACCCTCCCTATTTATGTATAATAAAGACCATGAAAAAAAGAAAAAAAAGATTCGGGCAAAAAACGCAAAAAATGGTAGGGTTATGCGGTTATCGCAATAAGGAAGGGTTAACATTTGATCATTCCCCTATATATATATATATATATATATATATATATAGGGGAAGGTTAAAAATATAACCCATTAAATGTGTACTAACCCAAATAACTTTGGCAAGATGAAGCCGAATCTTGGATTTTTTTTAAACATCATTGTAACACATTTTGAACACCATGTTCTTTTATGAGTTTGGGCTAATTCATCACCGTTCAAAATCTTACAGTATTGTAAGTTTGTAAATATTTAAAACTTACAATACTGTAGCACTCAACTTACAATGAGGATATTTTTTAAACGGTGATGAATTTCCACAAACTCATAAAAGAACATGGTGTTCAAAATGTGTTATAATGATGTTCAAAAAAAAATCCAAGATTCTGCTTCATCTTGCCAAAATTATTTGGGTTAGTACACATTAGTGGGTTATTAAAAATTCCACACCCTATATATATATACAACACAAGAGAAAATGTATTTCTTTCCCTCTCTATTATGCTTAACGTGGGAGACAACTTTGAATAAATTATGAGTTGTTTGAATTTCATGGTTTTTTCCTAATACATAGAAAAAGTAAAGCATCCACCTATCTACTAATTTCATATGAAATAAATTGCTATATATGTGGAGTTGGTAACTAGTTCCTATCATGTGGATGTCCACTTGTTCTGAACTTTTGATCCAACAAGTATGAAAAAATCATAGCCGGCTTTTTAAAGTTTTTTAAAAACATGTAAAAACAAACTTGAGGTTTTTACTAAATAAATTACATATATTTCCTAAAACAGCAAGCTTAAAATTACATATTTTCGTTTATTTAAAGTTTAAAATTGCATATATTTTACCTAAAGCTAATATATCAAATATATATGTATGCAAAATTATAAAAGGAGATAATATGATAATTGATAAGGTTCAAATTAATTTCATTTTATTTATTAGTGTATTAACAATGCTATAGGTTTGCTTTTAGTTACTCATAAGCCTTATTTTATCTAATCTCTTAAAATTTTAATATTATTTGATCATTAGTTCTATATTATTGATGTTTAATATTTTAATTATATGATTTGTTTATACTAATGAATAAATTTTCTTTTTTTAGTCAAAGTTTATTTAAAATCACATATTTCTGGGACAGAATGACAACGTCACAAGGTTTTTCTATTATAAGGAGAAAGATAAAATAAAAACCCAATCTCAATGAGAAAACCATAAAAACCATGTAAAAATCATGTAAAAAAACGTTTTTTTTTTGAAATTTTTTTACAGGTTTGTAACATTATTTGGCACATTTTTATAAAAAAAATAGAAAAGCGCAACCCACGTAAAACATACGTAACACTGCGTCCAGATGTTACGTATCTTGTACTTGGGTTTATAAAATATATTTTTTTAAATATTTTCTCGGTGTTTTTTTATTTTTTTTATAAAAATGTGTCAAATAATGTTACAAACATGTAAAAAAAATTCAAAAAAAAAACGATTTTTTTACATGATTTTTACATTGTTTTCATTGTTTTCTCATTGAGAATGGGTTTTTACCCATGTTTATTGCGTTAACCGAATAACTACATCTTATTATTTTAGGCTCACACTAAAGTAAATCTAAAGGTGTATGTTTTTCTCTTTTAATTAATGTAAGGTCCACTTACATTAATAAAAAAATAAGGAAAAACCTACACATTTAGATTTACTTTATTATGAGCCTCAAAGTAATAAGATGTAATTATTCGGTTAATAAAGAAATGTTAACATTCGAACAATCCTATATATATATATATATAGGTAAGTATTCAAATAATAACTCACTCTTAAAGCAATAACACAGATAACTTTGCCAAGATAAAGCCAAATCTTGGATTTTTTTTTATCATCGTAACACATTTAGAACACTATGTTCTTTTATGAGTTTGTTAAAATTCATCATCGTTTAAGAGATGTCATCGTTATAAGTTTTTGATTTACAGCACTGTAACTGTTTTAAGCCCAAAACTTACAACGATGTAAACTCTCAAACGGTGATTAATTTTCGTAAACTTATAAAAGAACATAGTGTTCTAAATGTGTTACAATGATGTTCAAAAAATCCAAGATTTGGCTTCATCTTGGCAAAGTTATCTGGATTATTGCTTTAAGAGTGGGTTATTATTTGATCCCAATCCTATATATATATATCTACATCTACATACTCTAATAAATGAGTATTATTAGGAGACACGTGTCGCATTGTGGTAATATATGAAAACAAATTTCCCGCATCTCTCTCATAATAAATATTAATAATTTTAATAATTAAATTATATAACAAAATAATAAAATATATAAATCTTCTTATACTAATAAGTTTTAAATATAGTAAAAGTTAATAAACTCAAAATATTTCATTTATATCTTATCTAAAATATAAGTTTATAATTATTAAATATTTATTATTATTTGAGATTATTGAATTATATTATTTCAATTGTTTAACCCGTGTATTACACGGGCTTTCTACGCTAGTATATATTTATAACACAACACTACAACAGAGTCACATATTTTTGGGATGGAATCATATAGTTTAGTTTTCTTTTTTTTTTTTTGTTACAATGGAATGAAAACGTGTTTTGAACGTTCTTTTTCTTTTAAGTATCATTATCGATCAGGGGATGGTTCCTTTGTTAACCCTTCCTTATTGCGATAACCGCATAACCCTAGCCATTTTATGCGTTTTTTGCCCGAATCTTTGTTTTTCTTTTTCATTGTCTTTATTATACATAAATAGGGAGGGTTTCTTTTTTGTGTTTTTGTTAATTCATCATCGTTTAGAAGTTATTTACAACCGTAAGTAAGTGTAACGACTTACAGTTACTTACATCACACTTACATCAGATATGTGCAGTAAGTTACTGTAAGTCGTTACACTTACTTACGGTTGTAAATAACCTCTAAACGGTGATGAATTAGCAAAAACACAAGAACGAAACCCCCTATTTATGTATAATAAAGATCATGAAAAAAAGAAAAAAAAGATTCGGACAAAAAACGCAAAAAAGTGCTAGGGTTATACGGTTATCGCAATAAGGAAGGGTTAACATTTGATCCTTCCCCTGTCGATCAGTTCTCGTATGTTTCACAAACCTACTCCTTCCATAAGAGTCAAAGAGAGCTAGGGCAACGCATAACATTGCCTCGAACTTTAAAAATTATCAGATTACGGAACAAAATAAGACTATAATTTATTCAAGGCTCTAGGCATCAACTTATTTTACAAGAAAAGAGCCGGCATAGGATATAGATAAGCCAAATAGGCATTGATTTCAAAAGAAGCCTTAGGTTTCTGGTACACCGGTGCATGTTGTGTATGATGTGATTTATTTAACCTGAATATGATATGTAGATGTACCAACGAGGCAGTGCCTCAATGATATTCCGAGATTCTTCCAGATGTAGGGTCTCGGGTTCAACTCCCTCCCGCAGCAAAAAAGGGGTCTGGGGGTTTTCCTAGTGGGGTTTCCACTTGTTGTGGTTGTGGGGGCTCATGAGAGGTACAAGTAACTAGACCTTAGTGACATGGCCTAGAAACAGTGGGCTTACACGATTGAGACCTTCACCGTTAAAAAAAAGATGATGGAGATGTGGTGTGAATATTAAGACCCTTTTCCTCATCATTAATTCTATAATTTTTTTGATATTTTTTTGAGTATTTATGATGTCTTTTGTTTCTGTAACTAGGCCTTTGTTTATGTGTTATGATGAGCATTTTGATAGAATTGTTGGCCATAGTGTTGTAATCTTGCCTGGTAAACAATCCGCTATTTAAACATCTAACAAGCAAGAATACCACCTTAATTCATACAAACGTACGTTATATGACAAACGATTAGACTTTCTCAAAGCCATCGTTTTTAACCGCGAAGTGACAGCAAGTTGTCTCTTGAAACTAGAGGCAAACGTGACACCAAAACATTGAGGTTTTCCGGACAAACAACAAGACAAAGAACAGTACGTAACAACAGAACATTTGGAGCGTTATTTTGGCAAAACGTTCACAATAGGTAAAAATCTTCTGACCATCACGTGTAACCATTGTATATATTTCACACTTACACCTGAAATAACGTTGCACCTAATAACGTATGTATTTCGGTTGTGAAAAGGATTTGGCCAAGAAACAACACAACGTGTGATCGAGTCTTATATTAGCATAGAGTAATGGTGAATAACGATGTTGTCAAAAGGAAACATTGATGCAAAATTTCAATAACAAACCATCATATAAATAAGTTTTTCATAGGCAATAGGTTAGCATCTTCATTTATAGTAACATGGATCCTTTTCAACCCGAAATTTTACATTGGCAATAAGTTAACATGTGATACGGACCAACAAGTAGAGGTGGGCAAAAAAACCGGACCCGGACCCAGACCCGGAACCTGTCATACCCGAACCAGTGGGTACGAACGGGTACGGTTTTTCAGACAAATTAGAACCGGAACCGAAACCGGGAAAACCGGAACTGGTTCCACCTGTACCCGGCCAAAACCTAACCCGAAACCGGCCAAAACCGGAACTGAAACTGGTCAAAAACCGGTTGGAACCGTTCGAAACCCGGAACTGGAACCGAACTGGGTATTGACTTTGTTGACTGAAACTGGAACCGGTAGGAACTGGAACCGGTTCCAAAAAAAACCCGATTTGTGCACCTCTACCAACAAGAGACATCCATTGGGCCAATGTACAATACCCATGGAAACTAAGATGGACCAACCCAAAAGAGAAAGAAATAAGCCGAAGTGATACTTGTATAGAATAGACTATAGAGCGCAAATATGAAGCCATTTTAAACAGAACGAGTTTCTTTACCATGTGCTGTATCGGGCATGCGGTATGATTAAAACCCATGCGTTACAGAGTGATGGTACTAGTAAAAGTGAAGTTGTAGCATATTAGTTTGTGCAAAATGAAACACAATTGTAAAATTTTGTTATGTCTTCGTGTGTGTTATGTTATAAGAATATTAAAATGGTCTTCAATATATAAATACTAGTAGATGTGGCAATTTTTACCCATGTCAAAGGAAGTGAGTTGGTTTGGGTAAACAATTGTAGAATAATGAGTTAAATGGGTAACATCATAATATTGAATGGATTGAGATATGTAGCACTTAAATATAATGCGGGTCAAGATAGGTAACCCAAAAAGTATGTAAATGCAATGAATTCAAACATTTAAGAATGAATAATAACATATTTGATGAGAATATTACTAAAAATTATCCAAATGGACTATTTGTTTACTTATAACATCTCTTAAGTTAAACTAAATTGATGTTTTTTAAGAACAATCCATTTAGACCCAAACTGATTTTGCTTAAAACTCGTTCTAACCCGCACTCATTCTGACCCTTACCCGTTCTGACCCGTTACCCAACCCGACCCAACTCGTTCATTTTGCTAGTCATAAATACTAACAATGTCAAAATACGGAACAAAAAAATGAAAAATGATACAGAAACACAAGATAAAAAGTGAGAGGCTACAAGATTCGAACACACGTCACCACCAATCTCAAAATAACGCCTTAACTGTCACGGCCAACCACACTTTTGTTATAAGGTAATAGGTTGGATGTTACTCACTTCAACAAGCATTAGAAATCATGGGTTGTTAGGCAACAAGGAGTCATCTCATATTTCCCCATTTTTCCTCATTGTCACATCAAAGACACATCAGCTTTCCCCACTTTTCCCCACTTTGCACGGTGTCGTCCCGCTTTTTCCCATTTTCAAATCTTATTTTTAATTAATTATTTTAACAATAAATAATAATAATAATAATAATACAATAAAAAAAGATTCATTAAATTTAAAATAAAAAAAAGAATACAACCAAAAAAAAAAGAAGAATACAACCTAAAAAATTAAATTAAAAAAACCTAGAAAGAGCAATGTCATCCCCAACGAGCAGCAATTTCTCGTTTACGATCGAGAATCAGTTGTAGCATTGGTTCTTGATAAATTGTATGGTCTTTCATCATGAACTCTAAATCTACAACCTTTTGTTGTTCGTCTAAAGCCTGTTGTTGTCGGCGCATTAACTGGACGCGTGCGTCTTTCTCCTCTAGCAAAACACGGAGTTTTTCTTCTCGAAGGCGGAAACAACTGTAGAAGATGAGAGAAAAGTGTGAGATTTGTAGTTGTTTTAGAGTTGTTTAAATAGGAAAAAAATCGGATTTTTTTTTTAATTTGTTAAACCTCAAACGGTCGAATCCCCAACGGATCTTTCTCCTTCCCACGCTCGGCTTCCATCGGTGAGTAGATCCCGAAATTCCCCACCCCGAAACCGGGGGGCGGTGTTCCCTTTCATTTCCGAACCAGTGAAACCCTCCCCGGGCTCTTCCCGGCTTCCATTCTGAGCGCCCTTAGTGGCTTCATAAAAGATTACATGTTTCTTTTATGTGGAGATCACCTCCACACTTACTAGATGCATATTAATTCCTTGTAAAAATTGTCATGATAAAAAATCTCTCTTTTTGATAGATTAGCTAACTCGAATTGACTATCTATTACCATAATTAGGCTGTAGTCACTTCAACAATATGAAGTCACACATTGCTTTAAACTAAGGTCTTAATATTCATACAGTATCTTCATTATCAATTATATCATACTCACATAAATTTTATTTACACATATTTTTTATTTACACATACTCACATCAATTATATCCAACCCTTAAAGTAACGTATATATAGCAACAGAAATCAGAAATCACGTGAAACTCCTTCACAAGCATCCAACACAATCATATCATCACATCACCTAATAAGTATATCTATAACTAGAAATGCTTCATTAGAAAAGTTCAATCACTATCATCTTTCATCATCAACTATAAATTTGGTTTTGTTTTCGGATTTTTAGGAATTTTTCAATAATTACAACCATAACTACCAAATTAAAGAAGGATATATGATATTTCTCAGAACTAAAATAACAGTGATTTAGATAACAGATAATTTATTAAATGAGATGAGATATCTATTTGTATTTATACCAGCTAATAAAAGAATAATAATTAATCACGTAACGTCTTTTTATATTATCCACGTTGTTATACTTGTAAAAATTTATCCTTATAATTCGAAATAATTCGGGATACGGGATATTTCGGGATAATTGGGAATATTTGCGTATATGAATATATATGATCTGATGACTTGAATAATAAATAATGATAGTTTATAATTAATTTTGTTATTCAACACGTGCTATTAACGTTTGAAATGAGTCAATAGATTATAAACAACAAATATGCCTATTTACCCGGAATGTGGAGAAGAACGTGGATTACATGAAGAAACTGATAACGTTCACTAATGATCAGTTGGAGCATGATAGGTGACTGGACCGAATAACAAGGAACAACCTTTGACCATCATTGTATCATTTTATTATAAATTGAGGCAACATCGATCTACGAACAAACACAACTCACTTAGCTTACTTCTGATTATTTCTCGTTCACGTTCACTGTATTCAAAGTTCAAAATCACATAGTGATCGATCAATTGCGCTCTTGTATTGTAATCTTATATTTTGTATTAATAAGAACAAGGCAGAGTGACGATTGTCACCTCTCGAGGTTTTTATGCCGGCAATCATAAAGGATTAAGGGTTTTTCCTCGTATAAATCTCGTGTGTAAGCTGTTTATTTCGTTATATATTCTGAAATATCCCTAGGGATCGTCAGGGGTATTTTTATTGCATTTTGCTTATAAACTGTTTTCTTGATTATAAAACACAATTCCCCTCTAAACTAATTCGGTTTTGCTAAAAATTATACTTGTTAATTTTTACCCGAAACAATTTGGCGCCCACCGTGGGGCAAACTTGTGTTTTTTTTATAACAGAAACCTTGTTTAAAGGCGTTTTCAGACGAAATATAGTGAAAAATGGCTTCACAACCGAGATCAACTTCTTCATTACCTATTGTTTCTGCTGCTACTACTAATGTGTCCTCACAGATTCCTGTTTTTACCAAGAAGTCTGATAATCCTAGCAATCCTGGGAAGAAAGCCACATTTGTAGCCGAAAGTGTTTCCATCAACTAGGATGACCACTTGTGTTCCTATACTTGTTTCGAACAATGAAATCTTGAGTATGTTTCAACAGGTTTAGCAGCAAATGTTGGATCAACAGAAAATGAATCAAAGGCTTCTTAGAGAAATGGAAACGTTGAGGGCTGAAAAGAATAAGCACATAGAGACTTCCACTCCATTGGCTCCAAGGATCCTGGATTTCGGGACATCAGGAATGTTTGGGAATCACTCCGGAGACTTTATTCCCATGCAAACTAGTCTCGGAGATCCTTCGGGATCCCAAAGGACAAGGATATCTCGGGATAACACCAATATCCTGGGAACTTGTCTAACTCCCATTACCAGCAATATTTTTAACTATTCTCCCAGTGATACTACTAACTTTGGTTCTATGCAGGAATCTGGATTAACCCCCCAATTGGCTAAGGAGAAACTCAGAGACATGATCTCTAGTGTTCCCGGGGTGGTCAAGCCTATCCCTGAGGTTCCTGTCACAACCCACAGGATATCTAGATTTGCTCCACCAATATGTGATGCCGAGATCCCGAAGAGATTCCAAACTCCAACCATGAAACTATATAATGGAACCACTGATCCTGAAGAACACGTGGCGCAATATAGGGAAAGGATGGAAACTAACCCTATACCCCCACATTTGAAGGAAGCATGCTTGTGCAAGGAATTTGGTTCAACATTGATAGGGGCAGCCCTGAAATGGCTGCTTAATGTTCCTTCCTATTCAATAACTTCATTTGCTCATCTGATTAACCTATTTAACAATCAGTTTTCTTGTAGCAGTACGTTTGAGAGGCTGACTAGTGATCTTTACAGGATAACCCAGGGATCCGACGAGTCCCTCAGGAGCTATGTCAACAAGTTTGGCAGAGAATATCTGGATATCCCTAATCTGGATATCACTACGGCCGTCCAAGCATTTAAGATGGGGTTGCAAAGAAACTCACCATTTTATGATGACTTGGTTATGAATCCTTGCAGGAACATGGATGAGGTTCGAAACCACGCATTGAGATTTATCAGGCTAGAAGATGATAAAGAAATCCAAAAGAGGATCACCACAACACCTCCCAATGATCAAGGCAAAAGAAAACTGGATTCACCTACCAGCAAGTCATTCAAATCTAAACCATACTACATGGCTGATAACCACAAGATCAATGCGGTGGACGAAGATGAGGATAATGAAGAATATCCCAGGATATCCGAGTATTGTTTTTCTATTGATATTCCTGAACTAATGTGTGCTATGCAGACTTAGGTGAAAAAGCTAGATGGCCACCAAAGGAAAAGAAGTTCTCAACCAGGGATAAGTCCAAGTGGTGTGCCTTTCATGAAGACTTCGGCCACATAACCGATGATTGCATTGCACTAAGGAAGGAAATAAGCTACCTACTAAGCAAAGGTTATCTTAAAGAACTACTAGGGAAAAAGAAAGAAAGGAGATAGGATTCCAACAGATTCCCAAAGAGAGCCGCATCCCCACCTAAGGATGCAAAGGTAATCAACTTTATTTCTGGTGGATCTGACATTTGTGGCACCTCTTATTCTACAGCTAGGAAACATGCTAAAGAAGCCAAGATGGAGAATGGAGAGAGACCCACAAAGACATCAACACTTACCACTGAAACAGTGGTATCATTTGAAGGACAAGATCGCGAAAATATCCTGGATCCTCATCATGATGGGTTAGTCATTATATTATATGTCGCTAACCATTATGTACGCTGGAGGCTTATAGATGGAGGAAGCTAAGTCAACATCATCCAATTGGAAACACTCAAGAGGATGAATATCCCTGAATCAGAGATAACTACCAAGTCTCTGATCCTGGTAGGATTCAGTGGTGAAGCTAAAGCTACTGTTGGAGAAATCAGACTTCCGGTATACATCGAGGGGGTAAACTCTATGCAACGTTTTTGTATTATAGATTCTCTATCTTGTTATAATATTATACTAGGTAGACCTTGGATACATGACATGAAAGCAGTCCCTTCGACTTATCATCAATGTGTCAAGCTGCCAACACCATGGGGAGTAGTGAAGATCAACAGTGATCAGCAAGAAGCCAAGGAGAGCTATTCATCTTCGATGAAGGGAACTACTAGACCTTCATCAGCGTAGCAATCAAAGTGTGACCTTGGGGATACTCAGGAATATAGGGAAAAGGAAGTAAAGGAAGTACCTTTAAATCCCGATGATCCTGAGGTCAAGGTCCTTATAGGGACTAATATCCCTGAGGATATTGAAGAGAAACTGATTTCTTTTCTGAAATCAAGAGTATCCACATTCGCATGGAAACATGAGGATATGACAGGAATATCCTCAGATGTGATTACACATAAGTTAGGCATAGATAGGAATATAAAGTCTGTCCACCAAAAGAGAAGGAAATTTGCACCCGAAAGAAATCTAATCATTCAACAGGAAGTAGAAAAACTCCTCAAAGCAAAAATGATTAGAGAGGTGAAATTTCCAAAGTGGCTAGCCAATGTAGTCGTGGTTCAAAAGAAGAATGGAAAGTGGAGAGTCTGTGTGGACTACACAGACCTCAACAAGGCTTGTCCCAAAGACCCCTTTCCATTACCACATATAGACTCCATGGTAGATGCAACAACAGGACATGAAATCTTAACTTTCATAGATGCATCAGCATGCTTTCAACAAATTCAAATGGAACCTTCAGACCAAGAAGATACCGCCTTCATGACGCCAACAGGGATATATTGCTATACAGCAATGCCATTTGGCTTGAAGAATGCTGGAGCCACATACCAGAGACTAGTCAACATGATGTTCAAAGAGAAACTGGGGGACATTATGGAAGTGTATATTGATGATATGGTGGTCAAATCGAAGATAACTGAGAATCATCTTAGAGATCTTCAGGAATCCTTCAATATCCTAGACCACTACAACATGAAGCTTAACCCATCTAAATGTCATTTTGGGGTAAGATCAGGAAAGTTCTTGGGATATATGGTCACTAAAAGAGGAATAGAGGTTAGCCCGGAACAAATTCAAGCAATCTTAAACCTCAAATCCCCAAAGAACATAAAAGAGGTGCAAAGATTAACTGGAAGGATAGCTGCACTCAATAGATTTATCTCAAGGTCTTCTGAAAAATTTAAGGGATTATACGATATCCTTAAAAAGATTAAGAAGTTCCAATGGGATGAAGAGCATGAGAAGGCACTTCAGGATCTAAAGGAATATTTATCCTAACCGCCGTTGCTCATGAGACCAGAAGATGGTGAACCATTATCACTATACTTAGCAGTATCCCGAACTACTGTAAGTGCTGTGTTAGTTAAGGATCATCAGGGATCACAACATCCCGTGTACTATGTAAGTAAAAGCCTAGTAGATGCTGAGACTAGATATTCTCACTTAGAAAAGCTAATTTTAGCTTTAGTAATGGCATCAACCAAGCTTAGGCATTACTTTGAGACACATAGAATCACATAAAAACCAATTATCCTGTTAAATCTGTATTGAGAAAACCTGAGCTATCAGGAAGGATGGCAAAATGGTCAGTCAAACTCAGTACTTATGATTTGATCTATGAACCAAGGACACCAATTAAGTCACAAGCATTAGCAGACTTTGTGGCTGATTTTAGTAGTGATCTACAAGTAGAAGTGGATCTAGAAATCAAACTCTTAGATGAAGATATTGGTGAGTGGACTTTGTTCATAGATGGATCTTTAAACGTAAGAGGAACAGGATTAGGTATCATACTAAAATCGCCACAGGGGGACATAATACCCCAATCAATTAGTTGTGAATTTCAAGCAACTAATAATGAAGCAGAATACGAAGCTCCAATAGCAGGACTTCAATTGGCTAGGGATATGAACATCAGAAACCTACATGTTTTTGTCGATTCCCTACTGATAGCCAATCAATTTAACGGTTCTTACATGACCAAAGGAGACAAATTGTCGAAATACTTAGAAATAGTTAAGGATATTTCAGGATAGTTTTTCAAGTTTGATATCACTCAAGTGCCAAGGGATGAGAATGCCGAAGCAGATGCACTGGCAAACTTAGCATCATCCCTAAGGATCCCTGAGGATATTAATATTCCCATCCTTCATATTTTAAGACCAGCAATAGATATGCAGGATATAGATCAGGATAGTGAACCCAAGAATACCGAAGTTCATCACTCAGAAGCACGTGAAATATCCTGGACAATCCCTATTAAGAACTACCTTCAAACAGGAAAAATACCTGATGAAGAAACAAATCCTAGAGCTTTTAAAGCGAAATTATCTAGATACACAATCATACAAGATATCTTATATAGGAAATCAATATTAGGCCCATACTTGAGGTGTTTGGAGAAACCCGAAAGTCTGGAAGTAATGAAAGATATCCATGAAGGAGATTGTGGAAATCACACCGGGGGAAGAGCATTATTCTCAAAGATCCTGAGAACTGGATACTTTTGGCCGACCATGAGAAGAGATGCAATGTCTTATTCCCAAAAGTGTGATGCTTGTCAAAGACATAGCAATATACTTCATCAACCAACTGAACCCTCTACATCCAATAGTCTCATCATGGCCATTCACGAAATGGGGAATGGATATAGTAGGAAAGTTGCCCATAGCACCCAGAGGAAAGGTGTTTATGCTGGATATGACAGATTACTTCTCAAAATGGATTGAGGTTGAAGCCTTTGTGCAAGTTAGAGAAAAAGAAGTAATCTCATTCATAAAAGAAAATATCCTGACTAGATTTGGGGTACCTGCAGAAATCACTTGTGACAACGGATCTCAGTTCATAGGCAAAGGACTACAAACTTTTGTGAAAGCTGAGGCATAAAGATGATCACCTGTACACCTGTTCATCCTCAAGCTAATGGTCAGGCAGAATCAAGCAACAAGATTATAATCAACAACCTTAAGAAAAAGTTGGGATCCAAGAAAGGAAAGTGGGCTGAAGAACTTCCATTTGTTCTATGGGCTGATAGAATGACCACAAAGAATGAAACTGGTCAAACACCATTCTCTTTAGTGTATGGTTCTGAAGCTGTTCTCCCAACTGAAATGGTTGTCCCTACTGCAAGATCAAGTTTGCAAAATCTAGAATCCAACAAGGAAGTACTATCTGAGGATCTAGATACTATTGATGAACTTAGGGATATTGCAAGAATAAGGATGGCAACATATCAGCAAAAGATAGCCAAATCCTATAACAAGAATATTAGGATAAGAAGATTTCAAGTTGGAGATCTGGTTTTAAGAAAGGCATTTCAAAATACCACAAATCCAGCTATTGGAAAACTTGCTCCAAAATGGGAAGGACCGTATAGGATCGAAGCAGAAGCTGGAAAAGAGGCATACAAATTAACCAACATGGAAGGAGAACCTCTTCCAAGATCTTGGAATGCCATTCATCTTAAGTTATACTTTATTTAAAACCTTTTGTATTGAGCTATAAAGGATTGTTTAGTTATAATCTACGCTTATATTTTTAATTATTATGATATATTCTGATATATTCCTATATATACTTATATATTCCTAAATGCCATGCTACTGGTCAAGCATATGAGGGGCATCAGGAATCCTGATTCCCAGCTATGCAAAAATGTAACATTCGACACTAAAACAGGTATCCGAATATTCAACATTTGGGATAACTAAATAAATGTCAATCATTTTTTTTCAAATATCGAAGTATAAATAACCAAAATAAACAAAGACGAAAAAAACAAGGTACTCAATCACGCAACACTTAAACAAATTCTAAACGCTATCATTCTTACAACGGGTTAAAAATTTAAGAATGTCAAGAAAAGCCTAAATCAACCAAAACGAATTTATATATGAGATAAATCAATACAAGCCAAAACTATCAAGCAACAAGATAAACAAACTCACATAATTATTTCAAATCATCAACTTTAATTAAAAAAAAACCATATGAGGTAGTCCAAAAGAAACAAACAATCATATATATATATATATATGTACATAATGGATATGTATGAATCCATGGTATTAGTCTAAACCTCACAACTTATATATAAATATATACAAGTTAACGTACAAGGATTAGATGCCATGAATTGGCCAAACAAAATCCAAACACATCCACACACTCCTTCCAAGTTACGTAAGGAGCTTCCCAAGAAATCCAAGAAAACATGGTACCACCCCTTGTCAAGCAACTCTAGAGAGTAATAGGATGTCAAATCTCTCAAACAAGACATTTTTTGATGGCCTATTTCTGCAGCCATACTCTCCCATAAAACATGGTACAAGCATCATGTCTCAACAAACCAAGCCTTAAGGATCCATTCAAAATTGACCAGCTTGGTATCCCCCCAATTTCTTCAACACAAGTTTCCCTAAACTACCTATAAATACCCCCCCGTTATGCAGCTCTAAGAAACCCACAACACTCCACTTGATTTTTGCCTTACTCCTCTCAACCAAGGAGTGAACAAACAGCCCAAGGTTCTGGCCGAAGGGTTCACCAAAGACACCCCAACAGCCACACCAACACTACCTTCCTTTCACTATTTTGTAATTCTGGTAGAACACCATTAGAACCCAGCAACAGACTTGACAATTAAGCAACCCCACCCATAGCAGGAAGCTCCCCAGCTTTAGGCTAGCAACCATCAGCTTGACCTAGTAGCTCCTGGTCACTCAGCAGCTCATGGCCAAGCAGCAGAAACGGAACAACATCGACCTCCAGGCCTTCCAGCCACCTTCCTTGCTTGCTTTAGTAAGTTACTTATAAATCTCACCTATAATAAACCAATAAAAAAATAAATAATACCTGCTGAAAATGTGCTACCTTAATCACGGTTATACTAATAATAGGATCAACCAATAAAACCATCTAAACTAAGGAATGGATATCCGAGACCTGTTGAAACTCGGAAACTGCCCTTGTTATGCATGCATGGCATAAAATTCAACTTATACATACTTAAAACCGGCCCAAACTCAAAGCAAAAAGGAAGGACTAGGGCTGATTGTTTAAGGAATATCAAAAATGAACAAAACAAAGCTTTTAAACACCTAAAATCTACCTAAATCAAACCTACAACATTTCAAAGGAGAGAGTTTTGTTACCACAAAAAGTTTAATATAAACTAACTCCAAAGGACCCTGTAAAAACATTTTCATTATACAAACAACGTGTGTGTAAGATATGGAAAGAGATAGTTTTATAAAGCTTGAACCTAAATCAGAAATATTCTACCTTGGAACTGATGTATTTACATATATTTCAACATATGAATATATATATATATATATATATATATATATATATATACATATATATATACATATATATATATATATGTATATGTATACCTGTATACAGAAGTACTCCCATTCCTAAGCAAAAACATAACTACAGTCACATGTTAAGTGGATATGAAACCATATGAAAACCATAAATGATAAGTAATATGGAGAAATAATGTGCAAGCTGAATATATAAGATAAAGGAAAGGTTTTTATGAACAAAAGGATGGATCTAAGAGTTGGTTTAATGAGTATAATCTATATACATATACAAACGTATTAGAAAGATAAAAGATTTCAAATGTGTATAAAATGTGATTAAAATATAAAAAGCTAACATCTTTACAAATAGATATTATGTATACCTATAAATAAATTTAAAATCACTAAGTAATTACTTGGTTACATGTATTTAAAAATCGAAAGTTTGTCCTATTGACTTATCAAAATAATAATAATAATAAAAGTATCAATAAAAATAATAATAATAATAACAACAACAACAACAACAACAATATAATAATAGCATCAACAACTTACTTATTATACTTTTGGGCGGTATCGTAAGTCCCCTATTTAAAATTGGGCAAATAAGTAAGACCCCCTCAATTTAACCATAAATAAAACGAACACTTAAAAATTAACGAACATTAAGATAAAAACGTATTTCGATATCATAAGGGTTATTTCATAAATTTCATGAAGTGCCATACTTTTGTAGGGCCCGAGAAGGACACTGAACCCTAAACTCATCGTTACTTGAAACCTACTGATCACTACTCAAAGTGAGTTTTGTAGCCCCCTTTTATTTAAATATTTATACTCTTCGGGGTGAAATACTTGCTATCTTACTTATCCATACGTGTTTATTAAAATGATACTTGTTTGAATGTTTATTTCATGCTTACTTATTTCAAAGTCCCCATTGATATATACGTATGAATGTATGTATTATATCGGTAATTCTACAATTATTTAGCTCAATTGACGAGCCGTGGATTAATATGGATAGTGCTATCGGGCTGACGACCCCATTCATTTCGAGATTTTGGTCGCTCCAAATCGTTCCCAAGTTCCTGGGCTTAAATGAACGTATATTTCCATTTACTATATATTTGATTGATTGTTGGCATTATGGGGCGAAAAGTCATAGGTTTGGTTGTGGGCTCATGGTTAAGTAATCATTCACTTGTGCTAATTTTAATTTAAACATTATATGGATAATTTTTATAAATACTTTCCTTCAACATTTTATCGAGTCGTAAACCTACGGGCTCACAAACTATTTTAGTTGACCCTTTTTATGCATGTATTTCAGGAAATAACTAAGCTTGGATTATGCATGCTCTTTTGTGATACAACCGAAGATTCGGACAATATTGTTTTGATAGTTAGGCAATATGAAGAATTTTTATATGTTGTATTTATTTTGGAATATTGTAACTTTATGTATCATTTATGGACCTTGAATGCATGCTAGTAGTTTCTTTAAACACAATGCGTTTAGAGATCCGATTTCGTGACACCCTCGTGTTTCCGCTCTAGCGGGGGTGTGACAAAAAATCTTACTGTTTTGTAGGTATAGTAGGAGAAGAGATGAGAATTTATGTCTTAACCCAAGTTCTGACCTGAAATCAGAACTTGATGAAGACCCGCACTGACTTTATGTCTAGCTGCAAAGTTTTGACCTGAAATCAAAACTCAAAGTCTCTCATGAAGACTTAGGGCTCATGCCCTCGCCAGTTGCGCACGTTTATCCTATTATAGTCTGAGATAATGGGACCAGTATACGGATGAGTGGCTGACAATTTCATTATCAAGGGCAATAACTAAGGATCCTCCGAAATATCCCGGTATAGTTGGAGATTTTGGGACCAGTACACGCATGAGTGGCTGACAATTTCATTTTCAAAGACTATCACCAGGGATCCTCCGAATTCCGGCCTAGTCGCCAGTATCCCGGCCTTAGTCGCCTGCATTCCGGCCTTAGCCGCCAGTGGCCTTGTCGCCAGTATTCCGGCCTTAGTCGCCAGTTTAATCGGCCTTGTCGCCAGTATCTTGGGCTTGTCCCAAGTTTTCTTGTTTTTCTATTTATGCAGGACCGACTTTCAAGGATACCTAGGAACATCGCAACATACTTGGGGATATTCAGGTATGAAATTCTTTTTGATGTTTTGACAGGAACAAAGAAGATTTCAAACTAAATCTACTATCTCTAGAAATCGGTATTTATTTCTCAGCTCTTTAAATATCTTGCATTCTTTATTTCTAGTTGTTTAGACTCATATTCTAACACTTGATAAAATGTGTAAAACCTAGGAATATGTTATATGAGAACCTTTACTAAAGGATATGCTAAACTAAATTACTAAGTTACTTCATGTGCTATTATAACCTTAGAATATATATCTAAGTTATATATAACCATTCAAATAATAAAAACCTTAGTCGAATAAGGATGAATCTAATTTGAATTATTCCTAATAATTCCTACATATATATACTGGATTTGAGGAAAAATATTCTAAAATTCTTCAATAAAGATTTGTTTATAGCCAAAACCACATCCTTGTAAGAATTATAAAGGATTTATTTCCTTAAATAGTTTACGAAATATTCGAGATATCATTAAGAATATTTAGGAATATTCGAAGATATCCTAACAATAATTATAAATAATAAATTATAACTAGATACTATGTTAATGTATTCAATAATTTCGGTTGCTTTTAGTCAGTAGATCAACAAACATAATATTCTTGAAAGATGTTAAAGAAATCAATCCCAACATTTAAACAAATAAACGCCCTCAAAAATATTTATATCTAAAAAATCGTTAAAGGATTGAAATAAGTTACGTCTTCAATACTGAATAAAGTGTTCAAGTTGAATTTAATATCCTAAATTATTTTCAATTATTCCTAAATATTCCTAGGAAAGCCTATACGTGAATAGTCTAAGTAAAAAGTTGCTTGGAAAAACTAAAGTATTATAAATCCAATATCAAATAAAAATATATTAGACATTAATAATCACACTTTCAAAAGTTGTGAGACTTAATAATCTCTTTCAATAACAAAATAACAACATTCAGGATATTTCAAGATATCTAAGAATAAACTACTATATGAAAACGCAGAAAGAAAACCCAACATACCAAATATTATATTCACAACCAGAAACGGTTAAAAAGTTGACATATCAAGCTTCGCCATGAAACTCATGGTCCCTCCACTTTGATTTCTTATATTGTTTGCCCCTATACTAGGGGACTTTTGTGACAGTTGCGTATGAAGAATTCGGCATTAATGACGTGAGCACATTTGGTCGTGCTAGAAATTCACGAGGATTTAGTAACTTTTATTATTGGGGATTGATAGTATGTGAAAAATGATGAACGTGGGCGAAAACCGCGCGCAAAACGGAGTTCGTATGCTCCCGGAATCGCGAAACGAAGTTTAAAAGCAAAATGGTGACGCATGTGACGTGGGGCGGTACGCCCCCCCCAACCCTCCAGTTGGGGCGATGCGCCCCGGAGCATATGTCGGCCAAAAATATGTTTAAGTGATTAGATTGCGTGGAAAGCTTCAAAACTTCATTATCTCGACCCTGTTTATCCTCCAGACGAAATTTTAGCTTCCTAACATCTTCAATCTTCATTACAAAGGCTTTTGAACCTCCGGATCATCCCAGGAATCATATATACAAGTCCTGATCGCTGTTTTAACCGCAGAAATTCGTTAGATCAGGTAACGGTTCGTTTTAACCTTCTAGTTTGATTTTGATTGATTAGATCTTGATTTTGAACGTAATGAGATAGTTAGGATTGTTGATTATTGCCTAGATGATGGCTAGGATTGATTATAAACGAAGAACACGAAGTTCTAACGGTTAAATCCTTGTTTTGATCCGTTGTAATGCCCGATTTTCATGAAATCATAACTATGATTATAATGGTTTAAACCATTTGATTATGACAATGTAGGTGATTAGTTTGATTAATCTTTGAAATGCAAAGGTTAAATCTAAGTGTTTCAAACTAATCACAATCATTAACATACTCATTGGAATGATTATCTGATGTTTGTGATAACAGTCAGATTAGTATGTTAAATCTGGTTATTTCACCTATTCTGATGCTACATTGTGATATTTCATTATATTTGGGTAATCAATAATAAGGATTAATCACTCCTAAGCCATTAAATCATCTAGAAACTGTTTTAGCATTATAATCAACAACATTAACTATTAGGTCAATCAGAGATTATTCTGATTAATCAAACATGTCATCAACTTTGAATTAGGAATCTAATGCAATGTAGGTTCCTACATTATCATACATTGTATGATATAACCTTAAATTAATTAATTATATAATTAATATCGAGTTGATGATTTAATAAGCAATGTCTTTGACATTGAACGTTCAGAAGGATCTAATCAGTAAACTAGAACATAAATAACTTATTAAAGATAACTAAATGCAGAATCATCTATATACTATCAGTTTGGTGATACCCTGCTACCCTTATACTATCAGGTGAGTTTCGTACAACCCCTTTTATTTTTAATCTTTTATAAACATCGGGGAAACTCTGTAAACTGTTGTCTTAACATATGATATGCATCAATGATATCTGTGTGATTTCATGTGATTTTGTGGGATTTCATGGGATTTTGCCTGTAGACTGAACTCTATCATGGAACTGAAAGTCCTCATTTTTGAACTGTATCTAGTGAACCCATGTGTGGCCGAGCAGAAAACATTGATAGTACTATTGGTTGACACCCCATTCGCTGGGAGGATTGCATCTCCCCTTGTGTGAATGTTTGTTATCTGTTTCCTAAACTTCTTAATGGTATGATAGACATTAAGATAATGAGGCATTAAGATATGTACCGACCGGTAATATCTTGAGACAGACTAGACGTCCGAAAGGAACTAGATACAGGTCCCATGGTTATCCAGAACTGAACTTTTGAGAACGTGCTTATCATATCATATTGTTTTAAATCCAACTGTCGAACTCACCAACTTTGTGCTGATGTTTCAAACTTAAATCTTTTTGCAGGGAGACAGTGACACTCGGTGAGGCAGCACTTCAAACACTAGTAATTAAATAAGTTAGTTGTATAATAAACTTAGTTGTAAATTATGATACTGATTGTAATGACGGAACCCTGTATTGTATTTATTTTAAGTTAATCTGTGTGCTTATGATATCGGTTCAAGTAAGTCACCCCTCACCTCGGAGACATCACCACTATGCTTCCGCAACCGGTTCAGTGACGTCAGACCAGACACGAGGTGACGAGGGGTGGGGGTGTGACAGGGTGGTATCAGAGCCACAGGTTATAGAGAATTAGGTTGACTTAGAAACCTAGACTATAACCATAGGCTCGTATAGTAACACAGAGAGCACCGAACATTAATATTGAACAAAACTTGTTTTAAATTAAGCCAGGATAATCAGGTGGTACAAATTCCAGTTATGAGTGGCCAACATAACTGAAATTTGCAACACGTGTGCATTCTAGTTTGATTTGATTCAAGCGGAACACTAATAACTATAAAGACAAATAGTTGTTCTGAGATAGGGAGAAGCATCATATCATGTTCATGTTTATGTTAAATATTGTTATTTAATATTTACTTGATGATACTGATTAGAAATTTTGATTGTACAGCGATGGCCGATCCAGTCGAGCAGTATATTTATCAGAGGTTCCCTTATTTGAGGTTGGATGACACGCCTAGCTCTAGTGCAGGATCAGATTCAGGTCCTAGTGAGGCATCATCGGCAGCCTCACAGGCGACCCCTACCGGACCTCATACACCTTCAGTTCCCAGACCTGTTACTCCACCACCACCATCACCAGTACTACCACCAGCAGCCCCCATTCTACCTAGTCCACCTCATTCACCTTTAGTTCATATTTCTGCCGAGAGGAGACAGGACTCCTCTCCACGGAGAGTCCCTGAGTGGGATGGGTTGAGGCGGATGCGAGGCCAAGCTCGCAAGACGACGGGGCTACCCCCGAGACGACAGATGGCTCCCCGAGATGAGCCACCGACGATACATGAGGTGGGAGAATCTTCCCACCAAGCAGAGTGGAGAGCCCAGTTACAGCAGGTCACTCATGATCTGCAAGGGATACGTCAGGACATACAGCAGCAGAGTGCTAGGATAGATGATACCCGTAGCACTGTTTTAGAGATTTTGACTTCTCACTTGACCATTATAGATCAAGTGAACACATTGGAGGCAGACACACAAGAGTGGAGGATTTCAGTTGAGGAGCGATTGCGTAGGACGTGGGTTCGGAGGATTATTGCTACCTTCTGGCGGCAGGTTGAGTTGTTGAGAGCAGGATTGGCGAGGGTGAGAGAGTCTCTGATTTGGCTTGGGATGGCCAGTTTTGAGACTAAGATGATAGTTTTGGGCGTGATCATGGCGGCAGTGGCTATGGTGTTTTCCTGCTTATCGTAATTTTTACGATAAGTATGTTTATGTAGCTCTTTTTGGGATATCCTATGTATAGACGAATAGGTTGTTAGTGTGTGATGTGGATGGGAAATTTTGATTGTGAAATGGATCCCCGGTAGTTAGTATGGATGAATCGGTTCTGATAGTTCTTGTATTATAACCTTGTGATGTATGAAATTATGGTACTGTAATAATATGGGTGTTTTGTATATCTGTTTGTATAATGAGCTATGTGTGTGAACTATAATTAATTTTTCTGTGTGAGAACATAACCGTATGCGAACGAATTAAAATGTGAACATGTTGAACTAAAATATATATTTTGCTGGAATACAATACGGGAGCAATACTGTATGCAAATATATCTGTAACTAAAGTACAGTACGGGAGCCATACTGTACGAGAACATGTCTGAATTGTGAACGTGTCTAATTGTGAACATGTCTGTTACTAAAGTACAGTACGAGAGCCATACTGTACAAGAACATATCTATGGTCTGTATAAGAACTTAATGTATGAACTGAGAACATATTAGAGAACTTGTGTGAGAACATGTCCTAGTTTTGTATGAACATATTTCTAAAAACATGTGTTGCAATGCAAAGAGCTGGGTAAGACTCTAACATGTTTTTGAAATAACAGGACTAAGTATAACTACGAACAATTGTGTGATCTGTGTGTAATACAAACATGTCTGGACTGAATTCATGTAGTTATAATATATTCTTTATAATCACATTTCAATATAAATTTTCAGTGTAACTGAATATGATTGAATTTATGTGATAGAATGGGTTATATATTTAATGTTCTTAAACTGACCTGAATTTCTCTGCTTATGAGTAGATTAATGGCTCCTAAAAGAGGTCGACCAGCTAAGAAAGCTGCTAAGAATATTACCAACCCTGAACCGAATCAAGTTCCACCTGTGAATGTTGAATCAAATCCGGAACCACGTATCAATCCGGAAGTGAACGTAGTTCCACCTAGGAACTTGGAAACGAATACTACTCCACCAGTGAACCCTGGAGCAGGCATTGTTCCACCTGCTGGTACAAGCGGATCTGAAACAAATGAAGCTATGATAGCTCGTATTGTGCGTGAACAACTATCTGCTTGTGGTGTTCTGACACAACACCAACCACATATCACCGCAGGTTCTGGTGGGGAACACGATCATGTTGAGCATAATGCTACTGGTGGTCATGTTGAAACTCATACCACTACCGGTACAACTACCATTATTCCTGATCCACCCCGACAGGGATGTACTTATAAGTATTTTGCTTCCTGTAACCCTCCTACTTTTATTGGCAAAGAAGGAGCGGCTGGTCTTTTAAGGTGGATCGAGGAGATGGAAACTAAGCTCAAAATAAGTCAGTGTTTGGAGGAGCATAAGGTGTCTTATGCTGCCTGTTCTTTGAAAGACTCGGCTTTGACCTGGTGGAATACCCAGGCCAAGACTTTGGGTGCAGCCACAGTTGACTCGATGGGCTGGAATGATTTTAAAACTCTAATTAGATCAGAGTACTGTCCCATCACTGAAATTCAAAAACTCCAGGAGGAATTCTGGAATCACTCAATGATCGGTGCTGATTGTTTGGCTTACACCGATCGGTTTCATGAACTCACTTGTTTACTTCCCGATATGTTTCCTACGGAAGCAGCTTTAATCGAAAAGTACATTAAAGGTTTGATTCCCCAGATTCGGGGAATGGTGACTGCTGCTGAACCTACAACCCTAAAACACACGATTCTTTTGACCACTAAGCTTACCAATGAGGCGGTAAGGAGTGGTACTCTGTCTTTGAAATCTCAGACGGCTCATAGTCGTAGTGATGCCGGTACCTCGAATGTGTCAAAAGGTACCAAACGGAAGTGGTTTGGCAAAACCAAGGCGAAGGCTCCGGCAGAGATCACCCAGAGCAAGCCAACTGTGAAAAACTATGGTGCTACTATTCCCGAGAGGAAAGTTTATACTGGGCAGGCGCCCAAATGCAATAAGTGTCCACTCCATCACACAGGACCATGTCCTGTTTGTCTGAACTGTAACCGAGTTGGACATTAAGCTAAATATTGCAACTTTCCTGCTCAGACACCAAACCAAGCACCACGACAAACCACTCAAACCAACCGGTCATGTTACAAATGTGGAAGCCCTGATCATCTCATACGAAACTGTCTGAACAATAACACCAATCCGGGAACTGAAGCTAGGGGGAGAGCTTTTCAGATTGGTGCGACCGAGGCGAGACATGAAGCAAATATTGTTACTGGTACGTTTCTTCTTAATAATCTATACGCATCAGTTCTGTTTGATACAGGAGCAGATAAGAGCTTTATCTCTCCTGAATTTGCATCATTAATTTCATTGCCTACGGTAGATCTAGAAACTCCTTATGTTATTGAACTTGCTAACGGCAAGTTGATCAAAACAAACAATGTTATTCAAGGATGTTCCTTGAATCTGAATGATCATCTTTTCAATATTGATTTACTTCCTATTGAGCTTGGGAGCTTTGATGTCGTTGTTGGTATGGACTGGCTTTCTATTAACCAAGCAGAAGTTGTCTGTCAAAACAAGGTGATCCGTATTCCATTACCTAACGGTAATACACTGATAGTTCAAGGAGAACGAGCTGGTAGAAAACTTGGTATCATATCTTGTATGCGAGCTCAGAAGTTCTTAAGGAAAGGCTGTTATGCTTTCCTAGCACATGTGACTGAGCACAATTCTTCACCCAAACAAATCACAGATATCCCAGTAGTCAAGGATTTTCCCGAAGTTTTTCCTGAGGACATATCAGGATTACCCCCAGTAAGACAAGTTGAATTTCGAATCGACTTGATTCCAGGTGCAGCACCTGTTGCTAAAGCCCCTTATCGGCTTGCACCATCCGAAATGCAAGAACTTTCAGGTCAATTGCAAGAACTATTAGACAAAGGTTTTATCAGACCTAGTTTCTCACCCTGGGGAGCACCTATTCTTTTTGTGAAAAAGAAGGATGGTTCATTCAGGATGTGTATTGACTACAGGGAACTCAATAAACTGACAATCAAGAACCGTTATCCACTACCTCGTATCGATGATCTGTTTGATCAACTACAAGGTGCTGCTTATTTTTCAAAAATCGATTTAAGATCTGGATATCATCAGTTACGTATTCATGATGATGACATTCCTAAAACTGCTTTCAGAACTCGATACGGACATTACGAATTTCTAGTAATGCCGTTTGGTTTAACAAATGCACCAGCAGTTTTCATGGATCTGATGAATCGAGTATGTAGACCTTATCTGGATAAATTTGTGATTGTGTTTATTGATGATATTCTTATTTATTCTCGAAATCAACAAGAACATGCTCAACACTTGAAATTAATTCTAGAACTTTTGGCACGTGAAAGATTATATGCCAAGTTCTCCAAGTGTGAGTTTTGGTTACGAGAAGTTCAATTTCTTGGTCATGTAGTAAATCAAAACGGTATTCAAGTGGATCCCAGTAAGATTCAAGCGGTAAAACAATGGGAGATACCACGAACCCCGACTGAAATACGCCAATTTTTGGGGTTGGCAGGTTATTATCGCCGGTTTATCAAGAACTTTTCAAAGATAGCCTTGCCACTGACTACATTGACACAGAAAAATCAACCGTTTATATGGAGTTCTCAACAGGAGGAGGCATTCCAACTGTTGAAACATAAACTCTGTAATGCACCTATCTTGACACTACCGGAAGGTACTGATAACTTCACAGTGTATTGTGATGCTTCACGTCAAGGTCTTGGGTGTGTTCTAATGCAGAAGGATAAGGTAATTGCTTATGCTTCTCGACAACTGAAAGTACATGAGAAGAACTATACCACACATGATCTAGAACTTGGTGCAGTAGTGTTTGCACTCAAGATTTGGAGACATTATCTATATGGAACTAAATGTATTATATATACTGATCACAAAAGCCTCCAACACATTCTAGATCAGAAAATGTTGAACATGCGACAGAGGCGATGGGTTGAACTGTTGAACGATTACGACTGTGAGATTCGTTATCACCCAGGCAAAGCAAATATTGTAGCTGATGCTTTAAGTCGCAAGGAACGAGTCCAACCTTTACGTGTGAAAGCGTTAGGTATGACTATTCAAACCAGTCTAATTCCTCAAATCAAAGACGCTCAGCAACAAGCTTTACAAACAATGAACTATTCTGCTGAAGGACTGAGAGGATTAGATAAGAAACTTGATACCAAAGACAATGGACTATTGTATTTCAAAGACCGAATCTGGGTTCCCCTATTCGGTAACTCTCGAACTATTATCTTGGATGAGGCGCATAAATCTAGGTATTCTATTCATCCAGGTGCTGATAAAATGTATAAAGATCTTAAAGACTTTTACTGGTGGCCTGGAATGAAGAAACACATAGCTGAATACGTGGATCGATGTTTAACATGTCTCAAAGTTAAGGCTGAACATCAACGACCTTCTGGGTTATTGCAACAACCTGAGATTCCCATGTGGAAATGGGATCAGATCTCTATGGATTTCATTACTAAATTACCCAGAACATCACGTAATCATGACTCTATATGGGTTATCGTTGATCGCCTTACGAAATCTGCGCATTTCTTACCCATCCGAGAAGATTATTCTATGGATCGACTCGCTAAACTCTATGTTAATGAGATCGTATCTCGACATGGAGTACCGATCTCTATCATTTCTGACAGGGATAGTCGATTTATGTCACTATTTTGGCAAACTCTTCAGAATGCTCTGGGCACGCAAATCAATATGAGCACAGCTTATCATCCACAAACTGACGGGCAGACTGAACGAACAAATCAAACTCTTGAAGACATGCTCAGATGCTGTGTGATTGATTTTGGAGGTAGCTGGGATATTCATCTTCCACTTGTTGAATTTTCATACAATAACAGCTACCATACCAGTATTCAATGCGCTCCATTCGAAGCACTTTATGGACGGAAGTGTAGATCACCTATCTGTTGGTCAGAGGTAGGTGAAAGTCAAATCATCGGCCCAGAATTCATTCAGGAAACAACTGATAAGATCGCACTCATTCAAGAACGAATCAAAGCTGCTCGCGATCGTCAAAAGAGTTACGCTGATAATCGCCGTAGACCACTCGAATTTCAAGTAGGTGATCGGGTAATGTTGAAAGTATCACCTTGGAAAGGCATTTTCAGATTTGGGAAGCGAGGTAAACTTTCGCCAAGATTTGTAGGGCCATTTAAAATTCTTGAACGAATTGGACCAGTAGCCTACAGATTTGAATTACCTCTTGAACTTAGTAACATTCACGATATCTTTCATATATCTAATCTAAAGAAATGTTTAACTGATGAATCATTGATCGTACCTCTCGAAGAGATTCATATTGACGAAAAACTTCAGTTCAGTGAAGAACCAGTAGAGGTAATGGATCGAGAAACGAAAGTGTTAAAACGTAGTCGCATACCGATCGTTAAAGTGCGATGGAACTCGCAGCGAGGACCCGAATATACGTGGGAACGTGAAGATCAAATGAAAGCAAAGTACCCACATCTATTCACATAAACGATTATCATAATGTAAGTCTTCATTAAATTTCGGGACGAAATTTCTCTAACAGGAGGAGACTGTGACAGTTGCGTACGAAGAATTCGGCATTAATGACGTGAGCACATTTGGTCGTGCTAGAAATTCACGAGGATTTAGTAACTTTTATTATTGGGGATTGATAGTATGTGAAAAATGATGAACGTGGGCGAAAACCGCGCGCAAAACGGAGTTCGTATGCTCCCGGAATCGCGAAACGAAGTTTAAAAGCAAAATGGTGACGCAGGTGACGTGGGGCGGTACGCCCCACCCCAACCCTCCAGTTGGGGCGATGCGCCCCGGAGCATATGTCGGCCAAAAATATGTTTAAGTGATCAGATTGCGTGGAAAGCTTCAAAACTTCATTATCTCGACCCTGTTTATCCTCCAGACGAAATTTTAGCTTCCTAACATCTTCAATCTTCATTACAAAGGCTTTTGAACCTCCGGATCATCCCAGGAATCATATATACAAGTCCTGATCGCTGTATTAACCGCAGAAATTCGTTAGATCAGGTAACGGTTCATTTTAACCTTCTAGTTTGATTTTGATTGATTAGATCTTGATTTTGAACGTAATAAGATAGTTAGGATTGTTGATTATTGCCTAGATGATGGCTAGGATTGATTATAAACGAAGAACACGAAGTTCTAACGGTTAAATCCTTGTTTTGATCCGTTG
Source organism: Mikania micrantha (assembly GCA_009363875.1). NCBI lineage: Eukaryota > Viridiplantae > Streptophyta > Magnoliopsida > Asterales > Asteraceae > Mikania > Mikania micrantha. The sequence goes on along the minus strand of CM018694.1, from coordinate 51,216,848 downwards.
TAATGCCCGATTTTCATGAAATCATAACTATGATTATAATTGTTTAAACCATTTGATTATGACAATGTAGGTGATTAGTTTGATTAATCTTTGAAATGCAAAGGTTAAATCTAAGTGTTTCAAACTAATCACAATCATTAACATACTCATTGGAATGATTATCTGATGTTTGTGATAACAGTCAGATTAGTATGTTAAATCTGGTTATTTCACCTATTCTGATGCTACATTGTGATATTTCATGATATTTGGGTAATCAATAATAAGGATTAATCACTCCTAAGCCATTAAATCATCTAGAAACTGTTTTAGCATTATAATCAACAACATTAACTATTTGGTCAATCAGAGATTATTCTGATTAATCAAACATGTCATCAACTTTGAATTAGGAATCTAATGCAATGTAGGTTCCTACATTATCATACATTGTATGATATAACCTTAAATTAATTAATTATATAATTAATATCGAGTTGATGATTTAATAAGCAATGTCTTTGACATTGAACGTTCAGAAGGATCTAATCAGTAAACTAGAACATAAATAACTTATTAAAGATAACTAAATGCAGAATCATCTATATACTATCAGTTTGGTGATACCCTGCTACCCTTATACTATCAGGTGAGTTTCGTACAACCCCTTTTATTTTTAATCTTTTATAAACATCGGGGAAACTCTGTAAACTGTTGTCTTAACATATGATATGCATCAATGATATCTGTGTGATTTCATGTGATTTTGTGGGATTTCATGGGATTTTGCCTGTAGACTGAACTCTATCATGGAACTGAAAGTCCTCATTTTTGAACTGTATCTAGTGAACCCATGTGTGGCCGAGCAGAAAACATTGATAGTACTATTGGTTGACACCCCATTCGCTGGGAGGATTGCATCTCCCCTTGTGTGAATGTTTGTTATATGTTTCCTAAACTTCTTAATGGTATGATAGACATTAAGATAATGAGGCATTAAGATATGTACCGACCGGTAATATCTTGAGACAGACTAGACGTCCGAAAGGAACTAGATACAGGTCCCATGGTTATCCAGAACTGAACTTTTGAGAACGTGCTTATCATATCATATTGTTTTAAATCGAACTCACCAGCTTTGTGCTGACGTTTCAAACTTAAATCTTTTTGCAGGGAGACAGTGACACTCGGTGAGGCAGCACTTCAAACACTAGTAATTAAATAAGTTAGTTGTATAATAAACTTAGTTGTAAATTATGATACTGATTGTAATGACGGAACCCTGTATTGTATTTATTTTAAGTTAATCTGTGTGCTTATGATATCGGTTCAAGTAAGTCACCCCTCACCTCGGAGACATCACCACTATGCTTCCGCAACCGGTTCAGTGACGTCAGACCAGGCACGAGGTGACGAGGGGTGGGGGTGTGACAACTTTTCTAAAAACTATTGTTTGAACAGCATTACACCAGAATTAAAGAACCACAAAATACTAAAAAAGATGGGCTCAGACCTTCGTGTCACACCCCCAATTTTCAACTAACGGAATCATACCGTTTGGGAACGTGACAAACCAGGATCTCAGATCATTAGACATAACGAAGACCTCTATATGAATTTCAAAACATGCTTTGGTCTTAAAAACATAACATCAGAGTTTTCAAAATTTGCGGAAGCGTTTTAAAACCAGTAACAGTTCTAAAATGTAATTTACAAAACAATTCCTCAAATGTGTAATTTAAACAATAAATGATAATCATGCATGCGACTCTATCTCCTAGTCCATGCCAGCTTTAATGCGCACCATAGCGTCCTGAGAAAACATGTAAATCAAGTCAACACAAAGGTTGGTGCATAATACAGGTTTTAAGTATTCACATTGTTCCAAATAACAGTTTGAATATCAAGTTTGCAGATAACATAATCACACATGCACAGTCATGATAGCTAGTCATATAAACTATTTACATAAGTGGTCGACACCGAAGCTGACGAATTGCCATGCTATAGCATGTTTTTGCCTTGCCACTATTGTCTAGCACAACAATAGTAAAATGTGTTTGGTCAGTTAAACACTTGCGTAGATCCCATCTACCAAGTGAGGTTTGTCAAACCTAATAGATCTATTTCCAACTACCACGCTTTGCGCTACGGCAAACTAAACGGTTCGAGATGTGTAAGGACTTTCAATTGCTATGTTGTCACATAATGTAAACAGCTAACTCATGCAAGTGATATGTATCTAAAAAGAGTTTGCACATATTTTCTCCCCCAAAACAGTTTAAAATAAGAAAGGGGCCGTGTACGCATCTTTGATAGTTGCAGAATGATCAAACGTACTTAAAATATGAATTTTATTATTCCAATGCGTTCGTATTCTCGTTACGGTTCCAACGCAACTCGAACGGGTCGAAACGGATTTGAAACGAAAGAGTTATGAGTTAAAATCTAAAAATGGTTCAAAATTGTAAAAACTGGCAGCCCTCGGGTTCGAACCCGCGACCTGCCACACCCATCACACACACTCTACCATCTTCGCCCGCTAGGGTATCGCAACAGATATCAAAATTTAATTGTTTTAAACCTACATGGGCCGGTTCCCCCTTGTTATTCCTAGCCGAAGCCTTCAACCCAAATTGATCTCCAATTCGAACTTGATCAACACTTAAACTATTGGGTTTCTGTTCTAATCATCCAACCGACTCTAGTAATGGTTTTAATTTGAAAGATTAAACAATAGAACCCTACTAATCGGGTCTTAATACTTTCGAACTCAAGTTCTTAAGTCTCCAACTTAAAATCGTTCAATCCGATAATGTGAGTCCAGCAAATCATAGGGTTATCATTGAAAATCAATTTTCGAACCACTCTGTGCTAATTAATTTGATTAACACGATCATCTAGTTCGAATTCCCCAACTACATTTGAACCGAAGAATCCTATTAGTCGAATTCGATCAATTCGTTATTAAAACACTCAATTGATTCATAATATTTCTTAGTCGACATTCTCTGAAAGTGTCTATATGATTTAATTCGATCATCAGATTGTTAAATCAAGAAATCCCCAATTCATTTCCAAGAACAAAACCCTAGAATGCGAAATCCATCAATTCGTTATAGTATGATTAAATTGACATATGGATTTCGTTTAACACTTAATTCCGAAGCTACACATATAATCTAATTTGATTTTTAAACCGATTTGATCAATGACCCCCAAAACCGTTTTTGATATGAACCCTAAGAATCAAACTCTTATGATTTGATGTTAGAACCCGAAATTGACAATTGATTTTCATTAGTCGGCACTTTTAGGTGTTTTAAGAGTCGATCATTACCTGATTTGATATCAAATTGAAGGAGATCGACTTTTAGATTGATTTCGGCCACTCCACGATCGGGTTCTTCAATCTGGAACACTTGAGATCGAATTGTTGTATGAGATATGCTCTGAGTGTGCCGATTGTGGTGTAGAAATGTGAAATTGTGAGGATTGAAGTCGAATTTCACAGTTTTGATACAACTATGTGACGGTTACGAACTTTTGATTGCCAAATGATTTAATTTCGATCATTACTCTTCTAATAACGTATGATTGCTGTTACATTTCACTAATATAAGTTGATTGAAGAGTTAATCCCATTAATTTCAGTGTATTAACACCAATTTCGAATTCCCCCTTTGCATATGAACGAATTTTGACTTTTAGGAGTCAAACTTAATTATTATCACCACTTATAGACTAATCCTTGAAATTAAACACTTAGAATCTGATTTTTGATACTTCTTAATCCTTATAAATTATTCTGGATTAATAACATATCACTTCGATTAATAAAATTGAACTAAAGATCCCGAATTACCATTAATTGGTCCTTTAACTCATTGTTGGGCTAAATTAACCCAATTGGGCTTCTCAAATACAATTGGGCCTATCCTGAACTCATTGGGCCTATCTTAGCCTTATTGGGCCTATCTTGGGCCTACTTTGGCCTTGTTTGGCCTACTTGGGCCTTAATGGGCCTTCCTTGTTTTCTTTGAGCCTAAATTGATCTTATTGGGCCTACTAACCTTTGTTGGACCTTCCTATACTTCAGTGGGCCTAATTTGTCTTGTTGGGCCTTCCTTGACCTTACTGGGTCTTCTTTGGCTTTACTGGGCCTTCATGGACCTTATTGGGCCTTCATTGGCCTTGTTGGGCCTTCATTGGCCTTGTTGGGCCTTTGATCTCACCATCTTCAGTTACCAAAGTTAATCCGAAAAGTCCGATTGTCACATCATTCCCTTGTTGAAGGAATTTTCGTCCCGAAAATTAGTAAGTGTTAGGAGTAGTTAGGAAACTACTTACAAGTTCAGATTGTGCGTGTTAGTGTGATTTGATCATTCTGTGTGCTTGTGTGTACTCACACACAAAGTCTAATGCTTGCAACATCACATCTCAAATGTGATCGTTCAATGTGACTGTTTGCGTATACACTAGTTAGTTCACCTAACTGTGACTGTTTGTGTTTGATCATACTGTGTTGTGTAACCTCACACATAGTGAGTTTCTATAACCGTTTGTACTATGCAACCCCGTACATAGAAAAATGTGTGTTGTGTAACCTCACATATAGTGAGTGTCTATAACCGTTTGTACTATGCAACCCCGCACATAGCAAAATGTGTATAACCAATCATGTATGTACTACCATAACATGTAACATATGAAATGTAGCACATAAAATATATAGAATGTAATATAGCACAATTGTTTGTAACCAAATCAATTGAATAAATAAAATGTTTGTGCTTACAGTTTGAAATTTGCAGTGTTGATGTGTGAAAGCATCACGTCATCCCCTTGTTGAAGGAAATTTCGTCCCGAAATTTAACGTGCGCTCTCAATGTTAGCAGTAGCTGTTTTGAATAGATGAGGATACTTCTTCCTCATTTGGTCTTCCCGTTCCCATGTGAATTCAGGACCACGTCTTGAATTCCATCGAACTTTGACTATCGGAATCTTGCTTTGCTTCAGTTGTTTGACCTCTCGGTCCATGATTTCAGCTGGTTTCTCAATGAATCGTAACTGTTCATCTACTTGTATTTCTTCCAACGGTACAATCAATGTCTCATCAGAAAGACATTTCTTTAAGTTCGATACATGAAAAACATCATGAACTCCACTGAGTTCATCCGGTAACTTGAGTTGATACGCCACCGGACCAATCCTTTTCAGGATTTCAAAAGGTCCTACGTAACGTGGACTAAGCTTTCCGCGCTTGCCGAATCGTATCACACCTTTCCAAGGTGATACTTTTAGAAGAACTCGGTCTCCTACTTGAAATTCCAACGGTTTACGACGTTTGTCAGCATAACTCTTCTGTCGATCCCGGGCCGCTGCCATACGGTTCCAGATTTGAACTATTTTCTCTGTCGTCTCGTGCACCAGTTCAGGACCTGTAATCTGACTGTCTCCAATCTCAGCCCAACAAACTGGTGAACGACATTTGCGACCATACAAAGCTTCAAACGGTGCTGCTTGAATACTTGTATGATAACTATTATTGTAAGAGAATTCCACTAACGGTAAATGATTCTCCCAGCTGTCACCAAAGTCAATTACACAAGCTCGTAACATATCCTCGAGCGTTTGAATCGTTCGTTCACTTTGACCGTCGGTCTGTGGATGATAAGCGGTACTCATATCTAAGCGAGTCCCCAATGACTTATGAAGAGATTTCCAAAAGTTGGAAGTAAATCGGGCATCCCGATCTGATATGATAGATATTGGCACGCCATGCCGTGCTACTACTTCCTTGATATAAATGCGAGTCAGTTTCTCCATCTTATCAGTTTCCTTGATTGCTAAGAAGTGTGCAGATTTCGTTAATCGATCGACAATTACCCAAATCGTATCACAACCATTCGGTGTACGAGGTAACTTAGTAATGAAGTCCATCGAAATCTGTTCCCATTTCCACATCGGTATCTCTGGTTGTTGCAGTAAGCCAGATGGCTTCTGGTATTCCACTTTGACTTTCGAACAAGTCAAACATTTGCTAACGTACTTAGCAATATCAGCTTTCATATGAGGCCACCAATACAGTGCCTTCAAATCATGATACATCTTGTCTGATCCTGGATGGACTGAATATCTGGACTTGTGTGCTTCATCCATCACGAGTTCCCTTAAACCTCCATACAAAGGTATCCACATTCGATTAATGAAATAACGAATTCCATCAGGTTTAACATCCAATTGTTCTTCCATTCCTCGTAAGGATTCCAGTACTAAGTTTTCCTTTTTCAAGGCCTCAATCTGAGCACTGTGCACCTTGTCAGGTAAGTCAGTATGTATTGTCATCATAAGTGCACGAACCCGTCTTGTTCCCGTTGTATCTTTTCTGCTCAAAGCGTCAGCTACTACATTGGCTTTTCCCGGGTGATACTTAATCGCACACTCATAATCGTTCAACAACTCAACCCATCGTCGTTGTCTCATATTGAGTTCCTTCTGATCAAAGATATGTTGCAAACTCTTATGATCAGTATAAATAGTACACTTAGTTCCATACAGATAATGCCTCCAAATTTTCAAAGCAAAAACCACTGCCCCTAACTCCAAGTCATGAGTAGTGTAATTCTTTTCGTGCGTTCGTAGTTGTCTGGAAGCATAAGCAATCACTTTATCCCGTTGCATCAACACACATCCCAAACCTTGTGCAGATGCATCACAATACACCACAAAGTCTTCTGTTCCTTCCGGTAAGGACAGAATCGGTGCGCTGCAAAGTTTCTGTTTCAAATACTGGAACGCAGTTTCTTGTTTATCCGTCCAGTTATACTTCGTTCCCTTGTGCGTAAGAGCTGTAAGTGGTTGAGCGATCTTTGAGAAACCCTCAATGAATCGTCGATAATAACCCGCCAAACCAAGGAATTGTCGTACCTCGGTAGGGGTCTTTGGTGCTTCCCAACTCTTAATCGCTTCGATCTTCGCTGGATCAACATGTATACCCTTTTCATTAACTATATGACCCAGAAATTGTACTTCACGCATCCAGAAATCACATTTCGAGAACTTAGCGTACAATTGTTCTTGTTTCAATATCTCTAGCAGTAATCGAAGATGTTCAGCGTGTTCCTCCTCAGATTGTGAATAGATGAGAATGTCATCAATGAAAACAATGACAAACTTATCAAGATAAGGTTTACAAACACGATTCATGAGATCCATGAATACAGCTGGAGCGTTTGTCAACCCAAATGGCATGACCAAGAACTCATAATGGCCATAGCGTGTTCTGAATGCTGTCTTCGGGATATCCTCCTCCTGGACTCTTAGTTGATGATAACCAGACCTGAGATCAATCTTCGAGTAGTAACTCGAACCTTGCAACTGATCGAACAGATCGTCAATTCTGGGTAACGGATACCGGTTCTTGATAGTAACCTTGTTCAATTCCCGATAATCGATGCACATACGGAAAGTCCCGTCCTTCTTCTTAACAAATAAGACTGGAGCTCCCCACGGTGAAAAACTAGGTCGTATGAAACCCTTATCCAACAATTCTTGCAATTGTGTGGATAACTCTTGCATCTCTGACGGTGCAAGTCGATAAGGCGCCCTAGCTATCGGTGCTGCATCTGGTGTAAGGTCGATTCGGAATTCCACCTGTCTGATAGGCGGTAATCCCGGCAAGTCTTCTGGAAACACCTCCGGAAATTCACAAACTACAGGTATATCTTCAAGCTTCTTCTCAGCTACCGGCTTTTCAGTTATAAGTGCTATAACTGCCGTATGACCTTTCCGCAGGCATTTGTGTGCTTTCATACAAGATATGAGACGCAGTGGCGTACTGCTCTTCTCGCCTTGTACATATAATGTCTCTCCCTGCGGAAGAGGTATGCGAACAATCTTTTCATGGCATACGATTTCAGCCTGATTTTTGGACAACCAGTCCATGCCAATAACTACATCAAAACTGCCTAAGGCAATAGGCATAAGATCAATCTCTAATGTTTGACCCATCAAATCAAGGATACATCCCTTAAAGATTTGTTCAACTACAATTAACTTACCATCAGCTAATTCCACAGTGTATGGACTATCTAAGGCAGTGGGACTAACATTTAGCAACTTAGCAAGTGAACTAGATACAAAACTCCGATCGGCACCAGTGTCAAATAACATAGAGGCATAGTGATTATTTAAGAGGAACGTACCCGTAACGATGTTGGGATCCTCCCGCGCTTGACGTCCTCCAATCACAAACGCCCTGCCTCTTGCACCATTGTTGTTGTTGTTGTTATTGTTGTTGTTGGTGCCATTACCATTACCGTTGCCATTACCATTGCCATTACCATTGTTATTGACATTATTGTCCCCGCCCTTCTTGAGCTGTGGGCAATCTTTCTTAAAATGCCCCATTTTGCCACACCCAAAACAACCCTTTTGAGCGTTGTTCTGGTTATTGTTCTGGTTGTTGTTGTTCTGTAGCTCCCCGCGACAATCCTTAGCCGCATGCCCAATCTTGCCACAACTCTGGCACTTAGCTTTCTCACACTGATTACCTGCATGATGGTAACCACATCTATTGCACTTGGGGTGTTTGCCAATATAACCCCCCGACGATGATGAGTGCTGACCACTGCTTGAACCATGATAAGACTTGTTTGAGTCTTGTTTCCGGTTTTGCTGATATGATTGTTGGTTGTTACCCTTGAAGTTGTTACTTTCCCACTTTCTCTTATGATCTCCTACCTTGGTAGCAGATGTTCGTTTGGGCAGAGTCCCCTGTAACACTGCCTGGTCAGTAAGCTGATGCGCTAAACGAACAGCTTGTTGGATGGTGGTGGGATTTGCTGAAGTAACCAACCCCTGAATCTGAGGCACTAGTCCTCCAATGTACCTTTCAATCCACTAACTGGCTGGAGTAGCCATGTGTGGTAGCAGTCTGGCCAACTCGTGTGACCTGGTTGTGTACTCTTCAATGTTTGACCCCTCCATCTTGAGGTGCCAGTATTCCTCCTCCAACTTCTGCATTTCACTGCGAGGACAGTACTCCTCTTGCAGTAAAGTTTTGAAGTCATTCCATGTTAAGGCATTAGCCTCTCCTAACCCCAGAGTCTGAACATTTGAGTTCCACCAAGTTAGTGCTGGACCCTCCAATGTTCCCGTAGCAAATTTCACCTTGCTTTCGTTAGGGCAGTTGCACATTTCAAACACAGACTCCGCCTTTTCAATCCACCGAAGGAGTCCAATGGCCCCCTCCGACCCTTTGAAATTGTGAGGTTTACAGTCCAAAAACATCTTGAACGTGCAGACTTGTGGGTTAACCAATCCCCCAGCTGGACCTTGTGGCCCTATGTTGTGAGTCTGAGCATACTGTGCAATTGCTTCTGCAACTCTGTTGTTAATTAGCTCATTGAGCTCAGCAACAGTCATATGTACGTTTCCCTCAGCCATTAGTTTCCTATTTACAAGAAGTGTTAGCACGAAGTCAAAATCTAATGTGACATGTGTAAGTAAAACAACAAACACAACATGTAATATAAATCAACACAACTGTTGAAAATAATAATTCTTCCATAGATAGAAACTTTCTTTGAGTACAATACTTTTGAAATAAAACACAACTTTTCAAACTACTAATGTAGGAACACAACCCGTTCCTAATAAGTTTAAACAAAACAAGAAAAGAAAAAAATCAATCGTCCTCAACTATGGATTCAGGATCGGAATCAACAACTGGTGCTGGTTCCTCCTCCTCATCCTCATCTTGTTCCTCATTCTCAGAAGCCACTAAATCCTCCAAAGCTTCAACCCTGCCCGCCAAAATCTCCTCTCGGTTCTCTGACTCTTCTAGACGACCAATCAAATTGATCATCTCATCCCGCATATCATGAACCAGATGGGCAAGATTATCCTGCCTCTCAATAGCATCCCATAATTCCTGAGATCTCTGTGCTATCCTATCTTCTGCTACCTCCAGATCCTCGCGCAGTTTGGCGATCTCCTCAGCGTCCGTCCTTTGCCTCTTAGGCTCAGGAGCATCTAGTACTGGTGGTGGATGTGCAGAGGGTCCCTCAGCAGGGATCTGCTGAGTGCCCTCCTCTGGCTCCTCTTCCGGATCCTCATCCGGGTCCTCCTCGGGATCCTCGTCTGGATCCTCCTCCGGATCCTCCTCCGGATCTGAGTCATCCATCTCATATGGTGGAGGTGATGGAATAGGTGGTGGTGGTGATGATGGTGGTGCCGGAACTATCGGTTCCTCGTCCTCGGAATCATCAATGTAGATATAGGGTACCGATGATGATGCCATGCCTGTTACATGATATCATATGTAAGTGCAATGCCATGGAATGTGTAAGCAAGTCAATTACATAATGTCATATGTAATTTCTAAGCAGTATGTGTAAACAGATGTGTCTAATGTCTAACAGTCATAGTCTAAGTCTACAAATGCAAACCTAGTTCGCTATAACCAAGGTCTCTGATACCAATCTGTCACACCCCCAATTTTCAACTAACGGAATCATACCGTTTGGGAACGTGACAAACCAGGATCTCAGATCATTAGACATAACGAAGACCTCTATATGAATTTCAAAACATGCTTTGGTCTTAAAAACATAACATCAGAGTTTTCAAAATTTGCGGAAGCGTTTTAAAACCAGTAACAGTTCTAAAATGTAATTTACAAAACAATTCCTCAAATGTGTAATTTAAACAATAAATGATAATCATGCATGCGACTCTATCTCCTAGTCCATGCCAGCTTTAATGCGCACCATAGCGTCCTGAGAAAACATGTAAATCAAGTCAACACAAAGGTTGGTGCATAATACAGGTTTTAAGTATTCACATTGTTCCAAATAACAGTTTGAATATCAAGTTTGCAGATAACATAATCACACATGCACAGTCATGATAGCTAGTCATATAAACTATTTACATAAGTGGTCGACACCGAAGCTGACGAATTGCCATGCTATAGCATGTTTTTGCCTTGCCACTATTGTCTAGCACAACAATAGTAAAATGTGTTTGGTCAGTTAAACACTTGCGTAGATCCCATCTACCAAGTGAGGTTTGTCAAACCTAATAGATCTATTTCCAACTACCACGCTTTGCGCTACGGCAAACTAAACGGTTCGAGATGTGTAAGGACTTTCAATTGCTATGTTGTCACATAATGTAAACAGCTAACTCATGCAAGTGATATGTATCTAAAAAGAGTTTGCACATGTTTTCTCCCCTAAAACAGTTTAAAATAAGAAAGGGGCCGTGTACGCACCTTTGATAGTTGCAGAATGATCAAACGTACTTAAACTCGCGTAGAAAATCCTCTACGAAGAATCTGTGATTAAACAATAACCTAAAGTTATTCGGAATGTCGTTTTGTGCTTGAAATCACATACGTGTCAACACACGTATGTTAAAGTGTCAGAAATGTGCATACGCGTGCCTTTGAAATCGTTTAAATAAAATCATATTTGATTTTATTTAAATAACCGTAATTATACGCGATTTCGCTTTCGGATTAAAATATGAATTTTATTATTCCAATGCGTTCGTATTCTCGTTACGGTTCCAACGCAACTCGAACGGGTCGAAACGGATTTGAAACGAAAGAGTTATGAGTTAAAATCTAAAAATGGTTCAAAATTGTAAAAACTGGCAGCCCTCGGGTTCGAACCCGCGACCTGCCACGCCCATCACACACACTCTATCATCTTCACCCGCTAGGGTATCGCAACAGATATCAAAATTAAATTGTTTTAAACCTACATGGGCCGGTTCCCCCTTGTTATTCCTAGCCGAAGCCTTCAACCCAAATTGATCTCCAATTCGAACTTGATCAACACTTAAACTATAGGGTTTCTGTTCTAATCATCCAACCGACTCTAGTAATGGTTTTAATTTGAAAGATTAAACAATAGAACCCTACTAATCGGGTCTTAATACTTTCGAACTCAAGTTCTTAAGTCTCCAACTTAAAATCGTTCAATCCGATAATGTGAGTCCAGCAAATCATAGGGTTATCATTGAAAATCAATTTTCGAACCACTCTGTGCTAATTAATTTGATTAACACGATCATCTAGTTCGAATTCCCCAACTACATTTGAACCGAAGAATCCTATTAGTCGAATTCGATCAATTCGTTATTAAAACACTCAATTGATTCATAATATTTCTTAGTCGACATTCTCTGAAAGTGTCTATATGATTTAATTCGATCATCAGATTGTTAAATCAAGAAATCCCCAATTCATTTCCAAGAACAAAACCCTAGAATGCGAAATCCATCAATTCGTTATAGTATGATTAAATTGACATATGGATTTCGTTTAACACTTAATTCTGAAGCTACACATATAATCTAATTTGATTTTTAAACCGATTTGATCAATGACCCCCAAAACCGTTTTTGATATGAACCCTAAGAATCAAACTCTTATGATTTGATGTTAGAACCCGAAATTGACAATTGATTTTCATTAGTCGGCACTTTTAGGTGTTTTAAGAGTCGATCATTACCTGATTTGATATCAAATTGAAGGAGATCGACTTTTAGATTGATTTCGGCCACTCCACGATCGGGTTCTTCAATCTGGAACACTTGAGATCGAATTGTTGTATGAGATATGCTCTGAGTGTGCCGATTGTGGTGTAGAAATGTGAAATTGTGAGGATTGAAGTCAAATTTCACAGTTTTGATACAACTATGTGACGGTTACGAACTTTTGATTGCCAAATGATTTAATTTCGATCATTACTCTTCTAATAACGTATGATTGCTGTTACATTTCACTAATATAAGTTGATTGAAGAGTTAATCCCATTAATTTCAGTGTATTAACACCAATTTCGAATTCCCCCTTTGCATATGAACGAATTTTGACTTTTAGGAGTCAAACTTAATTATTATCACCACTTATAGACTAATCCTTGAAATTAAACACTTAGAATCTGATTTTTGATACTTCTTAATCCTTATAAATTATTCTGGATTAATAACATATCACTTCGATTAATAAAATTGAACTAAAGATCCCGAATTACCATTAATTGGTCCTTTAACTCATTGTTGGGCTAAATTAACCCAATTGGGCTTCTCAAATACAATTGGGCCTATCCTGAACTCATTGGGCCTATCTTAGCCTTATTGGGCCTACTTTGGCCTTGTTTGGCCTACTTGGGCCTTAATGGGCCTTCCTTGTTTTCCTTGAGCCTAAATTGATCTTATTGGGCCTACTAACCTTTGTTGGACCTTCCTATACTTCAGTGGGCCTAATTTGTCTTGTTGGGCCTTCCTTGACCTTACTGGGTCTTCTTTGGCTTTACTGGGCCTTCATGGACCTTATTGGGCCTTCATTGGCCTTGTTGGGCCTTCATTGGCCTTGTTGGGCCTTCATTGGCGATCTCACCATCTTCAGTTACCAAAGTTAATCCGAAAAGTCCGATTGTCACACTTCGCATCATTGTCATCATCGCCCATCGTCGCCTCCTGCTCAACCACTTTAGCCTCCGCACCTGTCACCTCCACATCACCTGCCTTGCTGGTCTCACCCACCTCGCCAGCCTTATTTACTTCCACAGAAGCTTCAGCCTTGTCACCTGTCAGGGTCGCCAATATCTGCCCCATTCCTTCATATTCTTGGCCAGGGAATCCACACCTTCAGCCTTGGTCTGATTCACCAATTGGATTTTGGCCCTTAACATAGCAATGACAGCAGACTTCTTAGCTTCATCAATATGTTCTTTGAACTGGAGCTTGTGAGTGGCTTCCATGTCCTTAATCTGTTTCTTGACCTTGGCTAACTCTTTCTCGTAATGACCGGCTTTGGCTGTGAAGATTTTCTTCTGATCTTCCAGGTCATCCATCTGTTTGTCAGTTTGTTCTTTCTCAGAGATGTACTTAGCAGAGACCTACAACAATAGGAATCATTCAGAATATGTAGGGATATTATGCTAATAGACAAAATAAATAGTATACCTTTTTCAGAAGATCAGGAATGGACAGGTCAGATGGCTCTTCAAGGTCCACAGTATCTACCCCTTTTCATTTCTTCGTAATCTTTGAGGAACGGGTAGTCATAGCACGCGACTTGGGGGCAACAAGACTGGCTTTCTCCTTTTTCACGGCAAAGAAGGTGTCAAGGTCTTCAAGGTTGAATGTTGATTCTGCGAAATATGTCAGAATAATTAGAAATAAATAAGAATATTTCAGAATATTGAAATATTTTAAATATACCTGAAGCCATTGGAGTAGCTGCTTCTAGATTAGCACCAAACTTTCTGTATTGCTCGTCAATCTGCAACAAGGAACGAATTTTGTTCCTACTTTCTTCTTCTTCCGATACAAGTGATTCAAATTTAGGAGCTGCAAAAAATAAAAACGTAATAAATAAAATTACACAATAACAAATTTTAATTAGCAAAAGAAAATCCTAAGAGCGTCCTACCCTTTTCCACCCATTTGAGAGGAAGAACTTCCCCATGAGGAATAGAGCTTCTTTTCACAAAAAAGAATTTATTTCTCCGCTCATCCTCATTCATAGTGATCCCTGGAACTAAGACAGGAGCCCCACTCCGTCTCTGAAGAACGAACCGAGATGACCCGTGGGTTCTGAGTTGGTACATCAGGGATATTTCAGGGATACCAATCTCTAAACCAAAGTGATGGTCTAGTTGGTCAAGGGTGCAGAGAAGGCGCCATCCCATAGGCATAAGTTGGGGAAAAGAGAGTTTGGTGGTTAAGAAAAAATCAAAGATAAGATCGGGGAAAGGAAATTTCAAACCCAAAGTAAATGGATATTCCGGAAAACATATCCAAATGGGAGAAACATGGTCAGCTTTGAGATTTTCAGAAAAATGATGAAAAACAGTTTCATTAGGAAAGGTTTTTGAGAGTCGCAGTAGTTCAACTCTATCATTGTTAAAAACATTTCTATTTTGACGATTCAGGGTCAGAATATTTTGATCGGTAAAATCATTTGAGTTGAAATCGGAAGAAGAAGATGATCCGGACATTTCTAGAAAAGAGAAATTAAAAATTGAAGGAGAGAATAAAAGAAACTTACAGCAAGATCCTGTAGAAGATGATGGCATCAAATGAAGGAGATGTGATCATTATATCCTGCGAAAAAGGCTGGAATATGTGGGAAACCGCCATATTCATAACTGCCCTGACAACAGTCACATCACGTTTAGAATTCAAAATTTGAGTCAAGTGCCAAAACAAACGGTTATTTTCAAATTCTTACCACCAATTGAAGTGGTAATAAGAATTTGGGGGCAATTGTTATACCTGTAAAACTTTATCCTTATAATTCGGAATAATTCAGGATACGGGATATTTCGGGATAATTGGGAATATTTGCGTGTATGAATATATATGATCTGATGACTTGAATAATAAATAATGATAGTTTATAATTTATTTTGTTATTCAACACGTGCTATTAACGCTTGAAATGAGTCAACAGATAACGTGGATTACATGAAGAAACTGATAACGTTCACTAATGATCAGTTGGCGCATGATTGGTGACTGGACCGAATAACAAGGAACAACCTTTGACCATCATTGTATCATTTTTATTATAAATTGAGGCAACATCGATCTAGGAACAGACACAACTCACTTAGCTTACTTCTGATCATTTCTCGTTCACGTTCACTGTATTCAAAGTTCAAAATCACATAGTGATCGATCAATTGCGCTCTTGTATTGTAATCTTATATTTTGTATTAATAAGAACAAGGCAGAGTGACGATTGTCACCTCCCGAGGTTTTTATGCCGGCAATCCTGAGGGATTAAAGGATTTTCCTCGTATAAATCTCGTGTGTAAGCTGTTTATTTCATTATATATTCTGAAATATCCCTAGGGATCCTCAAGGATATTTTTATTGCATTTTGCTTATAAACTGTTTTCTTGATTATAAAACACAATTCCCCACTAAACTAATTCGGTTTTGCTAAAAATTATACTTGTTAATTTTTACCCGAAACAATTTGGCGCCTACCGTGGGGCAAACTTGTGTTTTTTTATAACAAAAACCTTGTTTAAAGGCGTTTTCAGAAGAAATATAGTGAAAAATGGCTTCACAACCGAGATCAACTTCTTCATTACCTATTGTTTCTGCTACTACTACTAATATGTCCTCGCAGATTTCTGTTTTTACCAAGAAGTCTGATAATCCTAGCAATCCTGGGAAGAAAACCACATTTGTAGCCGAAAGTGTTCCATCAACAAGGATGACCACTTATGTTCCTATACTTGTTTCTAACAATGAAATCTTGAGTATGTTTCAACAGGTTCAGCAGCAAATGTTGAATCAACAGAAAATGAATCAAAGGCTTCTTAGAGAAATGGAAACGTTGAGGGCTGAAAAGAATAAGCACATACAGACTTCCACTCCATTGGCTCCAAGGATCCTGGATTTCGGGACATCAGGAGTGTCTGGGAATCACTCCGGAGCTTTATTCCCATGCAAACTAGTCTCGGGGATCCTTCGGGATCCCAAGGGATAAGGATATCTCGGGATAACACCAATATCCTGGGAACTTCTTGTCTAACTCCCATTACCAGCAATACTTTTAACTATTCTCCCAATGATACTACTAACTTTTGTTCTATGCAGGAATCCGGATTAACCCCCAAGTGGCTAAGGAGATTCAGAAACTCAGAGACATGAACTCTTGTGTTCCCGGGGTGGTCAAGCCTATCCCGGGATGGTTAAATGTCATAAGACAATAATATATCAAACAATAAAAAATAGATGATTTAAAAAAACAATTTTTGTATTAATTTTTATATATGTTTATTATGTAGAAATACATGATTTGTTGATTATGTGATTCATATGATTATTAAATCGATGATCATTCACACTTTTATTAATTATAGTTACTAAAATAGTTATTTTCAAAATTCAGTTCATACTATTATATTTAATATACTTAATCATTATCTACATTTTTGTTAATTGTACTTTCTAACTAAAAATTTCAAGCTGGGTACTTTTAACTAATATATATTCTCTCTTTGACTAATTATTTTGTAAAGACATATTTGCTTTATCTTTTACATAGTTCATTCTTAATCTATGTTATCTTTTAATTAGATGCGGCAATCCTCATCCAAATTAAAACAAATGGGTTGGTTTTGGTAAAGAATTATTGTATAATGGGTTGAAATGGGTATCACTATAACATAAAATATGTTAATATGAGTAATTTTTTAACGTAATAGGTCAAGATGTGTAATCGAAACACTATGTGAATGCAATGGATTTAAATGTTTAAAAATGATTGATAACATATGTGATGAAAAAATCATTAAAAGTTATCCTAAATATGACTAATTTGTTTAGTTTCAATACATTTAACTTAAACAAAATTGATTGTTTTTAAAACAATATATTTTGACCTAAATTGATTTTGCTTAAAACATGTTCTAACATGCACCCTTTTTGTTACCCGACCCGACTCACCCATTTTGCCAGGCTTACTTTTAATGTTACAAAATATTAAATTACAAAAACTAACCTATCTCTTTTTTGTGTTTTTTAATTTATTGTTTTATCTAACAAGTATATTATTCAGTTGTTTCACTTATGTATTAATCCGATTGATTTATATTTCAATATAATGATATATTTAAAATATATGTCATTTTACTTTTTGGGATTAGAAAAAAATAAATGTAATTATTTCAGTCATCAAAATCTAATTAAATGCTTTTTATGCTAATTTTTCTCTTTCTATTTTTGTACGGTTATATAAATTCATTGTAGCCAATGTGGGACTAGTCCACTTGTTAGAGGCATTGCCTCTTAGAAATGAGGTCTTGAGTTCAAATCCAAGCAAAGGGAATATTGGTGTAATTTAGGAGTATGAGTGGGATAATATTGCCGTTAAAAAAAATATAAATTCATTGTTATTATGAATTATTATATCTTTCAGATAATAAGTATCTAAAAAATTTGTTCAAAAGATCGTTTTTAATGTTTGAAAGTTAACTTATAAAAAATGTTGGTTTGTTAATTAACAAACATCCTGTAAATATTATGTGATTGTTTATGTTAGAATTTTTTTTTCATGATTTTGTTTTAATTAGTTTTCTAAAATTTCATGATGAATATAATATTCTGCAATCAAAATTTGACATTTCAAACATGATGATTTATAAAACTAATATGTCTTTTTATAGTTGTGATTTTGCTTATTTTGTTTTAAATGTTTTCCATTTTATCTCATTTTATAAATATCTTAGTCACTTAAATAAACAGTGGTTTAAAATTAATAGATATTTTTAAATCTAAAATTTTATCCTAACATTCATCTATCTAAGTGGTCTATATATTTCAAATTCCACTCGGTGTTTGCATTAGATTTATTAGAAATTTTATTCTTCTGATCTTAGTAACATCAATTATTTCTTTTCTATTAACTACATTCTACAACTTAACTAAAAAAAATTATCTTACAAAATCATTTAAAAAGTCTTAAATATTAATTACTAATTTATATTATCTAATATAATTTTTTTAAACAACTCGTGTAACTGGTATATTACACATGAAGTCAGTTAAATGTATCATGATGCAATACGAACTTACATCAAAGGCGTTGTGATTTTTTATTTTGTTTTTTACTAAATGAATTTAATCTATATTTTAAGGGACTATAATATGTCATTCTTTATTATTGTATGTAATACGTAATTTCTATCATGGCAAATATTTATAACAAGTATTTACGTATTTATGGATTATATTGATTTTTTTAAAGTACGTCACCATTAGGCACCACTCAACAATCGGTCCCACGACCAATATGTAATTATATTGATTTTGTAGACTCAAGAAGTACTTTATTTGTAAAATATATTTTTTCCATTTTAAAAATATTAAAAAATTTAACTTATGTGTATCTATTTTTTGTTGGTAATTTGTTTTGTGATATTAATTTTCCATACATTTTCGTATGATATACGCGTCTATAAGCTAATTTTAAAATATGTTAAATATAATATGAACCACGTACATACAAGGAAAGTCGAGTATGTTAATTATATAGTAATGTTTATATAATAAGTTTTTATTACAGTTAAATCTCTACCATTAACTTAGAGATATGAATAGTTACATTAAATATAAAAAAAATCTATATATCAAAATTTAAATGTTAATTTTTTAAAAATATTCTCCTCCAAAATTTAAAATTTAAAATTTTAAATAAACATTATGCAGTCTCTAAACTAAAAATGGTTAATGATTTGTCTTTATGTCAACTCCTTCAATAACAAGTTATATTAGTTAATCTAAACTTGTGATTATTTTTGTGTCTTGTTTGTGTTGTGTAAAAATCATCCGCCAAGTGAGTTTGATATTACAACAATATTTGAAGGAGTTGGATAAGAAGGATTTGGTTTAATCACAAATCGTGCTAAAGACTTTTCTAATCCTTATAAAGACTTATAATTATTAGGAAACAAATAATCAAAATATTATTATGTCAAAATAATTATATTAATAACAAACCGGTTTCAATCCATTTAAACCGGTTTTAACCCCCCCCCCCCACCAACCGGTTCGGTTTGTGATCAAAATATTATTAATTTCCAATTCGGTTCTCATATAATATGACTCGTAAGGTTAGCAAATCAACCGATGTCTTAATTGATTTATTTCATTGATCACAAACCGAACCGGTTTCATCCTTATACTATTCAAACCGGACCGGTTTAGGAGCCGAACCAGTTTGATGAAAAAACCGATTTGTGCAACTCTAAGTAATGTAGTTTACAGCGTTTTTTTTGTTTAACTAGATCATTAGGGCCCTATTTGTCAATATGGGCCGTATTAAAAGCGTCCGGTAATTTAACTGATCTAGAACATGCCCCTTAAATATTAATTGTATATTTAATATAACTTTATTAAAATACTAGGATTAAACTCGTGTGATACACGATTAGGGTCATATAAAACACTATTTTAAAATATCATACAAAAAATACTATTTGAAAGATTGTTGCATATCATATGAAATAAACATTTCATATGTTAGAATTATGATTACTTGCAAATGTTTAAATAAATTAAAAATATTAAAATACATGAGGTTATTATAAAGTTAGTTTAGTTAACATAAATCTTATGCACGACATATGAAGAACGTGGGTAAGACAACATAATCAACTTTTTTTCTTTTATTTACTTCACCTACATTCTTGTTGATTCAACTAGATAGAAAAATTCACTTGACTTTCTAAATCGATCCTGTTTTGACTCGAATCAATTAACCATTTTCAAAATCAATATGTCAAGACTCGATTCATCGTCAACTAGACCCGTCCATTTTGCCACATATACTTGATCATCCTCAAATCACAACCTCTATGTATGTCTCCTCAGTTATTTTGTTTTCTTAAATGAGAAAATAGTACGTTGAATTGACGGTTGGCTATTTGTCTTTGGTTCATTTTTTGTTGGGTGCTTCTTCGCAGGTAGGCTATTCAAATAACCAACCAAACCAGATTGTAAATTCGATTTTCGGTTCATTTATGAGTTTTGTTTAAATCAATTAATTGAAACGAATTTAGATATAAATTTATTATTTTTACGAATAATTATATGGTTGAATAAACCACACCAAATAAATCAAACAAACTGATAAACACTCTTATTCACAAGATGTTGGTTGCTTTTTTTATTAAGTTCGGTTAAATATCGTTGAAATTGTAGAAAACTATTTAAAGTTTGACTTGTTTGCTCCTTTCGTTCGGTTTTACGCAACAATGGTTTTTTTTTATTCAGATATAGATTTGGCGTGCTTTTTTAAATCAACTTTTGTCTACACCTCATGTTCTTTTCTTTTTATTTTAGTTTATTTATGGAAGGACAGATGACAAATAAAAAATTGTGGTCATGAATGAAATCTTAGCAGCTGGTGACACGAGTCCCTCTCCGCCTCTCAATTTTCAATTTTATTTGCTTTTGTCGGTCTAATAACTTAAATTATTAATTAGCATTTTAATATTATTTTTATTGCTTATGCCATATTCTCAATTTTTAATTTGTGAGAAACTAGTTATTTGTATATAAAATATAAAATGTACTGTTTTTTTATTCAACTCTTAAAGCTTCACACTTTATCACTATTTCACTTTGGTATTTCAACCTTTTGAAATTACTATATACGCAAATTACCAATGATATCTTGTCCTAGTGGTAAGATAGAGGTATGGGGGAAGTGATAGAAGACCCAGGTCCTGGGTTCGATTCTTGATCCCACCCGGTTTTACTGACTTTTCACCGTCGTGCCTTTGGCGGGTGCTTGGGTCGGGTTTTTCCCGAGAATTGGTGAGTGGTGGGCTAGGGGCTCCGTCCGTCTGGACTAGTGGCCAGCTTGGCATCCTTTAGCCATTGGGGGCCGCGTACAAAGTACCCGGCAGTTGATTAGTTGGTCGTTCAAAAAAAAAACTATATACGTTAATTCATTACAATGATTGCATACAAATATTAAAATAATAATAATAATTAAATGATATAATAATTAAATAACAATAAATTTTATATTAGATAAAAATTTTATAATTAAATAATAATAAGTGACAATGAAATAATATTAATAATAAAATAATAATAAACTTTAAATAATAATAAATAGGTAATAATTAAATAAATTAAAAAATAATAATACTAATAATTAAATAATACTATTCAAATTTATTAATAATATTTAGACCTGATATCGAGTACCCGGTTCGGGAACCTTGCCTATATATATGAGTGCCTTGGGAAGCGTGCACACCTTTGGCTGGAAGCACAGTTTCTCTCAAATACTCGAAGTGGGGTTCGAGAACTTCAAAGACCGGCTGTAAATCGCTCAAGAAGAAGAAGGAACACACAGGAAGCTTCCAGGAGGATCATCTACCATCAAGTAGAGATGCACAAAAAAACCGGTTAACCGAACCGGTACCGGTTCGTAACCGGTTAGAAACCGGTTTTTAAACCGGTTATTGCAATCGGTTATAGGTTTTTGAAAAAACCGGCGGTTTGGGACCGGTTTGAGGTTTCAAGAGACCAAACCGGTTAATAACCGGTTAACCAAACCGGTTAACCGGTCCCACTCACTAAAAAATCGGTTATTTATAGGTTAACCGGTTCGGTTAACCGGTTTCGGTTATTATACGGTTTCAGTTTTTGAGCTTGAAAAACCGGTTATTAACCGAACCGGTTATTGGAAAAAACCGGTTTCTAGCCTTTGACCGGTTAACCGGTTCGGTTATTCCAAAACCGGTTTTCGACCGGTTAACCGGTTTGTGCACCTCTACCATCAAGTAAGCATTCTACACTAAAAAGTTGGGATTTTTATACGAAAGTGAACTCATGCATAAAGCTCACACCTTTATGCATAAAGTTTGAGACTTTTCAGTTCCAGTGTGTGGGTAATGCCATAAGGAACCTATAACTAGCTCCCCAAAGCCTTAGATAGATTTTTGAGATGTTTTATGATGATCATATGAGTACCCGAAGATGTACTTGAGACGAGTACCCGAATTCCCTTCGAGTGTGTGATTTCGAGTATAGGAATTCGAGTATGATATTTCGAGTACTCAAATATTTCGTGTAGTCCATGGGTTTCGAGTACTCAGGTCCTTCGGGAACTTTATGGATTTTATGTACTACTTAATGAACTTCAACTGTTTCGAATACTTAGCTAAGTTTCGAGAACTTGTTGTTATAATGGGGAACTAGTAGCTACGAGGACTTAGAATAAATTATAAGTATAAGAATGGAATGTAATGAGACGATGTAATGGTGTAGGTTCTTGAGTCTTAGTTAAGGAGTTCGGCTAAGAAGACAAAGAGCTACTATCAGGTGAGTTCTAGATGCCCTGTTTCAACACTTTACGTGTATTTATGTTTTGGGCTAACATGCATGCTTTTAATATGTTTATGATACGTTATGAAGGTATGTGCCTATGCTATGATAATGAATGTTTGATGTATGATGAAATATGCAAGAGAATATGCTAAGTATGATGAATGCATGATAAATGAGTTATGATGATGAATAATATGACATGATGATGACTGTATGATAACATGCATTATGATGATAACTATGATGATAGTTATAGAATGTTATGATAAGGTCCTAGGTTGCTAGGATGGAAGTATGAGGTTATGACTATGATGCTAGCATGATATGTATGCATGATGCCATGATGTTATGATATGATGATGATGATGCTAGCATGACATGTGTATGATGCTAGGATGGTATGATGATATGAGGAGATGACGCTAGTATTACATGTTTATGATGCCATGATGACTATGATGAATGATGTTATGATGTGTCACACCCCCAAATTCCCACGTGTGGTGCCAGTCCACATGGGTGTGAGGTGGCAAGAATCACAGCTCATGGCCATATAGAACGACTCTATATGCGTTTCAAAACACAATGTTTGTCATAAACATAATCTAATAGTTTATAAATAATGCAGCGGAAATACATAAGTCATACAGCGGAAAAGTGCATTGTCAGACACTACATAGTTTAACAAAACATAACAGATTAAATATTGTTTGTTTCAAATGACATGACATGAATGCAAGCAATCCTATGCTTATTCCTAAAGTGCATTCCTATTCCATGTGCCTGTCAGTTACCTGAGAATACATGTTTAAGAAAAAGTGTCAACACATATGTTGGTGAGTTCACAGGTTCTGATACATATATAATAATCAAAAATGTTTGTTACGTGTCATGCTGTTTATCAAATGTTAGTCCCGAGCCCTAGGCTCTAAGTCACAGTGCGTCACTGCCGAACTAGACTTGTTAGTCCTTGCCTCCGCCATGTCTCGTAATAACAATGGCAAGATAGGTCAAGATTTCACGTGTCCCGGCCTCAAGTCAGTATTGTGCCACGTGGGGTTCGTCACACCCAAACAAATCTATTCAAACTCAC
This sequence comes from Mikania micrantha, assembly GCA_009363875.1. Lineage (NCBI taxonomy): Eukaryota > Viridiplantae > Streptophyta > Magnoliopsida > Asterales > Asteraceae > Mikania > Mikania micrantha. The sequence goes on along the minus strand of CM018694.1, from coordinate 51,192,886 downwards.
CTCGTTGTTTATACATTAACGATAAGACTTTGCGAGGGCTTGTTACGATTACAACACTTATGTTTGTCTAATAAACCAGCATAGACAATATGTTTGTACAAGTATAAATGATTGACTTGATTCAACAAGTATTCTCCCCCTATTTGAAAAGTTTGTAAAAGAGTTAAAAAGGGACCGTAAACTCACCTTAGTGAAATCTGAAAGTGATAGCGTAAGCTCCGGTACGTCGCAGGTGACTCGTTCACCGGTTACCTATATCGTATAGCTTACGTGAGTTCGTGTAAGTGACCGTGTTTCGTGTTCATGCTCGTGTTTGTGCTCAACAACCCTTGGTTGTTATGTTTGTCCATGTCGGTCCACATTGACCGTGTTTGTCCGTGTTAAGTCAACGACCCATTGGTGAACCGTGTGTCGGTTGTGATTCATGTAACATCCGTGATCGTGCTCATTGTGTGCAAAACACGCAAATCGCGTTTATGGACAACTTACTATTTATAGTAAGTTTCCATTTTTAGCAAGTTCCACAACGCTTATCATTTTAAGGATTCTAGCATGCTTGTTAGTCCTACGTGATCATGTTAACATATAGCATGTTGTCATATGCGACCAAATAAACACATAGTTCGTTTTTATTCCATAAAGTTTCCTAATAAGGAAAGTTTCTATATTTAGCATGGTTAATCATCAAGAATCACATAACTTATCTACACAATAGTCATATTACATCATGTTAAGTCATTTAGCATGTACAAGTCACGTATTGATATTCCTAGTTCATGAGTTTTAATAACAAAGTTTCTAAAATTAGCAAGTGTTCATATAAAGCACTATTAACTAAGTTGAGGCATAATATTAGTTAATAACATCATTAGTGACCACTGTTTTGAAAACCGGACCGGACCGGCCGGTCGGACCGGGAACCGGTGGGTGGACCGGTCCGGTTAAGGGTCTTGAACCGTTTTTGGGTGAACCGGCCGGTCGGACCGGTGAACAGGCGGTCGGACTGGAAAACCGGTGGTCGGACCGGTGGTTGAACCGGTTTTTTGATTTTTTTATTTATTTTTTATTTATTTTTTGATTTTTTATATATATATATTTATAAAATGTTTATAAAATCATCCGGTTCTTAAATCCGGTTCGACCGGTCCGACCGGTCCGACCTCTGACCGGTAACGAGACCGGTTCGACGTCCGGTCCGGTTATGAAAACATTGTTAGTGACTATAACACATCATTACATCTACAATATTCTCCTAATATCATTTCTTAGAAAGTTCATGCGAAATAAAGTTACCATAAATAGTAACTTTGTCAAAATGCATATAAATGAGCATCCTAAATATCTCCAATCCATTTTCATGTCAATATTATCATAAAATATCAATAAATCATCATTTAGAGTTGCATGCATGACCATAAAACATCTTTTAGCAAATCTTGTAGTTTAAAAGTTACTAAAAATAGTAACTATGTCACGTAAGCCATTTAAGACTATATTAAGAATAACAAATCATAACATGCATCCATATATCATCCAATATCATCTATCAATATCCAAAATCATTCAAAATACCTTAGATCATGCATGCATATAAGTACTCATGAACATTTCATAGATTTATGACCAAAAATCATACTTTCATCAACAAAGCCTATCATAGATCGTCATAGATAATAAAAATCAGTAGTAATAACATCAAATCCTGATCTAAATCACTGAAAATTCATGCATGTTGAGATTGAGTGTATGCATGTGTGTGTAAGACCTTGCATGTGGGTCTTTGAGTGTGATATGTGCAAGATAACTATGGGATTACCTTCCAATGCTCCAAAGGTGTTAAGATGGTTGATCAACAGCTCCCTAAGCTTCTGGGATCCCTATCCTAGCTGTGTAAATGATGGTGATGGTGGTGAAAAGCTCCAACAATGGCTTCCTTCAATGCTTTCAGGCTTGAATCCTCAACTCAAGCTTCAGCTATGGTGTTAATAGAGGTTCTTAGGGTGTTCCAGAAGTGTTTGTAGGTGTTTTGGGGCAGATAAACTCGAATGGTGGCGTCTTAACTCGACTAAAATGATGATGGTAGGGTTAATGATGATTTTGTGGCAAATAAGAAGATTTTCTGCGATCCTAGCCGGCAGGCGCATCGCCTGACGAGTGACACGGGCGCCAGGCGTAGCGCGCGGAACCACCTTGGTCCGGCCTTATTTCCTCGTCTCGCGCGCATCGCCAGGAGTTGTGTGTTGGGTCCGAGCGTAGCGCCTGGGCCTCCGGATGAGCCCAATAGGCCCAATTTCATAGTTTGAGTCCGTTTTCGCTCGTTTATCGACTGTAATGCGTTGTTTTAGCATCATTTGAACTCTAATCGTCAATTATTAGTCATAATTGACTCGTAAAGTGCTCTTGTGCTTAAATTGTTGTGACGTTCACCAACGTTCGTGATTTCTGACACGTGTGTGCGGTTTTTCGATAATTCCTCGAATTATCTTGTTGTGTGACTGTGTTTGCACTGTCGTGCCACGTGTCACACTAAATCAAGCTAATTCTAGTGCCACGTATGCAAATGCTAATTAAATAACATTTAAATAAAATAATGTCTGACATGGAAATTGCGGGGTATCACATGATGCTAGCATGAACTGTTATGATGATTACGATGAATGATGATATAATGCTAGTATATCATGTATGATGAATGAACGATGTTCCTATACTTGTTATGGGATATGTATGAATGATGCTCCCGTACTTGTGCTGGGTAGGTATGAAAGTCAACCTGACTATAACAGGGTATGGAAGTCAATTTGACTATAACAGGGTATAAGAGTTAACCTGACTATAACAAAGTATGAGAGTCAACTTGACTATGACAGGGTATGAGAGTCAACCTGACTTAACATGTATGAGAGTCAACCTGACTATAACAGGGTATGAGAGTCAACCTGACTATAACATGTATGAGAGTCAACCTGACTATAACAGGGTATGAGAGTCAACCTGACTATTACAGGGTATGGAGCCTTGTGCCGGCATAAGCCCATTGTTCATGTTGATGACAGTGGATGTATGATGATGATGTTCAAGATGTTATGTGATAAGGTTATGGATTATGTGAACGTAATGATGTTTTATGTTAAGTAATTTTTTAACTTACCAAAACGTTTACGATGCTTTATGAAAACTAGAACTCACCAGCGTAAGCTGACATTTTAGCATATATGTCAAGTTAAAGCTAAAGTAAGAGGAAGCGTGGAGCTCGGGCATCAAGATAGAGAATCCGATGGTGTTATGTTTTGATTTCCAATGCAATTTATGAAAGTTTTTAGTTTAAGAGCTATGTGTTATGATGAAAACCAACCTCTGGGAGGCACCCGGGAATCGGGGCCTCACAGAGTGACAACAGTTATGACGTGTTCTTATATATACGTTTTGATATACTGAAATATGTCTATATTCTGATAGTCGAAATTTCAGCGAAATTCCTGCCACAACGACGGGTTAACCCATTAGTTAGAAACACTTGTCACAATTGTAAGAACATGTAAGTCTTGAAATAAAATTATTTTTTATTTAAAACTGCTTCTATCTAAATCTCTAAATATCCTAAAGTTTAACTTATCTACGTTAAAGGTGATTCCATAAGTTTAGTGATAAAAATAAATTTTATGTAAAATAATAAAAAAATAAGTGATTTTTAAAAACTCCTAGTTTTAGTCCTTTATTTTTTTGTAGGCATTAATATAAATGAATTAAAATTTGTCAATTGCATAAAAATGTTAACATCTAATAGAAAAAATGTTATAAAAATCAACTTAACCTAATTTAAATTGTCACTTCGCAATTTATTTCTTTAAAGATGTGTTTAACAACTATATGTTAACAAATTATATTTTATTTTATTTAATATGTGTAATACGTGAAATTATTCAACCAATACAAATATACAATATGCATATTTTTAACGACATAACCTTTTGTTACTAGGTATATAACATTTTATGCATTCAACCCATGTAACACACGATATTTTAATATAGTTGGTAGTGTGTTAACAACCGATTTACCAAAAACTATTTCCAACCAAAATTTTAAATTTTCACTTTTATAATTTATAAAATATCAGTTTAACATCCTGAACTTTTTATATTTTAAAGTTTATTCTTATACTCAATTTAATTGTCGGTGACAATTTGCCACCAAACTCAACTCTTATACTTTCAAAACTTTTAAGTTTACCTCTTAAACTTTTAGGTTTAATCCCTAAACTTTGTAAAATGCTAGTTTGACCGCTAATTTTTGTAGTTTATAATTTTTCCACTGTACTCGCTGTGGCACATATAATTTGACTTTTTCTTAATTATATTTGTTTTTAAATTTAAAAAAATAATAATAATCGTGAGTTGCGTCGAATGATGGTAACTTGTTATCACCGTGAAAAATAAAACATACATTGACTAAAGAACATTGGTACTATTAAAACTGTTTTTTTAACTATGTTTTGATATCTATAACCAAATCATAGTTTATCCCTTGACTTTATAAAATGTCAAGTTTTTTAAAGATTTGAATTTATTCTCCTATACTAATATTAGTGTGTTAGTAACGTGAAAAATTAGACCAAAAACTACTTAAAATATCAATATCATTATATAATTGTTTTTATGCATATCTGGTCTCCACAATCAAGTCATCGTAATTTTATATATTTCTTTTATGCATACCTATTAGGTATGTGAGCTTTGATCAGGGTTTGTGGGTGATGACGGGAGTAGCCCAGACCCGTACAACCAACACTTAATATAGCTTATCCCGGATACAGCGTAGCAAAGATAACCAATAGCCGAGACTACTTATTGAAGCTCTGAGTCCAGATATCCCGGATAAGACTTTCTGCTAAAAACAGCCTATGAATGACATATAACCGAAAGGGGAATGAAACAAAAGGAAATCCTTGCAGAAAGTAAGATTCCTCCCCCTATGGTGAAAAGGCATGATCTATAGACTGACTAAGTGACAGCCTGCATAAAGTGTGAAAAGCCATAAAGTGCACAGTAGGCCAAGGTCAAACTCCATAACTCATAAAAGATGAGCTTCCACGAAAGGAAGATTTCGTTCTATCCCTCTCCAGCAAAGATGGTTATAAATACCAAGCTCAACAAGGAAGAAAAGTAAGTTCTCCAGATCACTCACCTCCTGCAATTCATCCATCGTTCTTACAACCATCTCTATCACATGTACTTATTCTCACGCCGGAGTCTTAACCACAGGAAACCCCTCCTATGGTGAGGCTAACAATGTTCTTTACTTTGTCTTAGCAGGGATACGAAGTACTGCCTGGATCCGAGGACCTTTGAAGCAACATTGGCGCCCATTGTGGGAAAGTCTTTCTTCGTTGGTGAGTGGTATACTCTCCAATTTCTTTAATTGTAACTAAGCTTTGCAGGACGAAGGATTCACGATCAAGAAGATGGAGGAAGCAGGTAGAACCGAAAATAACCAACGAGATGCGCCAATCATAAAAGACATGATCAAGTTAACACCTGAAGGGGTTAGAGAAAATTTCCCTCGTTTGCAGTAAGTAACTATATACGAGAAGAAATGTTACAAGGAGTAAGAGCCCGACTGACCTATGAAGGTGACTCCTCTATCCCTCTAACGCCACCGGCGCAGAATGTCCTGGAACCCGTTCTTCAAGCTTCGGATGACATCCGAGCTATAAATCAGGCACTAACGATTGTCCCAATGTCATTACCTGAAAATACTAACCAAACTTTTATGGGACTCTTGGGAGGAACGTCCCACATGGCCAACCGGCCAGAAGTAACACCAGCCTATGGTAGTCATTCAACCTACATGCAACCTCAGACAAACCTAGATTTTAACACTCTACCCACATAATCTATGCCAATCCCTCAAATGTGTGACATTTGTGGTTTTCTATATACTTAAATATGTCAAAATATAATATGGATATTTTCTAGTTGGTGTTATTCATAACTATAAATATATGTACATTGAACTATCATTTATTTAAATCATACAAAATAATGATTATTATTATTATTATTATTATTATTATTATTATTATTATTATTTATTAAAACAAAATATTTTTATTTATAAGCTTGTTCAAATATATATAGACACACGTTGTTAACATGATTTATAAACTTATATATATATATATATATATATATATATATATATATATATATATATAGGGAAGGGATCATATAATAACCCTCATTAATTGAGGTAACCCATTAACCCTGGCAAAAAACGCTCAAATCGCAAATTTTTTTTCATGGTTTTTTTTATGCAAAAATAGGGGGGCTCCTTTTTTAAGCGTTCGCTAATTCACAAGCGTTAAAAAGTTAAACGAAATATAAGTTTGCGTTACACTGAGACATTTAAATAAATGTTCGCAGTGTAACGCAAACTTACATTTCGTTTAACTTTTTAACGCTTGTGAATTAGCGAACACTTAAAAAAGGAGCCCCCCTTATTTTTGCATAAAAAAAAACCATGAAAAAAAAATTTTGCGATTTGAGCGTTTTTTGCCAGGGTTAATAGCTTACCTCAATTAAGGTGGGTTATTATTCACTCCTTACCCTATATATATATATATTCGAATATTTTTATTGTGTGTGTGCAAACACTAATGTATTATACTAAAATGATTTATAAACTTATATATATTCTAATAGTTTAAATTAATTATATTTTATTAAAAATTTAAATAACTTAATAAAAATCTTACAAATTAATTAAATTTATAAAACGTTATTGACTTATAATAGTTACTAATATTTTGTAAACATTCTAGCATGAAACAATAGGTTTAGAAAACTACAAGGATCATAATGGTAACATCTAGAATTAAAAAATCATGTTAAAGAAGTTTTAAGTTGAAAACAATGCAATACAAAGACTCCAAGGACTAAAAAGTAAATTCAAAATTTTCGTTTCTCCTCTTCCTCATCAAGAACCGCTCGAACCACAACCGATCAATCTTAGAACGTTTCTAGAATTCAAATATTTAATGGTGGTACGTTATACCCACGTTTGTGAATCAAAACAGCAGGTTAATTCGATATTTAATGCTATTGAATGGTGTTAATAACAAAACCGAACAATAGCGCAAAACATAAACCAAAATGGACTAAAGCAACCTGTCAAATTCAAAATTGAACTCACAGGAGCATAGGTGATATCACTTTGAACTTAATCGTAGCAAAAGCCCTATACCAAACATCCTAAAACGATGGATCAGTTGTTCATCTCGGTCGAAGCTTATAGAGAACTTGAACATTATCGATTCAACAACAAATCAGGTGAGTACCTATATAAGTAGACTCGGTTTGAGGTTAGGATCAAAAGCCCTATGATGCAGAGACCTAACATGTTATCGTTTGGGCGAATTGGATCGAGAAGATTTCTAGGGTTTATGGCAATTTGGGGATTTCGTTAGGATCATTATAATACTTAAAAGATTCAAGGTCAATCAGTGAACCACCCTAGATCAACCGATAAGAAGCAGTGTATGTGTATGGGTTGACCGGGCTCGAACCCGGCACCAGCGATTTTTTTACCATTTTATTTATTTATTTTATTTCTTTTATTTAAGCGCTCATTTTAATCTGAAAAATTCTAAAAAAATTCCATAAAATCTAAAATACTATTTTTAATATTCTGTAAAAATTTCATAATTTTTCAGAATATAATTTAATTATTTTGCTATTTAAATTGCTTTTTAAATAGTTTTAAATGGATTAAAAATAGTAAAACAGTTTTGAAAATTCTAGAAAAATTCTACAAGTTTTAACATAGAATTGTAAACATTCTGCAAATGTTATGAAATTTGAAAACATTATTATTAAATAATTCATTTAAATAGTTTTTAGGTGGAACTAAAAATTATAAAAAGTTATAAAAATATTTTAAATTCAGAAAAATTAATTCTGAAATATTCTATTTAACACAGAAACATTTTTAATTAAACAAAATTATTTGAAATAAAATCCTTATTTTTTGTTATTAATACAACATAAACTTTATAGCAATAGTAAGAATAATTGTATAAATTATTCAAGATAATTATTTATGAACTTACAACATTTTATTATGATTATTTAACATATGAAATATATTTATAGTTTATAAGTTATTCCAAAAATGTGAATTTTTAAACATTAAGCATCATATATTTTTTAAAGGAATAAAAAAATAGAATATTAAATGATAATCCATAATTTTATTTGAATAAAATATATATTTAAATTATTAAATAAATATTTTCACATTTGTAATCAAATAGAACCCATATTTCTTTTGAATCAATCTTGATATGATAGAGAAATCATCAGTTTTAGATTACTTAAGACTTTAACTTAGAGTTTACTTAGTATAGCTTTATGTTTATCTAAACATAGGGTGAATTGTAACTCTCAAACTTATCTATCTATTCAAGCATATCTTTTGGACAAAGCAAAGACAAGTGAGTTTTCTTGTACTTCCCTTTTTACATATTTGTAGTATTTTTGGATGTTACACATGTCTTATCAAACATGTTATTCTTGAGTCAAAAACAAATACAAGGATGCAATACTTTAGTTTAAGATAGAATTAGATTTGAATGTTATGTGTTACCTACTTGTTTATATATCTATGTGTTATTACTATTGGGATAATCATATATAACACATTAGTACTAGTAGGCTTTGATTAACATGACTTATGTCATTGTTTATATTGAAGGTGAAATTGCCAAAAACATTTAGTATTACTAGTAGCATTTCTTTAGTGACTTTGTGTCATTATGTTAGAAAGGTGAAATTGCCAAAATCATATCATCAAACATTATGTAGTACATATATATTTGGATCAATTTATATTAGACTATAATTGCATCTTATTTTATATATCTACATATCAACTTTATGAGATTCTCACCAACTATGCAAATAGTTGATCAAATGTTATTTTACATGTGTAACATGTTACATTGCTTGGATGAAAACACATTTAGGATACTTGGACCTAGATAATAATTATGAAACAATGTTATTTATTTTGGTTTTTGTTATGTAATGACAAATGGAATGTTGTGTTTTAATTGAAGGTTTTGATGAATGCTACGTATGGTTTAATGAGATGTTTAAATATTAAAACTTACAAAGTAGTGCAATGAGTTATGAACAATCACAATCGCGCCCCAACGTATTCCACGATCGGTCGGGGTGTGACAAAATGCCCATCAATATGGACTATGTGGGAGAGCAGACACTTAGCCCTCTTACCAACTGGAGCACAACACAACCATTTCGGCCACATCCTTTCCTGCCATCTTTCCCTTACTCAGGATTACGGGTGTAAACGAACCAAGGCAACTCGTGAAATGCTCGAGATCGGATCGGTAAAAAGCTCGAACGAGCCGAGCCTTAACGAGCTCGAGCCCTAGCTCGAGCCCAAAAGTGTGGCTCGTTTAGTTATCGAGCCCGAGCTCGAGCTTTACTTAACGAGCTCGAGCCGGCTCGCGAGCCTTAACGAGCTTTTCGTTTATATAATTTTTATTTATTATATTTAATGTTTATTTATTATATTAAGTGTTTATTTATAAAATTAATTATTTTATATATAAAATTATGATAAATATATTTAAATTGAATATTTTATGTTAAATTTATAAAATATAGTTATAAATATAATTAAATTAGTAATTAAAGTAAATAAATTAAATAAAAAAAATCTAAACGAGCCGAGCCGAGCCGAGCTCGAGCCGAAAAATTCTTTAATGAGCCGAGCTCGAGCTCGAGCCCTAATTTTTCTAAACGAGCCGAGCTCGAGCCTTAACGAGCTCGGGATCGGCTCGGCTCGTTTACACCCCTACTCAGGATATCCCCGACTACAGTTGTCCGGGATGCAGTATCCTATCCAGACATGACCTAACCTAACGCCATTTGGCACATATATGCCCAACCAGGTACCTCTTGCTGAACCAACCACCATTGTTGACGACCTATCACGACCCTACCTGCCAACCACCCACACCAAGTTTTCGGCAAGAATAGCCAACTTCCCTTTCCTACCCAAAACCAAGATGCCACCTAACGTAAAAACTTACGATAGCTTGAGTGATCCTGATGACCACCTGGAATTATTTTCTGGCTCTGCCACGATAGAACGATGGTGCCTGCCTTGGTGGTTCCACATGTTTTCTCAAACACTGATAGGCCCAGCACGTCTATGGTTCAATAGCCTGCCAGACAGGAGCATTGATATTTTAGAAGATCTTAGCATTAAATTCTTAGCTAACTTCGTGCAGCAAAAACGGTGTACCCATGATCCTGTGGAGTTGCACAACATAAAGTAGAAGGAAGATGAGGATCTATGTGCCTGTATGGAAAGGTACAAGTTAGAAAGTTTGAGTATTGGAGGTGCGAAAGAACAGATGAGAGTGTCCGGTTTCATCCATGGGGTTCGACCACGACATTTGATAGAAAACCTCAATAGAAAGATACCAAAAAGCATGGAAGAAGCCATGGAAAGGACGGAAGCCTATGTCCGAGGTAAAGAGGCAGCACAAGTCCTTGACGCAGCCAGAAAACCAAGATCCCAGTCTCGAAAAAGATCACCACCACGGTCCCGTACATCAAGGATCCAAACTTTTGATCAAAGAACAAATAATCGCCCCTACGAGGCGCAGAGGTCGTATAGCCAAGCGCCTTACTCGCCCAAAGGCAATGATGATGACAAAACACAATTGACGACGCTGACAAAGTCCTCTAAAGCTTACTACTGAGGAAGCCAGATTCAGTTTCAGGCCGCCAAAGCCTCTTTCCAAGGACGCCAGCGAGAGGAATACAAACAAGTTCTGCGACTTTCATGGAGAAACCGGCCATCACACCAATGACTACTTCCAACTCAAGAAACGAATTATAGCAGTTGTCAAGTCAGGTGAGTTAGCTCCCTTGGTAAAGGACATCAAAGGGAAGAAAATAGTCTTTGACAAGGCTGACACCACCAATGACAAGGGTAAAAAAGCGAAAATCCTGATGGCAGCACAGTCAGACACACCTAAGGTACATTCTCAAAAGGTTGTTAAACCTTGGACGCAGGTTAAGATCGATTTTCCACCCACACCGATAACAGCAAGCCAATATACCCCTGTGGTACACACAGCCCGGCGGTTACAGCGATATTTCGAAGCTTACCTGATCAAAGTCATAACAGATCAATCCCTATGAGAAGTGCTAACCAAAGCAGAAAACTCAGGTCGCCTGACCAAATGGGCAGTCGAACTAGGTGAGCACGGCCTTACGTATCACCCAAGGACTGCAATCAAAGGACAAGTTTTGGCAGATTTCTTGGTGGAAGGTACCTCCACGGAGGAGAAACCAGTTTGTGAAGTAGAATAAGATGATGATCCTCCTATCACAGGGTGGCAGCTTTTTATAGATGGAGCATCCGGTGTGGAGGGTTCTGGGTTAGTCCCTTTATTGGTTAGTCCTGATGGCATCAAGCTCACTTATGCCATCCGGTTGAACTTTCCATGTACCAATAACGAGGCAGAGTATGAAGCTCTTTTATCCGGGCTACGTTTGGCTTTAAAGATGAAGATCACCCATCTGCAGGTTCATGTTGATTCACTGCTGGTAGCCAATCAGGTGAATGGAAGTTATGAAGCAAACGAGTAAATAATGAAACCGTATGTTAGTTGGGCAAAGCAGATAAAGGAAATGTTCGAAGAATGTCAGTTAATCCAAGTCTCCCGAAGCCAAAACAAAAAGGTGATGCTTTTAAGTAAGCTGGTGAACTTAGCTTTTGCCCACCTTACCAAGAAGGTTTTAGTAGAAGTATTACAGGCAAGATCCACCCAGAATGCCCATATACTGACGTCCAGGAAGAAGGAGATACCTAGATGACACCCATTCATGCTTACCTTAGTAAAGGGATCCTACCAACTGATGATGACAAAGTAGAGCGCATCAAGATCAAATCAGATCAATACACAATAGAAGGAGAGCTACTTTTTAAAAAGTCATACTTATCTCCTCTCCTCTGTTGTGTTGGTCCAGAACTTAGCAGCTATCTTATCAGGGAGATACATGAGGGCATCTACGGTAACCATGCAGGACCAAGAACGGTGGTGGCTAAAATAATGAACTTGGGTTTTTACTAGCCTACCATGCACAAAGACGCCCTTGCAACTCCACGCCCATGTCCGAAACAACCCCAAGTATGACTTGGTTAATATCTCATTAGCATGGCCATTCCACAAATGTGGAAAGGATATTGTGGGTCCTTTCCCAGTTAGCAGGGGCGAAGTGAAATTTCTTTCGGTAGCAGTGGATTATTTCACAAAATGGCCAGAAGTGAGACCGTTAGCTTCTATTACAGGAAAACAAGAAGTAAAGTTTTTCTGGGAATGCATAGTGTGTCGTTTTGGCCCACTGGGGGTAGTCATCACGGAAAATAGGAAGCAATTTGAATCATACCCTTTCAAAGCTTGGTGCGAAGAATTGTAGATCAGACAAGTCTTTACATATATTGCCCATCCTCGAGCAAATGGGCAAGTCAACGAATGAACATGAGCATTGTGGATGGTCTTAAAACAAGGGTGGTAAGACACGATAAAGATTGGCTGGAAGAGCTACCCAGTGTATTGTGGGAAATTCGCACAACGGAAAAAACCGGTCATGGTAGAACTTCGTTTAGCCTGGTATACGAATCTGAAGCAGTTATCCCAGCTGAACTAGGGGTCACATCCCCTAGGAAACACATGTTTAGCACTGATAACAATAGTCAGGAGCTATGCCTCAAACTCGACTTACTCACAGAGGCACGCGACCAAGCCAGCATTTGAGAAGCTCAATACAAACAACAGTTGGAAAAGTATTATAACACCAGGGTATGGCCCGAAACTTTCAAACCAGGTGACATGGTCCTTTGAAAAAAATGAAGTCAGTCGTAAGGAGGATACATGAAAAATGGGACCTAAATGGGAAGGTCCCTACCAAATTTCAGAAACCCACCAACGAGGTTCCTATAAACTCCAAGATATGCAAGGCAAGCCCATCCCAAGACATTGGAACGCGTCCAACTTTAAATGATTCTACGTCTAAGGATCGGTGTGATTGACATGTTTCTTGTTTTATTATTATAAAAGTTTATGAGCATAACTATTTAGTCATAATCATTTTTTAAGGCATTGAGGCCATTATTGTCAATGAAACATGTTCGATTATTCCTATTATTTTACTGAGTTTTTGATCATCATGTTGCATAATCCTTACATTTCACTAAAACAAGGGTTTAACATTTCAACGTATTCCATGGGGTTCGGCCATGTCCTGCCCATGCTGCAAGGGTGAGCTCCTGATAACTTTGCTCCATGGGATTCGGCCTTGTCCTACCCATGCCTAGGTATACCAATCCGCAAATAACAATCCTATTATTTAGCCTCTACTCCCGTGTGAACAATAATTGAGGCTGATCACCTTGATATTATGATATGTTCGCAAACATGACACTCATATCCAGTCATAGATAAAAATGCAAAAAACATTTAATAACAATTAAATACACATCTAATGCCTAGTAATGATAACATAATCAAAAAGGGTAGTCAAAAAAGACCCCAATACCGAAAGCAACCAAGCATACTATGTTATCATTACATACCAAAATATCAAATTTTCAACCATCCATGACAATAACAAGTCTAACAAAAGAAGTCAAGTCTGAAACAACATCCAAACAAACATAAAGGCCCAAACGGCTAAGTTCATGATAACATAGATGGACCATTTTCCCGCATCCTCAAGGGCATCTTCAGCACTTTCTTTCACAACAGAAGCAGGGGAGTCCTTCACAATGGTGGTTGAGGAATCTTTCACAGCAATGGCTGGAGTCCCCACGGATGGACCAGCACCACTAGTAGGGTGTGGAGGTAGCACAGATGAAGAAGGGTTAATCAGACTGGTTTGGCTATTACTCAGCTGGCCTCCCAGAGCAACATCCTCTTCAATGTTCAGGGGCATGATTCCCTACAAATTAGCTAATGTAATGAAAGGTTTTGAGAAACCTGGTCAAGAAAGGCGAATTGGGCATCCTCGAATGACTTCACGGCCTACACAAGTTTGTCTTTGGCATCCGCAACATATTGAGGCACAGTCTCCATGGGCCTCCCAGCAGTAGCATCATGATAGCGGGTACATACCCCAGATGAAAATCCGTATGTATGTGCAGCCTTCTGAACTACACCAAAGGGGTCAGAAATTCAGGGCTTTGACGAAGCAAATCCACCACATGTTCGAAACCTCGAGTAATAAGCCACTCCCGATCTCTGGACGTTTCCTCCACACACTTAGTAAGAAACTGGTTCTGCTGCAGTAGGTTGCCAAGTACAACTTTCATCTTGTTTTCCTCAGACTTAAACATTCTTCTCTCTTCATTAAGCACAACACGACCCTCATTCAGCAGGGCCATTCCCTTCTCAAACTCCTCTTTGGTATCATTCAAATCCGCCTCCTCAAGAAACTTCTTCTCCGTTTATCCAAAACGTGCAACATGAACTGCATTTTCTTTCTCCAACTTAACAACTTGATCTTGTAATTCTGAAGCACGGTTTGTTTCAGCGGATAATTAAGAGCTCAGCTGAGCTGCCTCTTTGCCATACTTCTCATAACAGGAATTCCAACGCTCCAACGCCTCGGTAATATGGTAGCCAAGCTGCACATAATTACTAAACAACCCATCAATCACGTACAAGACCTCTAGAGAGTTTGAAGCACTTTTCTGACCGGGAGGAGCCATGGCTGTGTTTCTTTCTCCAACTTAACAACTTGATCTTGTAATCCTGAAGCACGGTTTGTTTTAGCGGATAATTAAGAACTCAGCTGAGCTGCCTCTTTGCCATACTTCTCATAACAGGAATTCCAACGCCTTGGTAATATGGGAGCCAAGCTGCATACAATTACTAAAAAACCCATCAATCACGTACGAGACCTCCATGGATTTTGAAGCACTTTTATGACCGGGAGGAGACATGGATGTGGCCACAGCACGACAAACACAGACATCACTAAATAAGTCACCATTACGAACTTCCTAGTTGGGCACATATGGTTGAGAAGCAAAGCCTTATTCTAGGGGTGTCACAGCCATCCCAATAGTTTCCAAATCATGAATAGTAGCTGCTCCACCATGTTGAGCATCCCAATCAAAATCCCCCAAATCAACAGTAGGAGCCCACCATGAGTTAACATGACCTTATCCTTTAATGACCGTGTTTTCATCCTTTTTGCAGGCATAGACACAGATGCAAAAGGTCCTGTCACACCTTTGTTTTTCTTTTTCCTCGCAGCTTCGTCTTTGGGCTCATCCTCATCCAACGAAAACGGAGGAAGCTCATTATGCATCACCCCCGCGTCTGGAAGCACAATAACATAGTCTTTCCCAGTGTAAACAGTTTGGATACGACTTGTCATTATGTTTTCTTCACCTTCCAGAAGTTGTTTGGAGGAGCTTTCAACATCTTAATTCGTGTCTAGTTTCATTAGGTCCAATAATCCCATCTCTGCAAAACAACAAGATGATCCATCAAAACCTTGTATCCCAAATAACCATGGAACATTCGGAATAATGAAAGCTAGGCAATAAAATACACTAAGGACACACGACGTACCACCACCTCGGTGACGGAATGCCGAGCGAAAACCGGGAAGAGCCCACTTCTCACTCAAACCAGCAAACACAAGAACATCCTCCAGGAAAGGACGAAGGTGAGTCTTATTGCTTGTTAGCAATCGATAATGGTCCACGTTCACAGTTGAATCACGAAGACATAACTCAAATAGAAACTCTGTCGAGTCACGGAACGTACAGCAGAGGACAAGGCGGAATAGCGAATGACACCCAGAAAAACTTGGATTTCCAAAATTTCACACTCGGGTTAGAAGGATAACAAAATTTGGCACACGTACCCTTGCGTTGTTGAATAGTTAGCCAATCACTATTTTTGGCCAAGTGGTAGAAACAACGAAACAGGGCCACGGTGGGCAAGGCTCTACCTGCCTTGCATGCCATCTCAAAATCTACCATTTTAATAACCCCTATAGGCGCTAACTGACACTGGTGGACTCGGCGATACTCCAACAGATTGATAAAAAATACAGAGAGGGGGAGACACAAATTAGCAAACTCGAAAAAGCGAGTGTACAACGCTACGCTTCCGGAAGGACAATCCAGCACACTCTGATCTTTCGAAGGAAGGACGGGACACAATTCTAGACCAATATCGTACAGATCACATAATTCCTGAAACTAAGAGTCTGTCATCTCCGATAAGCGCTCCGCCATATCAAAGCGAACCGCCATCAATGGCAACGAAAGGTTTAAAAGCAAAGAAACACACTATCGATATGAAAAAGAAAAAAAGGGATTGGAGTACTAACCTGCGCAAACGAAGAAGAAGAAGTCAAGGATATCAGTAATGAAGACAGAAGTTCTTCTTTTTTAATAACGGAAATGATTAACTTCCCCTAGATACACGGGAACTAACCAAAGACGTGATTGATGTGACAGAAAACCGCTGGGGCAGAATCCTGGAGCGGTGGCAAATCTTTTCCAGCGGGAAACTAAGCCGAACCATAAAGCATCTCGACACTGGGAAAATAAGGAAGTCACGGCTCTATAATGATAAAACCAATATACACCCATGACTAGGAGGCTGATGACGGGAGTAGCCCAAACCCGTACAACCAACACTTAATATAGCTTATCCGGGATACAGTGTAGCAAAGATAACCAATAGCCGAGACTACCTATTGAAGCTCTGAGTCCAGATATCCCGGATAAGTTTTTTTGCTGAAAACAGCCTATGAATGACGTATAACCAAAATGGGAAGGAAACAAAAGGAAATCCTTGTAGAAAGTAAGATTTCTCCCCTTATGGTGGGAAGGCATGATTTATAGACTGACCAAGTGACAGGCTGCATAAAGTGTAAAAGCCATAAAGTGCACAGTAGTCAAATACTTGCATGAAAATGGGAACATTACAAAGGCCAAGGTCAAACTCCATAACTCATAATAGATAAGCTTCCACAAAAGGAAGATTACATTCTATCCCTCTCCAACAAAGATGGTTATAAATACCAAGCTTAACAAGGAAGAAAGGTAAGTTCGCCAGATCCCTCACCTCCTGTAATTCATCCATCGTTCTTACAACCATCTCCAACACTTGTACTTATTTCACGCCAAAGTCTTGACCATAAGAAACCCCTCCTGTGGTGAGGCTAACAGTGCTCTTTGCTTTGTCTTAGCAGGGATATGAAGTACTGCCTGGATCTGAGGACCTTTGAAGCAACAGTAGGCACATTCTTTCAATAGCGACATAAACCCAATTACCTGGTTTGATATCTTTTTAGTGATGTGTCATTCAACTAAAATTGATTCGGCAAATGACTACATTTCAAAATAAATGGTTGGTGGATCTATAGTTAGCAAGGATTTGATAATTATAGGTACAGTCCCGAAAGGTTTATGGCGTTTCTCATAATATCATGACGAGATGGTGACCACTAGTGGTGGTGGCGAGAAGGTGACTGACGATGAAGAAAGGTGAGTGTTGGGATTTTAGATGGTGGCCAAAGTAAGTCTCGAAGTATCCAGCTTAAAGTTATTGTTTCAAGTTAATCATTCTAAAACTTTTAATGTTATTATCACAAAATAAGTAAAAGAACGTTAAATTTATTTTAATTTTACTTTTGTTTCTTGTGGGCCCACGCATGTATACATTCTATGTGTGCACCACAAATAAGGCACTTTTGCATCCACTTCATGGATAAATTTAACGCCACGGGACCAGTGGTGTTACGTTTTTGCAAAAAGTCCGTAGCAATGGTGTAATTTTAAAGTAAGGATCCATAAGTACAAAATCAACATAACACAAAGATCAACTACGTGATTAACTCTTCATTTATTTTATTCTTTTAGTTTTGGGTTATAAGGAATAAAGTTGAATATTTATAAGAGTAAATTATTGATATGATCCTTGTGGTTTGATAGTATTTCATTTTTGGTCCCAAAGTTTCATAAATTACTCATATGGTCCCAAACTTTAGACATTTGCAACACATATAGTCCTTAGGCCACTAAATTATCTTCATATACTTGACCAAATTACCCTCTTATAAGGACTATATGTGTTAAAAATGTGAAAATTTTGGGACCATATGGGTAATTTATGAAACCTAGGGACCAAGAGTGAAATACTAACAAACCACAAGGACCATATTAGTAGTTTACTCTATTTATAATTAAAGAATAGCCTTAGCTTTTATAAAGATCATGATGAAAGGTTAATTTACATGTTTTTTCTTAGATTTGTCATAATACTTAAAGAGATATTAAGTTTAAAAATACCAATAAGGATGCTCTTGACTACAATCTAACAAAGGGGCAATTACATATATTCTTGTATAAATTTATAAATTACATATATACTTGTTCCTAGATTAAATTATATATATATACATACATACATATATATACATATATATATATATATACACATATATATATATAGGGTGTGGTTCCTTTGTTAACATATGATTATTACGTTAACCGATTAACTAAATCTTATTACTTTAGGCCCCACATTAAAGTAAATCTAAAGGTGTATGTTTCTTCTTCTTCTTCTTTTATTAATGTAAGTGAACCTTACATTAATTAAAAAAAAAAGAAAAACATACACCTTTATATTTACTTTAATATGGGTCACAAAGTAATAAGATTTAGTTATTCGGTTAACGTAATAAGGAATGATTAACAATTGATCATTTCCCTATATAGTGTGTGTGTCTATATATATATATATGTATGTGTGTGTGTGTATATATATATATATTCATTCTTACCTAACGCTTTAAATTACACATATTCCCTTACTTGAAGTATTAAATTACAAATATCTCCTTACCTAAAGAAGGAAAATTAATAAAAGAATGAGACATAGGTGATTTAACTTCTAACATTAATACATACATACATACATATTATACATACATCTACATCTACATCTACATCTACATCTACATCTACATCTACAAGAGAAAGATCAAAATAAAAATTTAAATTTGCCTAAAATGGCTAAAACGAATTTTCAAAACTTCCAGAACCAACCCAAACAAACTCTGATTGAAATCATTTTGACAGCATTTGAACTGTCTCATCAAACCCTACAATATTCGTTTTTTAGTTTTAGATTTAACTATTATGTTTAGAGTTTAGGCTTTAAGGCTTGGTTTTTGCTTTTAGGGTTTATCAGGTTTAAGGTTTATTTTTAAACTTTTGGTTTCAATATTATAGTTTATTGTTTATAGTTTATAGTTTATGGTTTAGGTTTGACAAGCCGGTTCTAATAAAGCAAAAATAAGAATAATTAGAGTTCGTTTGGGTCGGTTTTTGAGTTTTAAAAATCTTTTTTAACCTTATCAGGTAAAATGGACTTTTTAGAGAGGTACTTCCGTATATGTATATGTATATAACTAGAGTTGTAAATAGAGAGATATATTATATTAATTTTTTTTTTAAAAAAAAACTAACAATGTGGCATTCTCTTTAAAGGAAGGTGACATAAAAGCAGGAAAAAATGAAACAAATAAATGTTTGAAAAGAAATGTGGAAGTCGATGTAGAGGGCCAAATACGTTATCCAGTATGGCCATGTGCTTGTCGGCCTACCCAAACATAATTAAGGCGACTAGTTCGGTACCACGTACGGTTTTTATTTATTTATTTTAATCGGTCTCCCCAAGACTAAACGTACCATAATTAATTTTGAGAGGCATATTTACCTTTCTTTGTATGTATATATAAACACGTACACCGATATGTGTAACAAGAGAAAGTAGCACTTAATATTATGGAACCAAGGGGAAGAAGTTTAGGGAGTTCACTTTTGGTGCCGAGTGTACAAGAACTAGTTAAGGAACCACTTTCAGAGGTTCCATCCCGATATGTTCGCACCGATCAAGAACCCATGGTCACCTCGTGTCTTCCATCCGAACTACCGGTTATCGACATGGAACGCTTATTATCTCACGGTTCAGCTGATTATGAACTGGAGAGACTACATCATGCATGTAAAGATTGGGGCTTCTTTCAGGTACTTGTATGAACAAACATTCTAATTAAAATATTTTTGTGCCAATGATATCATGGTTTAATAGCATTGGGTGTAATGGATAGAACTTGAGGTCTCACGTTTTGATGGCGTGTCTGATGTTTGAGTTTCTCTTCGAATACATGTCAGCTAATCGATTAGAAAAAACTTAAGATACTTTTGCATAAGTTAACCATGCATGATTAATCTATAATCACTTATTCAATGTTACTACAGTTGATAAATCATGGGTTGAGTTGTTCGTTGTTGGAGAAGGTGAAAGCAGAAACACAAAACTTCTTCAATTTGCCGATGGTTGAGAAAAAGAAGTTTTGGCAACAGCCTGAAGACGTCGAGGGTTTTGGACAAGCGTTTGTGGTGTCCGAGGAGCAAAAGCTTGATTGGGCCGACATGTTTTTCGTGGTTACACTCCCTCGTGACATCAGGAAGCCTCATTTGTTTCCAAACTTACCTCTTTCATTCAGGTTTATAATCTCTTAGTATATTATGTATTTCTTAGCTCAAATATGTTTTGTTTTCTGATTTTTGTTTTTCATTTACTTCTATTTTGTATTCTTGTGTTATAGTTATAGTTTGTCTGTCTTTGTGTTTGTGTTTAGACGTATGTGGGGAAAAAATATCATGTATATAGACACACACATAGTGTGTGTGTGTGATTGTGAACATATAATAATCCACTATTAATGTGTTAACCCAAATAACTTTGTCAAGATGAAACCAAATCTTGTAATTTTTTTAACATCATTGTAACACATTTACAATTCTTTTCTTCTTTTATAAGTTTACGATAATTAATCACCGTTTAAAACGTAACATCGTTGTAAGTTTTGGGCATAAAACAATTACAGTGTTGTAAGTTCAAAACTTACA
This sequence comes from Mikania micrantha, assembly GCA_009363875.1. Taxonomy (NCBI): domain Eukaryota; kingdom Viridiplantae; phylum Streptophyta; class Magnoliopsida; order Asterales; family Asteraceae; genus Mikania; species Mikania micrantha. The sequence goes on along the minus strand of CM018694.1, from coordinate 51,171,832 downwards.
ACAATGTTATGTCTTTAACGATAATCAATTTTCGCAAACTCATAAAAAAAAAGTGTTATAGATGTTTTACAATAATGTTAAAAAAATTCCAAAATTTGACTTCATCTTGACAAAGTTATTTGGTTTATCGTTTTAAGAGCGGGTTATTATATGAACATTACCCTATATATCTATTTATTTTAATAAATCAAAGTTTCTAGGTACACATGGCGTGGTTTAGAGCACATCCACTTTGATTTCTTATCTTTCTCTCCTATTAAATACTACTCATATTAAATAATAATATTAAATACTTTTTTACATTTTTAAACTAAGAAAAATATTTTTAATACACTAAAATATATTAATACTAAAAAACATTATAAAAATCCAAATTATTATAAGATATACAATTTTTAAAAATAGTATTTTAAAACAATTGTTTAAAGAAACAGACTTTGAAAAAATTAGTGTTTATATAAATTATAAAAAAAATTTAGTCATATTTTATATCAAAAAATTTTCTTATATTGTCTAATTTTTTATTAATGATTATTTATTATATATTTTTAATTCAACACGTGTAATACACATGGTACTAACCTAGTATATGTATGTGTGTGTGTGTGTGTGTATAGGAGAGTTCATTTGTTAATTCATCTTAATTGCGGTAACATGTATAACTCCGCCAATATTAATCTACATCTTTGTTTAATTTTTTGATTATCATTATTATATATGTAAAACACTTTCTTATTTTATAAATTTAAGCAAATTCACAATCGTTTAAGATCTTACACCAGCGTAAGTTTTCGTTATATTAACTATGTCACTAAACTGTCACAAAAACTTACAATTGTTTTAAATATTAAACGCATGTGAATTTACGAAAACACATAAAATAAGAAAGTGTTCTTATATTATGCGGGTTACCATAATAACCACTCTTATTTATTAACCCAAACTAACTCCGCCAAGATCAACCCGAATCTTTTTTTTTTGTTTTTACAAAATCATTTTTTTACATGTACAAGACAATGTTCTTTTATGTGTTTGTGCAAATTTGTTTTCTTTTGAAATCCTACATCAATATAAGTTGCCTTATTATAAGGCAACTTACAATGATGTATGATCTCAAACGAAAAGAAATCTGCACATAAAGATTTCGAAAAAACGAAAAATTCGGGTTGATCTTGGCGGAGTTATGTGGGTTAGTATAACAAAGAAGGTTAACAACGGATCCTTCCTGCTATATGTGTGTGTGTGTGTAGAGAAGTGATCAAATAATAGTCCACCTTAATTGAGTAAACCCAACATCTCGGAACTAATGATTAAAAAATTTTAGATTTAATAAGATAATGTCAAGTGTCGATAAATTTATTTTAATATAAAAGGGTATTTTAGTCATGTGTCTTAATATCAAACATGAGATCTGATAAGAGAGTGACAAGTGTCACACCCTTAAAAATCCATCCTTTTTCCTATTTTTAAATCAAAGATTTCCCATTAATTTTTATACACTTATAACATTTTCATAATATTTTAATTTTTTTATAAAAGTTATACCATTAAACTCGTCATATTTTTCTCATTAATTCCATTATAGTCATGTCAAATTTTTTTCTAACTTTATTAATTACACCAATGTAACAAGCAATAATTATGATAATTTTCCCTCCTTTTTCAAACACTTTGCATCCTAAAGAAAAAGCTTTTCTCTTATCTTAAATACAAAATATAACATAATTACAATATATATATAGGGAGGTATTTTATTAAGAACAACTTCTATGTTAAGAACTTGAGAACTGCATAATACACTTGTACATTATGAATTAAAATATTTTTAATTGGGGAGAAAAATGTAGAGCAGTTAAAAAACCACTTTATGTACAAAACTTAAAGCATAATGTACAAGTGTATTATGCAGTTCTTTAGTTCCTAACATAAAAATGGTTCTTAATAGAATGCTCCCTATATATATATATATATATATATATATATATATATATATATATTTACATAAAGAGCTAGAATTACGATAATGTAATTTACATCAATGTAATAAGCTGTAACATAAATACAAAGTGCAACATTACATAAAAAGCTGCAATTACTGAATTACATTAATGTAAGATTATGTATTTAATTAAGTAATAAAAAACATTTTTATAAAAAACTTATGTAGTTTTTTAAAAGTGAATAATTTTTTTAATGGGGTTTTTTCAAAATGGACGAAAAAAACTTTTTGAAAAAATGATGAAAACTTATAAAAAAATAATAAATTATTGCTCGTTACATAAGTGTAATGTTCTGTATATAATGTATTTTATATTAAAACTCATTAAATTGATGTAATTTATATAATAACATTACGTAAAGAGCTGCAATTACGTTAATGTAAGATTATGTATTTAATTATGTGATTATAAAAACATTTTTACAAAAAACTTATGTGGTTTTTACTAGTGAATAATTTTTTTTAATGGGAACTTTTTTCAAAATGGAAGAAAAAAACTTTTTAATAAAATGATGAAAACTTATTGTAAAAAAATAATAAGTTACAGCTTGTTATAACAGTTTAATTATGAACACTTTGGAAAAATTTGACAGGATTATACTTGAATTAAAGATAAAAATGTGACAAGCTTAATGATGTATTCTTCATAAAAATAATAATGTATACAAAACTATAAAGGTTTAAAAAACATAGGGTAAACTTTTTTTTAAATGAAATCAAGTTACACAGTAAATATCCAAAATACCCTTCAACAAGATATCAACCAATTATTTTTCCTATAATTAATATGGTCCATTCATTTTCAAATTCATTATATTAAGCAACCAATCAATTGGGTTATTGAGCTTACTCAATTAAGTTAAGTTAACAATCAATCCTTACCCTATATATACATATGTATACATATATATATTAATAAATTAATACTAATACATAAAAATGATAGTGGACACTTGTCATCTTTTTACATCATCTAAATTTTGGTTTTTCCGTTTCTTACTCCTCTTTAATTATCTATATTCATTACTATGTTAGTAGCCTGTGTATTACACGGATTAAGTAAATAAAAAATATAACGAATCATTATCAATGAAAAGTTAGAAAATATAAGATTATCATTACAATTTCGTAAGATTTGATATTTTGAGTATTAAAATAATAACATTATTTCTTTAAACACTAACTTTTTTTTATAGTTTGTTTTTCTTTAAACATTGTGTTTCAAATAATTGTTTTTGAAAATTTTATAATTTATAATAATTTAAAATAAAAGAAGTGTGTTTTTAATATTAATATATTTTAATGTATTTAAAAATCTTTTTTATTTTAAAAATATATAAAAAGTATATTTAATATTTAATATTATTATTATTTAATATTGTATATATTTAATAGGAGAGAAGAGGGAAATGATTGTCAAGATACTCAAGAAACATGCCATGTGTCATTAAAAGCTTTTATTTATTAGTATAGGTAGATGTAGATTAGTTAAATGGATAATTTTATACAAATATAAACAATTTTTATAATTGTCCCAATTTAGCCACTGAAACTTTTTTGTCTCAATTAGGTCAGTGAACTTATTTACAGTGTATTAATCCAATGTATAACTTGAATAATCGGTTAACATGATGTTAGTTTATATTTAATTTATTTAATATTTTAAGTGGTGATTTTATTATTTAATAAATAATTTAAATAAATAATAAATTTAGAAAGGAAGTATCAAATTAAAAATTATTTAAATTTAATAATTTTTAATTTAATATTATCTTTTAATTTAATATTTTTAAATAGCATGCATAAGTAGTTTTTATTTACATAGGATTAGAACACGACTGATAAGTTTAAGGACCAAATCGAGACAAAAAAGTTCTAATGACTTAATTGAAATAGTTATATAAGTTGGTTATATTTTTGTAAAACATTAACATGCTATTCAGGTTATTTATATAGGATTAAACCTTCATTAATAAGTTAAAGTAAGTAGTTTTAAAAAATCGAATTAATATAAATTTTAAGTCAAGTTAACTAAAAGAAGGATAATTATACTATTATTAAATTAACATTTACTAGTTACATTACATAAAAATGATAACATATAATTGAAAAGAAAACATTTAAAAATTAAAACATAATTTATAATTACCACATCAAAATTTTTAAACATATTCTCATGACTTTTTGTATTAACAAATTATATAATATTTTAATTAAGCTGTGTAAAATATGAGTTTAGTTAAAGTATGTAATTTGCATGCTTTTTAGTTAAATAACTTTCTGTTACAAAAGTAATTTTTTTTATTTTATTGGGATAAGGGTAATATTTGCATTCGTCTCGTCCTTCCCATACACTGCTGATTAGTGAGGTTTTCTTAGGTATATTTGTTTGTTTATATATATATATATATATATATATATATATATATATCAAAAAAGAACAGATTTTTGCATAAGAAATAATGAATAAATAAAACATGTGAGATTTGATAAAAAATGAAACATAATTGAAGTATAAAATCTTTTTTTTTGTTCTAGATTTTATTTTTTAGTAGTGAATTTTTGATTTTTTTTACCAAATTTTCGGTTTTATTTGTACTGAATTTTTTTGTAATAAATGTTTTTTGTATTAATTTTTTTTTGCTTTTAGCATGTCACATGTCAAACTTTTACTGATTATTACTATTCTTAGGCAAAAATCTCTATCTAGGATATATATATAGGGAATTAATAAAATGATAACCCCATTTTAAATAGTGTGAAAACCTTGAAAACTAGGCAAAAATCATGTAAAAAAAGTATTTTTTGAAATTTTTTTACAGGTTTGTAACATTATTCGCCACATTTTTATAAAAAAAAACCAAAATAACGCCGACTAAATATTTTATAATTTTTTTATGTTGTAAAACATATGTAACGATGCGTCAGATCTGACAAATTTTTTTACGTTTTGTTACGTATGTTTGACATGGTTTTATAAAATATTTTTTTACGTTTTGTAACGTATGTTTTACATGGGTTTTCATGGTTTTCATACTAGGAAGTGGTTTTCAAATTATCCATACTATATATATATATATATATATATATATATATATATATATAAGCTAAAAAGGGTTAAAACCTTAAAAAGTGTAGGAAGAAATCTTAGTCATTGATTTTTAAGATGAATGGTTGTAAGGGTGCCACCTCATTTGAGAGAATTAAGGGGGAATTTAAGTGGTTGGAGGGGTATAATGGGTATTGTAGCCATTGTTGACTTTATAACAACTTCCCCCTACTTTTTTTAAACGTTTATAATTTTTTTGTACGTAATTATTTTTTTAAAAAAATTACACCATAAAATAAAGCGTTTTTTTATCTTTTCAACGAGTATAATATTGCTATATAAAAAAACGACCTAAATTGGTGTATATGAATGTTGCGTTTTATGGTGTTTTTGGGATGTTCATATCACTGAACACAAAAAACATCATAAAATGTTTAGGTTCGATCTCATGAATATTCGAACAACATAAACACCACAAAATGTTAACGCCATAAACATTATAAAATAGCTCGAAAAAACACCATGAAAAGTAAACACTATAAAACTAAGTTAAAAAACACCATAAAATGTCCTGTTTTATTTTCTTTAACGCCTGGAAATCATTAACACCATAAAATGCTAACACAATAAAATAATTCAAAAAACACCATAAAATGTACATATACGTTACAAAAGAAACACCATAAAGATGTTTATGGTGTTTTTGGTGTTCAAAAAAACTATAAGACGCCTTGTTTTAGTTCGTTAACTTCTGAACATTATAAACACCATAAATGTTAACACCATAAATAAGTTGAAAAACACCATAAAACATTAACACCATAAAATATAGACATGCGTTACAAAAAAAACGCAATATAATTTTGTTTAAATAACATTTGAAAAATACCATAAAATGAACAGTTAGTAAGACTCGGTATAAGTCATTATTTTTATTTTTAAAAAAAATATATTAATATTATACTCTTTAGAAAGTCAAAAAAACGCTTGATTTTATGGTGTAATTTTTTTTTTAAAATATTAATGTACAAAAAAGTTACGAGCGTTTAAAGAAATGAGAGAAATTTGCATGTGACTTGCATGTGTAATTTATTTTTTGTTTTGACATTTTTACCCTTATGCTTCTAATCTATATGTCATTCTTTTGTGGCTTCTTAGACTTTTTAAGGTTTCAAGCCTTTTTAGAATATCCTTACCCTATATATATATAGGGTAAAGATCCTATAATAACCCTCTCTTATTGCATAACCCGAAATAACCCTGCAAGATGAACCCGAATCTTTGTTTTTTTTCAAAATCTTAGTTTTACATGTACAAGAATATGTTCTTTTATGTGTTTGAGCAAATTCTTTTTCGTTTGTGATCCTACATCAATGTAATTTGCCTTACAGCACTGTAATATTTACATTGATAAATAAATAAAAGGGGTGGCTGTCAACACCATCAGAAACCACTCAATGTCGATGGCATGGCCCAGATGGTTTTTAATTTCGATTAGCATGGGTAAATTTTTAAGTTTAATCCACATAAATCCCTTGTGGGTATAAATTTCGATGTATTGCAGTTAGTATCTACATCCTCAATATCCACTCTAACTGAAAACAAAGCTAGATATCTCAGTAGTTAGTGACCCCAACCTCATTGGCATTCATTCATTTAACAGTTCAGAAGGTTGGTTGATTACTACTGTCATTAACAGTGTCAATATGGAGCTGGGAACAGGGTCATGTGTTTCATCTATACTACAATAATGATGTATTTAATATCAATGGTTTCTAATCCCCCTCTTGATGAAACATGGATAAAATTGAGCTTGTTATTCTCGACAAAATCCTGGCCAAAACAGATCCATCGAATCTGTTAACTTTGTTGGAAGTGGCTGCCAGCACATGTCCTTCATCGATATTGTAATATCAATATATCATCCCTCAAGACCAATGTTGCCCAGGTACCCCAGCCTTCTAAGGGTTAAGCTAAGATGTTTCTGGGTTTCCTAAGTAGTTTCCGTGCACCATCTAACAGATCTAAGGTGATGAAAACCGGTTTAAGGATCATACCTGCAAAAATGGTGAAACCCACTTCCAGCAGCAACTTCTCTCTAAGATTCCGACCAAAATACTTCGAAATAGCTCCGATCCCTTGTACTTTCAGCTTCCTCTTGTCGACACGGTCGTTTCGATATATTATACGCGCGATTTGGCTAAGAAACGAAGACGTTATGATGGTTTTTGTGTGGGATTCTAGTGAAAAACGAGAAAAGCGGGATTGAGGTTAGAGAGAGAGAGAATGATCAGCCAAATGAGGAAGAAGAAGAGTTTAATCCGAGTGGTTCCCTACGTGTTTGGTCTCGCTCGGTGTCGGTTTCGCGTATTTTTACGCACGTTTTATTACGGTTGCATGATTAAACTTTCTAAATTGAAATTTAGTTTTCTTTGATTATTTTTGATAAGTTTCAAAATTGTAAAACGTAAAATATTATATTTTACTTATTTTTACTGTTTCGTTTGGGATCAGACCGTTAAACCTCGTTATTAAACATTAATTGCGCGTAGTTTTATAAAAATAGTTTAACTTAATTCTTTTTATGTTCTAATTCCTAATAGATATTATTTTTATTTTATTTTTATTATTTAAACGTTCGTAATCGTTTATTTTCGTCGTTTCATCAGAAAACGTAACTTACGCGCGTTTTCATACAGAGCGCTAACTGTACGAATACGATCGTACGTTTCACTTTCTGATTTGGTTTTCCACTTTTCAGTTGTCGTTCAGAACGTTAAACTCACAGATATGTTTGTGTGAATCGTCACCCACGCAAACACACTATCAGTTCATCGTTCGTAAACGATACTGAACTGTTGTTTGAATTGTACATTCTCACAGACGGACTCAACTAAACCTAACTGTTTTCACATTTTTATGAATAGTTTCACATTGTTTTCTCACTGATTTTGTCGGTTATCTGATTTCAGTTATTTGTGGAACTCAGATCACAACCGATTTATATTTGTCATTTGTTTTCACCCGTGTTATTTCTTGTGATTTGTTGTATTTCTGTACTTAAATTTTCATTCAAATACATACAACTGATATATTGTTCATTAGCCCTGTGTTCACCCGACTGTTTATCAATTAGTTATTCACGCATAGTTATACACACATAGTTATCTACACATAGTTATTTACACATAGTAATGGTGTGAGTACACATACCGTACGGATTGCCGGACGATCTAATACTAGTTGTCACAGTCTCCCCTTGTTAAAGAAATTTCTTCCCGAAATTTAAGCATCATTGTCGGGTATGGCTTCTTCAAACAGATGGGGATACTTTGCTTTTATGTGATCCTCACGCTCCCAGGTAAATTCTGGCCCGCGCTTGGAGTTCCAACGAACCTTCACGATAGGAATACGGCTTCGTTTCAGTTTCTTGACTTCACGATCCATAATCTCTACAGGTTCTTCAATGAAATGTAGTTGTTCATCCACTTGTATTTCCTCCAAAGGTATGATTAACGATTCATCAGCGAGACATCTCTTAAGATTGGATACATGAAACACATCGTGCACCCCGCTAAGCTCATCAGGAAGTCTGAGTCTGTATGCCACAGGACCAATCCGTTGGGTTATCTCGAACGGTCCGACATACCTTGGTGCTAACTTACCCTTAGCCCCAAAACGAACTACGCCTTTCCATGGGGACACTTTCAACATAACTCGGTCACCCACGTCGAATTCCAAAGGCTTGCGCCGTTTGTCTGCGTAACTCTTTTGGCGGCTACGTGTTGCTTGTAATCTCTGTTGTATCTAGGCTATCTTATCAGTAGTTTCCTGAATAAGTTCAGGCCCAGTGATTCTGTTGTCTCCCACTTCGGTCCAACAAATTGGAGACCGACACTTTCTACCATATAGTGCTTCAAACGGAGCACATCCAATGCTGCTGTGATAGCTATTGTTGTAGGAGAACTCAATAAGTGGTAAATGTGTATCCCAACTTCCACCGAAATCTAGGATGCATGTTCTCAACATATCCTCTAGGGTTTGAATGGTTCGCTCGCTTTGTCCATCTGTCTGTGGATGATAAGCGGTGCTCAAGTTAACACTTGTCCCTAAGGATTGTTGCAATGATTGCCAGAACCGCGAAGTAAATCGACTGTCCCGGTCTGAAATAATAGACAATGGCACCCCGTGCCGAACTACTATTTCATCAACATAGAGTCTTGCTAGCTTTTCCATCTTGTACGTTTCTTTGATCGGCAAGAAGTGTGCGGACTTGGTCAATCGATCAACGATGACCCAAATCGAATCGTGTCCGCTAGAAGTGTGGGGTAGCTTGGTAATGAAATCCATAGCTATTTGTTCCCACTTCCATTGTGGTATCTCCGGTTGTTCCAGCAAACCCGAAGGTTTCTGGTGTTCAGCTTTGACTTTGGCACATGTGATGCATTTGCCAACATAAGTGGCAACATCTTTCTTCATCCCCGGCCACCAATAGAACGACCTAAGATCTTGGTACATCTTATCGGCACCAGGATGAATAGAATAACGTGTCTTGTGTGCCTCGTCAAGTATGAGTGTTCGAAGTTCCTCTATTGCCGGGATCCATACACGATCCTGATAATAGATAACTCCATCTTGTTTTGTTTCGAAATGTTTTTCGGCTCCACAATCGAGCTCGCGCATCAAATTGTTTCTTGCCACTGCCTCTTGTTGCGCTTGTATGATTTGGTCTCGTAAACTTGTTTGCACGGTCATTCCCATTGCTCGTACGCGTAAGGGTTTGACTCTTTCTTTCCTACTCAAAGCGTCTGCAACAACATTTGCTTTGCCTGGGTGGTATTTGATCACACAATCGTAATCGTTCAGGAGCTCAACCCAACGTCTTTGTCTCATGTTAAGCTCCTTCTGATCAAATATGTGTTGTAGGCTCTTGTGATCTGTGAAGATAGTGCATTTGGTACCATACAGGTAATGTCTCCAAATCTTTAAAGCAAAGACAACAGCTCCCAGTTCCAAGTCATGTGTCGTATAATTCTTTTCGTGTATCTTCAGCTGTCGTGAGGCGTAAGCAATAACTTTGTCTCGTTGCATTAAAACACATCCGAGTCCCTGATGGGAAGCATCACAATAAACCACAAAATCATCATTGCCTTCTGGGAGTGTTAAGATTGGGGCATTGCACAATCTTTGTTTCAGTGTTTGAAAGGCTTCTTCTTGTTTCTGAGTCCACACAAATGGTTCACTTTTCTGGGTTAGCTTTGTGAGCGGCAAGGCTATCTTAGAGAAATTCGAAATGAATCTCCTATAATAACCAGCCAAACCCGGAAATGATCTGATCTCAGTAGGTGTTGTGGCACATCCCAGCTCTTGATTGCTTCAATCTTTGCAGGATCCACGTGAATTCCATCACTGTTAATTACGTGACCCAAGAACTGAACTTCTCTCAACCAAAATTCACACTTAGAGAATTTGGCATAGAGTTGTTCATTCTTTAATAGTTCCAAGATAGTCTTGAGATGTTGTTCATGTTCCTTCTCGCTCTTTGAATAGACCAGTATATCATCAATGAAAACGATGACGAACTGATCCAAATATGGCTTACACACCCGATTCATCAAATCCATGAACACCGCAGGTGCGTTCGTCAACCCAAATGGCATCACCATAAACTCATAGTGTCCATATCGAGTACGAAAGGCCGTCTTGGGTATGTCCTCTTCTTGAACCCTGAGCTGATGATAACCTGAACGCAGATCTATCTTCGAGAAATACTGAGCTCCTTGTAGTTGATCAAATAGATCATCAATCCTCGGTAATGGATACCGATTCTTGATGGTAAGTTTGTTAAGCTCTCGGTAATCAATACACATTCTGAAGGATCCATCCTTTTTCTTGACAAACAATAATGGAGCTCCCCATGGTGAGAAACTCGGTCTGATGAACCCTTTGTCTAGTAACTCCTGTAATTGATTGGACAGTTCCTGCATTTCTGATGGCGCCAGCCTATAAGGAGACTTAGCCACAGGAACCGCTCCCGGAATCAAGTCGATTCGGAATTGCACCGATCGTTCAGGTGGCAATCCCGGTAAATCATCCGGAAACACGTCCGCAAAGTCTTTCACAACCGGTACATCTTGAATCTGGATTGTCTTCTTGTCTTTCTCCACGACGTGAGCTAGGAATGTGATACACTGTTTCCTTAGGCACTTGTGTGCCTTCATGCATGATATTAGTTTGACACTACGATTTGCTTGATCTCCATGAATTTCTAACACCTGATTGTTCTCCAACGGAATACGCAATAGCTTTTCGGAACAGATGATTTCAACCCTGTTAAGAGATAACCAATCCATTCCGACAATGATATCGAAACTACCCAATTCCATTGGTATCAAATCAATGGAAAATGTGTGCTCCTCAAGTGTCAATGGGCAGTTCCTAAGTACTGTGCTAATTGTTATCTGTTTTCCATTTGCTACCTCAATGATATAAGGGGAGTCCAAAGATTCCTCAACGTGATTGAGTTGGCATGCAAAGTCGGATGAGATAAAACTCTGATCCGCACCTGTGTCAAATAATATAGATGCATAAAAATCAGATAGGAGAAATGTACCAGTGACCACATTCGGGTCTTGTCGTGCAGCAGCAGCTCCTATCTGAAAGGCCCGTCCTCTAGCTGCCGAAGCCCTTTGTGGGTTTCTCTTGGGGCAATTCCGCGAGAAGTGGCCAGGTTCGCCACAGTTGTAGCAAGACCTGTTGTCAGTAGCAGTAGCCATCACTGCTGCGTTGTTATTCCTGTTCTGGGGAGTTTGGTTTCTGCAGTGAATCACCCAGTGACCCAGTTTTCCACACCCAGTGCATTTTCTGCATGGAATCCCAGGTTGATGATGAAACTGACAGTTGTTGCATAGAGGAGCCGTGCCAGTATAATGCTTCTTGATCTGCAGTGGTTGAGGTTGTGTAGTTGTTGGAGTATGAGTGATTGCAGCAAAGTTCTTGATCACTTTCTGTTCCTTGGCCGGACGTTTATCCGGCTTCTTGGAGTTTCCAGTCTTGGATATTTCGGCCTCTTTCTTCAGTGCCCCGGAGGCAACCATTACATCTGTCAATGTTGCTGACAAAGTAACAGCCATCTCCAAGGTAGTGGGGTGGGCAGAAATCACATGCCCTTGAATGCAAGCCGGTAGTCCCCCGACGTATCGCTCAATCCGTTTTTCCACTGTCGGCACTATATCCGGTGCCAATGTTGCTAACTCATGGTATCGGGTGGTGTAGGCCAGATGCCCAGCACCAATCATGACATGATTGAGCAGTTCAGTCTCAACCTTTTTCAATTCATTTCTCGGGCAAAACTCTGCCCTCAGCAACAGTTTAAATTCCTCCCAAGGCATAGACAATGCCTCATCCCTGCCCCTAGTCTGCACTTGGGCATTCCACCATGTAAGAGCCCGTTTGTTGAACGAGCCCGCAGCATACCTTACCTTGTGTTGTTCAGGGCAGCCACTGATGTCGAGGGTTGTTTCCATTTTCTCGATCCATTGGATCAATCCAACAGCTCCCTCGTTGCCACTAAATGCCGGTGGCTTGCATCCTACAAAATTTTTGTAGGAGTAGTCTTGTTGATTTCTGGTGTTGCCACTGCCTTCACCAGATGAGTTGCCAGTGTGGTTACTGCTGTTGGAGTTAATCCTGTTCATCATGTCGGGAATTACTTCCCTCAGTTGACTGGTCAACAGTGTGGCCAGTGCGATGGTAGCAGGATCCAACTCATGATTGGGTGGTGGCGGAGGAGGAGGTGGAGGTGGTGGAGGTGGGGTAGGTGATGCAGGTGGTGTCGGTGTTGAGGAGTGAGGTGAATGCGGTGGTGGTGGCAACAAAGGTGGAGGCCTTCTTGGCGGCATTCTGATCAAAACAAAAGAATATCAGTTAGTGGAATGATCAGATGTAGAAGAAGTATGCAAATAAAATCCTTAGTCTTATGTTCTCTACATGTTGGGTCCCTAGGTTATAGTCTAGGTCAAACCGTTTAAATAATATGACCTATATTTCTCTATAACCATGGCTCTGATACCAATCTGTCACACCCCGAGCCGGCGGGCTGGATCGACTTTCCCGTCGGGCGGAAGGTTCCCGGGGCGCGATATCGGGTGATAATCATCGTGATCAGATTGTTTACATGGCACATGATATATAATGAGAAATGCTAACATGACATTCAATACATAGAATTACAAAGTTAAATTACACAGTACGTGTTCGTAATTTAACTTGGGAAATCTACTCAAAAGAATCAGATAGTTTCTATCTTGTAGCTGCACAAGATGTACAAAAGAGATTCAAAATGTCATCAAAATATATGCATCCAAAAAGCAAGCTAGGTCTTCTAAAAAGTCATCTAGCTTAATCACTGATGCTTGGTAACTAGACCTGTTCGTCACCTGAGAAAACATGCATTTAAACAAAGTCAACACTAGGTTGGTGAGTTCATAAGTTTAGTTATTTAAAAACTTTCAGAGTTATTTACACAACATCTTGTATTACCAAAGTCTTAGTTATTCTCATTTGGCATTAAGTTATCCCCATGTCCTCTCTATAGATACACCTACAGATAGGATATTGTCCAGTCAAGCATGCTTATATATAGGGCTTACGTAGAGGACAAGCCCCAGCCGACATCCCACCACACACTTGACAGAACTCAATACCACCTGTATTGTATCTATAGATAACTATTTCATCACCCATAAGTTCACTCACAATCAAAACTCCAAAATGACATACCATTACATTATCATGATATAAACATAACACAATAGGTTTCTGAGTAGTACAATTCTCCACAGTTATAAATGGTGGTATGTACTTTTCTGTTGTAAAGAGCACTAGTATCCACAGTTATTAATGGTGGGTTACCACAGTTATGAATGGTGGTATGCTCTTTGACTTACTATTACTCACATCTGATTAGGAGGTGAGAGTAAGTCTGACACGTAGTCATATCCCAATAGGTGATCAGAATTTAATTGACCACATTGCAGCCACCACAAAGGCAAACCACAATGTCCTCAATTAAATTCGGATTCATTAGTTTTCGCAAGACCTCACAACTATCTGTCACCAGCTTATGACCTGAGTGAAGTCAATCTCTCAGTCTGCCAGTCCACAGAATAGAAGTGGTGAGATAATAAGCAGACACTATCATACTCTCATCACCCGTGTCAGAAATGATAGAGTTGGAATAGGCTGACTAAAAATCAAAAGAGTTCTCATAGTTATCAACCCATAGTCATCAACTCATAGCAATCCAATAGACATAACACACATGTTCTTATAGGTATAACAAATCAATTCGCTCAGAATCAATTTGCAATTATTCCCAAAGACTTATGTAACATCAGTGCCGGACGCGTGCCGGAACAGTGATCGTAACAGTAAACATGTACAGTGATTCAGGTACACATTTCGTTAAACTATGTTTAGACTATTTACGCATTTGATTAGCATGAAACTATTAAACGATTGTCTGAATCTGACTTAAACCTTAGGGTTTAACAGTCAGGAAACATGTCAGACAACACAGTGTTGAAACATAAATACTTGATGTGATACTATTTGGTGTATACGTATGTGAGGTTAAACAAAACAAAACCTTAACAGTTGTCGTTTCAGAATGCTAAACCGATGAGTTATTCGTATAGGTGACGATCTGTACGAATGATTTTGATAGTTTAACGTTCTGAAATAATAACTTAACAGTAGAAAACAAGAATCAGAAAGCCAAATCATCGACGTGTTCGTTCGAATGACGATTCGAACGAATACGCGCGATGGTGACGCGATCTGATGAAACGATAACGAAAACGATAAAAGAAACGAACGATCATAATTTCAAAGAAATAAAATATTTCACATTTTACAATTTTGAAACTCATCATAAAATAATTTAACTTTAACTATCTTAATTAAATCGTGAACAAATTAACTAAACGTGAAAATTAAACAAAACGCGTAAACTATTATAATTCGGAAAATAATTTAATTTAACGATATTTAGAATGTTTTCTAATAATATTCATGTTCTAAAAATTTCTAAAAATAATTCTTTTTGTTTTATTTATGAAAAACACGCGTAAAAATCCGGTTACACGACGAAACCGCGAACCGAGCAACCAAAACGGACCCGAATACCCGTGGGGTATTTAAGCACCAAATGTGGTGTTTTACTCATTTTCAACCAGCCACATTCTCTCTCTTGAAGCCATTCACGAACCTTTCTCTCTATCACTAGAAACCAACTTCAATCCTTCATAACTTGCTCGTTTCTAGCCCGATTTGAGTGATTCTTTCGCCTACACGAAGCTCTTGAAGCCTTCTACAAGGAAGTACAACGGATCTACGAAGTTACTCAGCTGATTTTGAGGTATGAGCCAAAGAATATCACGAAAATTGGGGTTTTCTTACCCTAGTCGACCACATCCAACTCAACTGTGTAAAACCTTAAGTCACGCATGCTTTACACCATTGTTAGGCCGATATGTACTCCACAACTCTGTAGGAATAACGTGTAACCAGTTCATGAGTTGGGGATGAAGATGGAGTGCAGGGTTCGGGAACCACCAGGTCAAAGACGAACCTGCATGCCGACGAACCCCATGAAGACGAGCCATCACAGCCGAACCAAGAGGAGTAGCGAACCTTACCCGAGCCTTTAAGAGGAACGAACCCTTTTCCTTGGGCTAGCCTTCCGCGAACCCTTTTTGCAGACGAACCTTCATGCCAGCCGTAGCTTCCACCGAACCTTCAACATGCAGTGAGGCTGAACGAACCATATGCAACCAACGAACCCTCGCATCTCCAATCTGGCCGAACCCTAAGTGATTAAAGATAGGTTCGCTGGTGTTATTTTGTAGACGATGACAATGATGTTCGGTAATAAATTGATCGACCAATTGTTTGGCTAAACAATGTTTCGGCCCACAAGTTAATTATCTATTCAGCCGTCTAATTGGCCCAACCTGTGATAATGGGCCCATATAATCTAGCTGGTCCATGGCATTTAATCAGCCCACCCTCTTGATCCAACACACCCACACCATCGTTTTTTTTTCAGATCAATCGGCCCAACACCAGAATTTCGGCCCAACTCTTGTTAGCCGGCCCAATGAATGTTGTCAAGCTCAATCGTTTTGTCTTGGCCCAATACATATGATGTGGCCCAACTACATTAAGCCCATGACTAACACAATGGACTTTGGATTCGGCCCATGTTTGTGTAGCAAACCCACGACTTTGTTCGACCCAAACCTACTCATGACACTAGTACACCATTCGGCCCAAATGAATAATCTAGCTCATTTAATGTGAGACTCGCTAGATTTGATGAGTAAACCAACATAAGTAGCCAAGACAAATGATAACATGCAAGAGAATATATAACCATTATCAACTTTTATACAAAGGTGGCAAGTTAAGTGAACTAGTTTCATTAAGTTGAACCAACAACATATTAGAGTATACTAACAAATGATTTTCAAATAACCATGAAAAGAGAACTTTGGGCCGAATGGAGAACAATGACCAATACTTGTGAGTGTTAACCAATTTTAGGGTTAACACGAACACATGCTCAAAATCGCAGTTAAAAGTTGCACTTATAAATTAAACATAACGTGAAATCAATACAGGAACGTGAGAATTACATCAAAGAGCGCGTGTCTTCTTTATTTTAAGCTAAGTCAACCCTACAACTACAAGGTGAGTTCATTGTCCCCTTTCAAACTTATTTGTTTTAAATTCGGGACTGAGAAGCATGTTAAACATTTTATTAAAATGTTATTTAATGCTTTAAACATAAACATGAATGCTTATGATTGAAACCTTTACATTAAGCTTGATGCTTAAAATCAATTGTTGATTACTTGATACGATTACATGATTCTTGATACAATTACATGAGACTTGATTCAATTACATGAGATGTTATACAATTACATGAGACATGATACAAATACATGATACTTGATTCTATTACATGAGATGTTATACAATTACATGAGACATGATACAAATACATGATACTTGATTCAAATACATGAGACTTGATACTAATACATGAGATATGATGTTTGGAAACTATTACATGCTACTAGGCCATCATACATGTATCTAACCATAGACTACGTAATTGCTGAACGTCTGGTATTCCAGAGCTTGTACCTATGGGGTGAGATACATGTAATAACATAAACGTAATGATACTCAGCTATTACCTGGTTATAAGGGACATGTAATTGCTGAACGTCTGGTATTCCAGAGCTTTTGTCGGCTTATATGAGGTATGTAAAGGCTAAACATGAAAGTATCGATTCTAAGCTATTACCTGGTTATAAGGGACACGTAATTGCTGAACGTCTGGTATTCCAGAGCTTGTGTCGGCTTATATGAGGTATGTAAAGGCTAAACATAAACGTAACGTTACGGAGCTATTACCTGGTTATAAGGGACATGTAATTGCTGAACGTCTGGTATTCCAGAGCTTTTGTCGGCTTATAAGAGGTATGTAAAGGCTAAACATGAACTTGTTGAATGCTAAGCTGTTATCTATATAAGAGACATGTAATTGCTAAACTTCTGGTATTCCAGAGCTTTTGTCTGCTTATAGGAGATATGTAATTGCTAAACTATGTGTGTGTGAATCTATGATGCTTGATAAACATGATGATAGCTAACACTTACGAATACAATAGACATGAAAACTTTGAAACATATAACAAAGGCTTGATGAGGATTGAGTTGTTTGGTAGGTAAAATGCTTAATTATTATTAACAACAATGTCATATCTGGGTTAGTATGTGGTGGGATGTTGGCTAGGGCTTGTTCCCTTACATATGCCCTATATATAAGCATACCGACTTGGATATTACAGGTGGAGTTAATGAGGTTAAGGTTTTACCGAAGGAGGTTTGTGAAACTATTTTTATACTTATAAACTATATGAACTCACCAACCGTTGTGTTGACTTGATCTTTTTACATGCTTTCTCAGGTGAAGGACAGGTTTAAGCTTAATCTTTTGGACATGCATACTAGGCTGCCCGAATAGAGGACCTAGTTAACTTTTGGAGAAGCACATCTTTTGTTGATGATTTACTATACTTTTGATATCTTGTATAGTTACAAGATATAAACAATTATTCTTTTGATAGGTTTACTTGGTTAAATTGCAGAACATTGCTATTGTAATTTAACTTTGTAATCCTATATATCATTTGATTGTGCTTTAGATATTCTTAAACGTTGATGCTATGTAAACAATCTGATCATCATGATTATCATCCGCGATATCACGCCCCGGGAACCTTCCGCCCGGCGGGGACTCCGATCCAACCCCGCCGGCTCGGGGTGTGACAGATTGGTATCAGAGCACAAGGTTATAGAGAATATTAGGTCATTTACTTAATCGGTTTGGCCTAGACTATAACTTAGGGACCCACATGTAGAGAACTTAAGACTTAAGTTTGCATCATGTTTTCTGCATTCGATCATTGCACTAACCAAATTCTTTTGGTTATGATCAGAATGCCGCCGAGAAAACAACCTACTCCGCAAGTCTCTGCTCCTCACTCATCTACCCCATCACCTGCGGATTCACCACTGCCACCTCCTCCTCCTCCGCCTCCTCCACACTCTCCGCCGCCAGGTTCAAGCAATGTTCCGCTGATAGATCCTGCTACTATCGCCTTGGCGACACTACTGAGTACCCAGCTGACGAGTCAACTAAAGGATGTCATCCCAGAGATGATAAACAGGATTCAAGGACAAGGCAACACTTCTGGTCACACTACAGGCGAGGCTAGTGGAAACACTGGTCATACTTCGGATTGCTCCTACAAGTCCTTTGTAGGATGCAAACCCCCGAGCTTTACCGGAGTTGAAGGAGCTGTTGGACTGATCCAATGGCTTGAGAAAATGGAAAATACTTTGGACATCAGCGGTTGTCCAGAACATCACAAAGTTCGCTATGCAGCTGGTTCTTTCAGCAAGCGAGCTTTGACTTGGTGGAACGCACAGATAAGAGCCAAGGGAAGAGATGAAGCAATGGCGATGCCCTGGGCAGAATTTAAACTTCTTCTGAGGAATGAGTTTTGCCCGAAACATGAACTACAACAACTGGAGATTGAGCTCTCGAATCATGAGATGAAGGGAGCTGATCATATGACTTTTACCAATCGCTATCATGAACTGGTAGCCCTGGTGCCAGAAATGGTACCGACCTTGGAGAAACTAATTGATCGCTATGTGGCAGGATTACCTTCATGTATACAAAGCGTTGTACTGGCTTCATATCCTGCTACTTTGGAGTCAGCCATTTCCCTCTCTGCTAAGCTTACCAAAGTAATGGTAAAGTCTGGAGTTTTAAAAGATGAAGCTGGAAAAGCCAAGGAGACAACATCAAAGAAACCTGAGTACCACCAGAAAAAGAAACAGAAGGTCGTAAAGAACTATGTAGCTGTCACTTCTTTGAGACAGGCACCTGCAACACCTGTCAACCCTACTACTAGGGGTTATGGAGGGGAATATCCCCAGTGCACAAACTGCAAGTACCATCATCCTGCTGGTGCTCAATGCAGGAAGTGCACGAATTGTGGCCGGTTTGGCCACTGGGTGAACAAATGCCGCTTTGCGGTGAATCAGGCTACTAACACTGCAGCAAGAGCACTACCTCCACCACCACCACAGAACCCAGTCAACAACAACAGAGGATGCTACAACTGCGGGGAAATGGGTCATTTCTCTCGCAACTGTCCTAAGAAGGTGCAACCAGGAGCACAAGCACCTAGAGGACGAGCTTTTGTTATTGGAGCTAATGCTGCACGTCAGGACCCTAATGTGGTCACTGGTACATTTCTTTTACATGACTCTTATGCATCCATATTATTTGATACTGGTGCAGACCAGAGTTTTATTTCATCTGATTTTGCACGACAACTTAGTCTTATAGAGGATACTTTAGACTCCCCTTACATTATTGAAGTAGCTAATGGGAAACAAGTTACAGTTAGCACTATACTTAGGAACTGCCCACTTACACTCATAGATCATACATTTTCCATCGACTTGTTGCCGATGGAGTTGGGCAGTTTCGATATCATCGTGGGAATGGATTGGCTCTCACTCAATCGAGTGGAGGTTGTCTGTTCCGAGAAGCTACTTCGGATTCCAGTAACGGATGATCGTGTATTGGAAGTTCGTGGGGATCAAGCCAAGAGAAACGTAAAGATCATATCATGCATAAAAGCGCGTAAGTGTCTGCAAAAGAAGTGCATAGCATTCTTGGCTCATGTGGTGGAGAAAGACAAAGACAAGAAAACATTACAAGACGTACCGATAGTGAGAGAATATCCTGAGGTGTTTCCTGACGATCTACCTGGTTTGCCTCCTGTGCGACCGGTAGAGTTTCGTATCGATCTGATTCCTGGAGCAACGCCGGTTGCTAAATCCCCTTATAGGTTAGCACCTTCGGAGATGCAGGAATTATCTAACCAATTACAGGAGCTACTTGATAAAGGTTTCATCCGACCGAGCTACTCACCTTGGGGAGCTCCGGTTTTGTTCGTGAAAAAGAAGGATGGATCCTTTCGGATGTGCATAGACTACAGGGAGCTAAACAAATTAACCATCAAGAATCGGTATCCATTACCGAGGATTGATGATTTATTTGATCAGTTGCAAGGAGCTCAGTACTTTTCGAAGATCGATCTGCGTTCCGGATATCATCAGCTTAGAGTACAAGACGAAGACATACCCAAGACGGCGTTTCGTACCAGGTACGGGCATTACGAGTTCATGGTGATGCCTTTTGGTTTGACGAATGCACCTGCGGTTTTCATGGATCTCATGAACCGTGTGTGTAAGCCGTACTTAGATCAATTTGTTATTGTTTTCATTGATGACATATTGATCTATTCTAAAAGCAAAGCAGAGCACGAGCAACATCTTAGAACGATTTTGGAACTGTTAAAGGAAGAGAAACTCTATGCCAAATTCTCTAAGTGTGAGTTTTGGTTAAAAGAGGTTCAATTCCTAGGCCACGTTGTTAACAGTGAGGGAATTCACGTTGATCCTGCCAAGATAGAAGCAATAAAAGATTGGGACTCTCCGAAGACACCTACGGAGATACGTTCTTTTCTAGGCTTAGCAGGCTATTACAGAAGGTTCATCTCGAACTTTTCTAAGATAGCTCTGCCACTCACGAAGCTAACACAGAAAAGCGAGCCGTTCATTTGGGAACAAAAACAAGAAGAAGCCTTTCAGACATTGAAACAAAAGCTATGTGATGCTCCGATCTTATCTCTCCCAGATGGTTGTGATGACTTTGTGGTTTATTGTGATGCATCTCATCAGGGACTTGGCTGTGTACTTATGCAGCGAGACAAAGTCATTGCCTACGCTTCGAGACAATTAAAGATTCATGAGAAGAACTACACAACTCATGACCTGGAATTGGGAGCAGTGGTGTTTGCACTGAAGATCTGGAGACATTACCTATATGGAACCAAGTGTACCATATTCACTGATCACAAAAGCCTACAACACATATTCGATCAGAAGGAACTCAACATGCGACAGCGACGTTGGGTTGAGCTTCTGAATGACTATGACTGTGTGATTAAGTACCATCCGGGCAAGGCGAACGTTGTTGCTGATGCCTTGAGCCGGAAGGAACGGGTCAAACCCTTGCGCGTCAGAGCAATGGGAATGACTGTGCAGACAAGTTTACACGATCACATTAGGCAAGCACAACAGGAAGCAATTGAACGAGAAAACTTGAAGAAAGACTTAGATTGCGGTGTGGAGAAACATTTGGAAACAAAACCCGATGGACTTGTTTACTTCAAGGATCGTATCTGGATTCCTGCAGTAGATGAGTTAAGGAAACTTATTTTTGATGAAGCACACAAAACCAAGTACTCTGTGCATCCCGGTGCTGATAAAATGTACCAAGACTTACGTGCATTTTATTGGTGGCCGGGTATGAAGAAAGACATAGCTGAGTATGTTGGTAGATGCCTTACGTGTGCTAAGGTGAAGGCGGAACACCAGAAACCATCTGGTTTGCTGGAACAGCCTGAAATACCACTATGGAAGTGGGAACAAATAGCTATGGACTTTGTTACCAAGCTACCCCGCACTTCCAGTGGACATGATACTATTTGGGTTATCGTTGATCGATTAACCAAGTCTGCTCACTTCTTGCCAATGCGAGAAACTTACACGATGGATAAACTAGCAAAGCTTTACATCGATGAGATAGTGGTGCGCCATGGTGTGCCATTGTCTATCATTTCGGATCGTGATAGCAGATTTACATCAAGGTTCTGGCAATCATTGCAGAAATCTCTAGGGACGCAATTAAACTTGAGTACGGCTTATCATCCACAAACGGATGGTCAAAGCGAACGTACTATCCAAACCCTGGAGGATATGTTGAGAACTTGTGTTCTAGACTTCGGTGGTAATTGGGATTCCCACTTGCCACTAATTGAGTTCTCCTACAACAACAGTTATCACAGCAGCATCGGTTGTGCCCCATTCGAGGCTCTTTATGGTCGAAAATGTCGGTCACCGATCTGTTGGTCTGAATTAGGAGATAACCGTATTACTGGGCCAGAACTTATACAAGAAACTACAGACAAGATTGCTCAGATACAGCAAAGACTACAAGCAACTCGAAGTAGACAAAAGAGCTATGCCGATAAACGGCGCAAGCCGTTGGAATTTCAAGTGGGAGATCGTGTCATGTTAAAGGTTTCTCCTTGGAAGGGCGTAGTTCGATTCGCGAAGAAAGGCAAACTAACACCACGATATGTGGGACCGTTCGAAATCATCGAACGTATTGGTCCTGTAGCATACAGACTGAGCTTACCAGATGAACTTAGTGGTGTACATGACGTGTTTCACGTCTCAAACTTGAAGAAATGCCTTGCTGATGAAACACTTATTATACCAGTTGAAGAAATTCAATTGGATGAACATCTACGTTTTGTTGAAGAACCATTGGAAATCATGGATCGTAAAGTCAAGCAACTGAGACGAAGTCGTATTCCTATCGTTAAAGTTCGTTGGAACTCAAAGCGCGGACCTGAGTTTACTTGGGAACGTGAAGATCATATGAGAAACAAGTATCCCCAACTTTTCGCCGAGGAAGTCGTACCGAATAACGAGTCTTAAATTTCGGGACGAAATTTCTCTAACAAGGGGAGATTGTAACATCAGTGCCGGACGCGTGCCGGAACAGTGATCGTAACAGTAAACATGTACAGTGATTCAGGTACACATTTCGTTAAACTATGTTTAGACTATTTACGCATTTGATTAGCATGAAACTATTAAACGATTGTCTGAATCTGACTTAAACCTTAGGGTTTAACAGTCAGGAAACATGTCAGACAACACAGTGTTGAAACATAAATACTTGATGTGATACTATTTGGTGTATACGTATGTGAGGTTAAACAAAACAAAACCTTAACAGTTGTCGTTTCAGAATGCTAAACCGATGAGTTATTCGTATAGGTGACGATCTGTACGAATGATTTTGATAGTTTAACGTTCTGAAATAATAACTTAACAGTAGAAAACAAGAATCAGAAAGCCAAATCATCGACGTGTTCGTTCGAATGACGATTCGAACGAATACGCGCGATGGTGACGCGATCTGATGAAACGATAACGAAAACGATAAAAGAAACGAACGATCATAATTTCAAAGAAATAAAATATTTCACATTTTACAATTTTGAAACTCATCATAAAATAATTTAACTTTAACTATCTTAATTAAATCGTGAACAAATTAACTAAACGTGAAAATTAAACAAAACGCGTAAACTATTATAATTCGGAAAATAATTTAATTTAACGATATTTAGAATGTTTTCTAATAATATTCATGTTCTAAAAATTTCTAAAAATAATTCTTTTTGTTTTATTTATGAAAAACACGCGTAAAAATCCGGTTACACGACGAAACCGCGAACCGAGCAACCAAAACGGACCCGAATACCCGTGGGGTATTTAAGCACCAAATGTGGTGTTTTACTCATTTTCAACCAGCCACATTCTCTCTCTTGAAGCCATTCACGAACCTCTCTCTATCACTAGAAACCAACTTCAATCCTTCATAACTTGCTCGTTTCTAGCCCGATTTGAGTGATTCTTTCGCCTACACGAAGCTCTTGAAGCCTTCTACAAGGAAGTACAACGGATCTACGAAGTTACTCAGCTGATTTTGAGGTATGAGCCAAAGAATATCACGAAAATTGGGGTTTTCTTACCCTAGTCGACCACATCCAACTCAACTGTGTAAAACCTTAAGTCACGCATGCTTTACACCATTGTTAGGCCGATATGTACTCCACAACTCTGTAGGAATAACGTGTAACCAGTTCATGAGTTGGGGATGAAGATGGAGTGCAGGGTTCGGGAACCACTAGGTCAAAGACGAACCTGCATGCCGACGAACCCCATGAAGACGAGCCATCACAGCCGAACCAAGAGGAGTAGCGAACCTTACCCGAGCCTTTAAGAGGAACGAACCCTTTTCCTTGGGCTAGCCTTCCGCGAACCCTTTTTGCAGACGAACCTTCATGCCAGCCGTAGCTTCCACCGAACCTTCAACATGCAGTGAGGCTGAACGAACCATATGCAACCAACGAACCCTCGCATCTCCAATCTGGCCGAACCCTAAGTGATTAAAGATAGGTTCGCTGGTGTTATTTTGTAGACGATGACAATGATGTTCGGTAATAAATTGATCGACCAATTGTTTGGCTAAACAATGTTTCGGCCCACAAGTTAATTATCTATTCAGCCGTCTAATTGGCCCAACCTGTGATAATGGGCCCATATAATCTAGCTGGTCCATGGCATTTAATCAGCCCACCCTCTTGATCCAACACACCCACACCATCGTTTTTTTTTCAGATCAATCGGCCCAACACCAGAATTTCGGCCCAACTCTTGTTAGCCGGCCCAATGAATGTTGTCAAGCTCAATCGTTTTGTCTTGGCCCAATACATATGATGTGGCCCAACTACATTAAGCCCATGACTAACACAATGGACTTTGGATTCGGCCCATGTTTGTGTAGCAAACCCACGACTTTGTTCGACCCAAACCTACTCATGACACTAGTACACCATTCGGCCCAAATGAATAATCTAGCTCATTTAATGTGAGACTCGCTAGATTTGATGAGTAAACCAACATAAGTAGCCAAGACAAATGATAACATGCAAGAGAATATATAACCATTATCAACTTTTATACAAAGGTGGCAAGTTAAGTGAACTAGTTTCATTAAGTTGAACCAACAACATATTAGAGTATACTAACAAATGATTTTCAAATAACCATGAAAAGAGAACTTTGGGCCGAATGGAGAACAATGACCAATACTTGTGAGTGTTAACCAATTTTAGGGTTAACACGAACACATGCTCAAAATCGCAGTTAAAAGTTGCACTTATAAATTAAACATAACGTGAAATCAATACAGGAACGTGAGAATTACATCAAGGAACAATCAAGAGCGTGTGTCTTCTTTATTTTAAGCTAAGTCAACCCTACAACTACAAGGTGAGTTCATTGTCCCCTTTCAAACTTATTTGTTTTAAATTCGGGACTGAGAAGCATGTTAAACATTTTATTAAAATGTTATTTAATGCTTTAAACATAAACATGAATGCTTATGATTGAAACCTTTACATTAAGCTTGATGCTTAAAATCAATTGTTGATTACTTGATACGATTACATGATTCTTGATACAATTACATGAGACTTGATTCAATTACATGAGATGTTATACAATTACATGAGACATGATACAAATACATGATACTTGATTCTATTACATGAGATGTTATACAATTACATGAGACATGATACAAATACATGATACTTGATTCAAATACATGAGACTTGATACTAATACATGAGATATGATGTTTGGAAACTATTACATGCTACTAGGCCATC
Source organism: Mikania micrantha (assembly GCA_009363875.1). Taxonomy (NCBI): domain Eukaryota; kingdom Viridiplantae; phylum Streptophyta; class Magnoliopsida; order Asterales; family Asteraceae; genus Mikania; species Mikania micrantha. The sequence goes on along the minus strand of CM018694.1, from coordinate 51,145,743 downwards.
ATACATGTATCTAACCATAGACTACGTAATTGCTGAACGTCTGGTATTCCAGAGCTTGTACCTATGGGGTGAGATACATGTAATAACATAAACGTAATGATACTCAGCTATTACCTGGTTATAAGGGACATGTAATTGCTGAACGTCTGGTATTCCAGAGCTTTTGTCGGCTTATATGAGGTATGTAAAGGCTAAACATGAAAGTATCGATTCTAAGCTATTACCTGGTTATAAGGGACACGTAATTGCTGAACGTCTGGTATTCCAGAGCTTGTGTCGGCTTATATGAGGTATGTAAAGGCTAAACATAAACGTAACGTTACGGAGCTATTACCTGGTTATAAGGGACATGTAATTGCTGAACGTCTGGTATTCCAGAGCTTTTGTCGGCTTATAAGAGGTATGTAAAGGCTAAACATGAACTTGTTGAATGCTAAGCTGTTATCTATATAAGAGACATGTAATTGCTAAACTTCTGGTATTCCAGAGCTTTTGTCTGCTTATAGGAGATATGTAATTGCTAAACTATGTGTGTGTGAATCTATGATGCTTGATAAACATGATGATAGCTAACACTTACGAATACAATAGACATGAAAACTTTGAAACATATAACAAAGGCTTGATGAGGATTGAGTTGTTTGGTAGGTAAAATGCTTAATTATTATTAACAACAATGTCATATCTGGGTTAGTATGTGGTGGGATGTTGGCTAGGGCTTGTTCCCTTACATATGCCCTATATATAAGCATACCGACTTGGATATTACAGGTGGAGTTAATGAGGTTAAGGTTTTACCGAAGGAGGTTTGTGAAACTATTTTTATACTTATAAACTATATGAACTCACCAACCGTTGTGTTGACTTGATCTTTTTACATGCTTTCTCAGGTGAAGGACAGGTTTAAGCTTAATCTTTTGGACATGCATACTAGGCTGCCCGAATAGAGGACCTAGTTAACTTTTGGAGAAGCACATCTTTTGTTGATGATTTACTATACTTTTGATATCTTGTATAGTTACAAGATATAAACAATTATTCTTTTGATAGGTTTACTTGGTTAAATTGCAGAACATTGCTATTGTAATTTAACTTTGTAATCCTATATATCATTTGATTGTGCTTTAGATATTCTTAAACGTTGATGCTATGTAAACAATCTGATCATCATGATTATCATCCGCGATATCACGCCCCGGGAACCTTCCGCCCGGCGGGGACTCCGATCCAACCCCGCCGGCTCGGGGTGTGACAACTTAACAGTTATAATTTTTCCTAAGAATTAATAATATGATTCAATAGGAATAACATGTATTCCTCATGAGATTTACAGTTGTAATCATGGAGGAATAACAGTTTTATCCCTTAGTAATCGTAGATATTGTCTAACATAACTAGCAGTTATAAACTCGCCATCATCAACTTTCACATAATAAGGCATACAGTTGTAATAACAAAGTAAAAACCTTATTATCGTACAGTGTACTAAAACAGTTAATAAAAGTTTTAGCATGTTCTCAGCCCCGCAGTTAAAATCAAAAGATTAATAAAAAGGGGCATATGAACTCACCTGGATGTAGTGGTTGACTTAAGAAATCAAAGAATGCACATGCTCTTCGTTATTCTTGAGATTGTATTCACGATCCTGTGTTTGATTTGTTCGTGTTCACCATTAATAACATTAGTATATGTTTAATAGTCGTGATGAGAATTGTGCGATTTGACTAAGTGTCCTAAAACCCACTAATGAGTTACTAGGTTTATTAATACAAAGTTTTATGATATTCTCTCTAATAACCCTTAACCATTAGCTTACTTGATGTTGCTAGAATCTATATTGAAAGAAAACATGTTGTGAAAACATTAAGTTTCTAAGTTTCATGCTTCACATAAGAATGTTACTCTTGTTTTATGCAAACCATGTTTCATTACAAAACTATATTTATTTATAAAAGAGACTTAATTGTATAATGTTGATTAAATTTACTTTAATAAAAGACTAGGTTTAATTTATAAAACTCAATTGAAATTTCAAAATGTCCTTTAAATTATAAGTGTTTAGAACATCATAATTAATGTTCATGATTCATAATCCAAATGTTATTTTAGAAATCCTACTAGTTTATTAACCTTTGTTAAACCTATTAAATCACATTCTTGCCATTTCTTGCTCTTGCCTATATCTTGTTTTGTTGGTGATAGTTTTAGAATCGGTCAACAGGGCCCAAGACCATCTTTCACCCATACCATATTATTTCAGTCTATCCCATAACCTTGTATTCCTTTATGATTGTTTATTTATTTATTTATTATTTTTTTTTGTTTAAATCTACTTGGGCCCACTCAAACATTAACGTCAAAAAGTTATCCCATATTATTATTTGTAATTGATTTTAAACTATTTGGTCCACCTAAAAGTTTAATATCCATCCCTTCCATGTTAGTATTGGTGACTTCATTTAAACCGGTTACCCCACTTCAAGCTCATAATTCCACCTACTTTACCCACTTTACCACAAACTTGTTTGTCTTATTCTTGGTAAATATTAATTGCCCTAAGACTCATAATGCTTGGTGAGGGCAGAAGAGTTATTATCATCAGATTATGGGGCTAATATTTACGGTTAAAATATGAATAGCATCTCAGATATATGGGACACCAACAAACATGCATTTGTTCAGCACTTAGAACAACAAAAAAATAAATAAATAAATAAATAAACAATCATAAAGGAATACAAGGTTATGGGATAGACTGAAATAATATGGTATGGGTGAAAGATGGTCTTGGGCCCTGTTGACCGATTCTAAAACTATCACCAACAAAACAAGATATAGGCAAGAGCAAGAAATGGCAAGAATGTGATTTAATAGGTTTAACAAAGGTTAATAAACTAGTAGGATTTCTAAAATAACATTTGGATTATGAATCATGAACATTAATTATGATGTTCTAAACACTTATAATTTAAAGGACATTTTGAAATTTCAATTGAGTTTTATAAATTAAACCTAGTCTTTTATTAAAGTAAATTTAATCAACATTATACAATTAAGTCTCTTTTATAAATAAATATAGTTTTGTAATGAAACATGGTTTGCATAAAACAAGAGTAACATTCTTATGTGAAGCATGAAACTTAGAAACTTAATGTTTTCACAACATGTTTTCTTTCAATATAGATTCTAGCAACATCAAGTAAGCTAATGGTTAAGGGTTATTAGAGAGAATATCATAAAACTTTGTATTAATAAACCTAGTAACTCATTAGTGGGTTTTAGGACACTTAGTCAAATCGCACAATTCTCATCACGACTATTAAACATATACTAATGTTATTAATGGTGAACACGAACAAATCAAACACAGGATCGTGAATACAATCTCAAGAATAACGAAGAGCGTGTGCATTCTTTGATTTCTTAAGTCAACCACTACATCCAGGTGAGTTCATATGCCCCTTTTTATTAATCTTTTGATTTTAACTGCGGGGCTGAGAACATGCTAAAACTTTTATTAACTGTTTTAGTACACTGTACGATAATAAGGTTTTTACTTTGTTATTACAACTGTATGCCTTATTATGTGAAAGTTGATGATGGCGAGTTTATAACTGCTAGTTATGTTAGACAATATCTACGATTACTAAGGGATAAAAATGTTATTCCTCCATGATTACAACTGTAAATCTCATGAGGAATACATGTTTTCCTATTGAATCATATTATTAATTCTTAGGAAAAATTATAACTGTTAAGTCTTTGGGAATAATTGCAAATTGATTCTGAGCGAATTGATTTGTTATACCTATAAGAACATGTGTGTTATGTCTATTGGATTGCTATGAGTTGATGACTATGGGTTGATAACTATGAGAACTCTTTTGATTTTTAGTCAGCCTATTCCAACTCTATCATTTCTGACACGGGTGATGAGAGTATGATAGTGTCTGCTAATTATCTCACCACTTCTATTCTGTGGACTGGCAGACTGAGAGATTGACTTCACTCAGGTCATAAGCTGGTGACAGATAGTTGTGAGGTCTTGCGAAAACTAATGAATCCGAATTTAATTGAGGACATTGTGGTTTGCCTTTGTGGTGGCTGCAATGTGGTCAATTAAATTCTGATCACCTATTGGGATATGACTACGTGTCAGACTTACTCTCACCGCCTAATCAGATGTGAGTAATAGTAAGTCAAAGAGCATTCCACCATTCATAACTGTGGTAACCCACCATTAATAACTGTGGATACTAGTGCTCTTTACAACAGAAAAGTACATACCACCATTTATAACTGTGGAGAATTGTACTACTCAGAAACCTATTGTGTTATGTTTATATCATGATAATGTAATGGTATGTCATTTTGGAGTTTTGATTGTGAGTGAACTTATGGGTGATGAAATAGTTATCTATAGATACAATACAGGTGGTATTGAGTTCTGTCAAGTGTGTGGTGGGATGTCGGCTGGGGCTTGTCCTCTACGTAAGCCCTATATATAAGCATGCTTGACTGGACAAAATCCTATCTGTAGGTGTATCTATAGAGAGGACATGGGGATAACTTAATGCCAAATGAGAATAACTAAGACTTTGGTAATACAAGATGTTGTGTAAATAACTCTGAAAGTTTTTAAATAACTAAACTTATGAACTCACCAACCTAGTGTTGACTTTGTTTAAATGCATGTTTTCTCAGGTGACGAACAGGTCTAGTTACCAAGCATCAGTGATTAAGCTAGATGACTTTTTAGAAGACCTAGCTTGCTTTTTGGATGCATATATTTTGATGACATTTTGAATCTCTTTTGTACATCTTGTGCAGCTACAAGATAGAAACTATCTGATTCTTTTGAGTAGATTTCCCAAGTTAAATTACGAACACGTACTGTGTAATTTAACTTTGTAATTCTATGTATTGAATGTCATGTTAGCATTTCTCATTATATATCATGTGCCATGTAAACAATCTGATCACGATGATTATCACCCGATATCGCGCCCCGGGAACCTTCCGCCCGACGGGAAAGTCGATCCAGCCCGCCGGCTCGGGGTGTGACATATATATATATATATATATATAATGGATTATAACATATGGGGTAGGTTCCCCTAAAAAGCCTTTTTTGCCTAAGAAGGTATATATATATATATATATATATATATATAGGATTGGGATCAAATACTAACCCTCTCTTACGGCGCTAACCCATTAACTTTGCCAAAACGAAGCCGAATCTTGAATTTTTTTTTAACATCATTGTAACACAATTAGAACACCATGTTCAGTTTTGAGTTTGGGCTAATTCATCACCGTTTAAAAAATATCATCGTTGTAAGGTTTTTGCTACAATACTGTAAGTTTTAAATATTTAAAGACCTACAGTACTGTAAGAGCCCAAACGGTGATGAATTAGCCAAAACTCAAAACTGAACATGGTGTTCAAATTGTGTTACAATGATGTTTAAAAAAAAATTCAAGATTCGGCTATTTTTTGGCAAAGTTAATGGGTTAGCGCCGTAAGGAGGGTTAGTATTTGAACCCTTCCCTATATATATATATATATATATATATATATATATATATATATATAAATGGATTATAACATATGGGGTAGGTTCCCCTAAAAAGCCTTTTTTGCCTAAGAAGGCTAAGAAGGATTTTTAAAAACTCAAAAACTGACCAAAACAAACTCCGATTGAATTCATTTTTACATCATTGGAACCGGCTTGTAATTCCCTAAAACCTAAACCTTAAATCATAAACAATAAACTCTAATAATAAAACCAAAATTATAAAAGCAAAACGTAGACCTAAAGATAAAACCTAAAAGCTAAAAAAACATGTCCTAAAATCCAAACTCTAAAACTATTTGTTAAAGTTAAAACCAAAACGCAAATATTGTAGAGTTCGATGAGACGGTTTCAATGCCCTCGAAATGAGTTCAATCGGAGTTCGTTTGGGTCGGTTTAAGAGATTTTAAAAATCCTTTTTAGCCTTCTTAGGCAAAATAGACTTTTTATTTGATCATTGCCCTATAACATATGTATATGTTTGTAGTTAATTTGTAACTTTAAACACTACAGAGATTCACTTGAAGTGTACTCGACAGAAGTTAAGAATGTTTGTATGAAGACTCTTATGTCCATTGCAAAGGCTTCAAAGATGAAAGTTGAAGATATGAAAGTGTTGTTTGAAGAGGGAGTGCAATCTATGAGGATGAACTATTATCCGCCATGTCCACAGCCTGAAAAAGTCATCGGTCTTAGTCCACACTCAGATCCTCTCGGAATCACCTTCCTCCTCCAAATCAATGAAGTCGAAGGTCTTGAGATTAAAAAAGATGGCATTTGGATGCCGGTTAAACCGCTCCCTAATTCCTTCATAGTCAATATCGGGGACACCTTGGAGGTCATTCTTAACTTTCATGAACATACTAATAGATAATTCATAGGTACACAGTTTTACAGAAATGATTTAAACAATAGGGATGTTCTCGGTTAGGTTTTCGCACATAACCGAAACCAACATAATCAACTTTTAGGTTATTTACAAATTGATCGGTTTTTGGTTTTTTGGTTTCGGTTTTTTTCGAGACATTGTTTTTATTATATCTTTCTCTCTCGCATCGAATACTAAAATGCTAACATGTTTAACAATTAATAATTTATAAATTAATTGATCAGACATCAATAAATTACAATAAAACTAAATCATCATCATCATGTTCTTACAATTAAAAAAACAAAGTTCAAAAGTAAATATGTAATAATTCTGATCTTCATCATCTTTTAATATGGTAGTGATGTAGCGGAAACGTAACACAAAAGATAGATAGGTAGATAATCACGTTGATTCTGAGAATACCCGTGAAATTACAACCCTCCCAATGAACAACCCAAAGGTTTCAAAGGAATTTGAAGTGGAAAGTTTTATTCTATCAGCAATAATCCTCTCAATTACAACTAGAAGGTTTAAATATAGTGCAGAAATTGAAAACGGCCAACAGGAAAGACCAACAGACTAGAAGATGTAAAGCCTTTAGGAAAGACCAACAGACTCAACATTAATACATAATTTATGATAATTATGACCTATTTAATATGACTAATTATGATACTTATGAACTATTTAATATGACTAATTATGATACTTATGAACTATTTAGCCAAAAGACACCATGGCCCAAACACAAGCCCAGAAACAAAAGTCCATCAACCACACAAGTTATGCCCATTTTCGTGCACGGGCCCGGTCATGGGACTCCAAGAACATAAAAGCCTGTTCTTCCACATCATTCCCTCCCGGGTAGACAAAATTCGCCCTCGAATCAGTAACAAGGCCATCATCAGATGAATCTTCATAAAAAGGTAGTAAGTGCTTCACATTGAACACATCTGAACAATGAATGTGGCTTGGCAATTTCAGACGATAAGCATTAGGGTTGATCTTCTGCACAATCTCCAATGGCCCAATCTTCTTAGCTGACAGTTTGTTATAATCTCCAACTGAAAAACGATCTTTAGTCAAAACAGCCCAAACAAAGTCACCTTCTTCGAAATCAACATGTCTTCGTTTTAGATCCGCAGCTATTTTGTATTTCATGTTAGATTTGGTCAAATTATCATGAACTGTCTTGTGAACCTCATGCAACCCCTCAACAAAATCTTGAACGTTCTTGGGGACAGAACCAGGGGTAGGAAGTAACATCAAATCAAGTGGACCTCTTGGTTTAGCAGAATAAACTACCTCAAATGGGCTGAATCCAGTACTCCGGTTCACAGCATGATTGTGAGCAAATTCAGCTTGACATAGTTTCTGATCCCAGCTCTTCACATGATCCCCCACAAGACACCTCAAAAGATTACCAAGTGACCTGTTGACAACTTCAGTTTGCCCATCAGTTTGAGGGTGATAGGCACTGCTGAAATTAAGCTGAGTGTTAACCATCTTCCACAAGCTACACCAGAAATGACTCAAGAACCGGGTGTCCCGATCAGAAACAATAGAGGATGGGAGACCATGCAGACGGTAGATGTCCCGAAAGAACAACTGAGCCACATTAACCGCATCTGTTGTCTTCTTGCAAGGAATAAAATGAACCATCTTTGAAAACCGATCAACAACTACAAAGATCGAATCATTACCCCGTTGAGTACGTGGCAACCCCAACACAAAATCCATGCTAATGTCCCGCCAAGGCAGTGAAGGAACAGGTAAAGGCATATAAAGACCCGCATTGGTAGCTGTGCCCTTTGAAACTTGACAAATCCTGCAACGTTTAACAAACCGGTCTACCTCCTTGCGAATAGTAGGCCAAAAGTAAGAAGACTGTACCAACTGCAAAGTACGATCTCTCCCAACATGTCCTTCACCATGTAGCTCCTTAATAATTTGAAGGCGGAGACTTGAATCAGGAATGCATAAGCGATTTTCTTTGAAAAGGAAACCATCATGCAAAAGAAAATCTGTCCTCCTTCCAGACTGCACATCCTGCAAAATAACAGAAAAGTAAGGGTCTGTTGTAAGCTGCTCCAGGAGGGAGCCTAGCCCGGGCACAACAACCCTCATAGAAACCAGCAGATTACTCCTCCTGCTCAAGGCATCTGCCACTCGGTTCGAAACACCCGACTTATGCTTCACCACAAAAGTAAACTTCTCTAAGAAAGCCATCCATCGTGCATGCTTGTGTGATACTTTATCTTGACTTCGAAGGTGCTTCAGAGAATCATGGTCTGTAAATAACACAAACTCTTTGTGGAACAAATAATGCCGCCAATGTTTCACAGCTTGGACAACTGCATAGAACTCCACGTCATAAGTGCTGTAACGTAATTTTGGACCTGTCAACTTCTCACTGAAATAGGAAACAGGCCGCCCCCTTGACTCAGGACTGCCCCAATCCCATTCTTCGATGCATCTGTATGCAGCTCAAAAACCTGAGAAAAATCTGGTAGTACTAAAATTGGAGCTGTTGTAAGCTTCTCTTTTATTAATTGAAAAGCCAACTCAGCCTCCTCAGTCCACACAAATGAATTACCCTTCATGCAATCAGTCACCGGTGCCATGAGAGAACTGAAATTACGAATGAACCGTCTATAGAATGAAGCAAGACCATGAAAGCTGCGGACTTCAGTTATTGTAGTTGGTGTTGGCCAATGTCTAACAGCCGCAACTTTGGAGTCATCCACCTGAATACCCTCCCCAGAAACAACATATCCTAAAAATAGGACCTTGGGTGTCATGAACACACACTTCTTCTTTGCTGCATACAAACTATCCCTGCGCAGTAAGGATAAAACCTGTCTCACATGCCCAAGATGTTCATCAAAGTTAGAGCTGTAAATAAGGACATCATCAAAATATACAACCACAAAGTTGCCAATAAATGGCCTAAACAACTGGTTCATCACACGCATAAACGTGCTCAGAGCATTGGATAACCCAAAAGGCATAACCAACCACTCATACAACCCTTCGCGAGTCTTGAAGGCTGTCTTCCATTCATCACCAGGTCTAAGACGAATCTGATAATAGCCACTCTTTAAATCCAGCTTTGTGAAAATGGTGGCTCCACTAAGCTGGTCAAGTAAATCGTCAAGTCGTGGGATGGGAAATCTATACCGCACAGTAATCTTGTTAATTGCACGACTATCAACACACATGCGCCAAGTCCCATCCTTCTTAGGAGTCAACAAAGCAGGAACAGCACATGGGCTCATGCTTTCCCGAACATACCCTTTGGAAATCAAATCCTCAACCTGTCTGCGCAATTCCTCATGCTCCTTTGGACTCATTCGATAGTGGGGCTTGTTAGGTAACTGAGCACCTGGTTCTAAATCAATGTGATGCTGGATGTCCCATAAGGGTGGTAATCCAACAGGTAAATCATCAGGAAACACATCATCAAACTCTTCAAACAGTGGAACCATAGCCTCAGGAACTTCAACTTCTTCAGATACATCCTTCCCAATCAACAAGAAAACATTATCTGCTTCCTCTAACTCACACTGAAACTGTGTAATAGTTAAAAGATTACCAGATGGTTTCGGGGTTAACTCCTTTGGTTTGGTTGGAACAAGGGTTATCTTCACACCACCAAACATGAAACTGTAAGTATTGCTCCGCCCATTGTGTTCTATGTTACGATCATATTCCCAAGGTCTACCCAACAGCAAATGACAAGCATCCATAGGGACCACATCACATAAGACATCATCTTTGTAAGTGGACCCAACAGAGAATTGGACTAGGGCTCGTTTGGATACCGTTACCTCGCCTCCTTTCTTAAGCCACTGAAGCTTATAAGGTTTAGGGTGATTCTCAGTTTTCAAGGCCAACTTTCGAACTGCCTCTTCAGATATTAAATTATCACAACTTCCAGAATCAATGACAAATGTGCATACCTTTCCCAAAACAGTGCACGTTGAGTGAAAGATATTATGCTTAAGCCAATCATCACCATATGCCTTTGGGGCATAGCAAGATCGTCTAACCACTAAACTCACCCCTACGTCACCGGTCACAATCTCCTCCTCGTACTCAGGCTCTTCATCATACACTGGAGTCTCTTCATGTTCCTCATACTGCTCATCATCCAATTTAACAAACATATGTCTTTTACCCGCTCTCTTACATTCTGACTGGCGATGGCCAGTGTCGCACCCCGAGAAATCCCGTCCCTTCCGGGGCGCGAGCGGCGGCAGATTGTCAGGATCGCAGTCTCCGGTCACGCAACATGCGAGACCTATATGTCTGATTTCTTACGTACATCCAATAATTTGGATAAAACAGTTTAGTAATATCAGAGTTGCGGGAGTGAAGTATAAATTAACAAAACAGTTTAATCATTCATAGTTGCGGAAGCGTTAAATCAAAATGGTTTTCAAAGCGATACGTGACAATAGTTGCGGAAGCGATTTAAGCTGATTAACATTACATAACAACCAAATGGTAATAAATGTTTGATAAACTAAGACACTTAAATAGATGCATGCGACTCCGGCCTAGCATCCTATTCCTGGTGCGCGTGCCTTAGTTACCTGAGAAAACATGCGAGTAAAAGGTCAACACAATGGTTGGTGAGAGCACAGGTTTGTAATCAGCAGTAAACATCAAAATGTTTAAAGTAAATGTATGCAGGTCTATTTTTCAATACAATGCAATATCAATTGATAGCTAGTCAATATGTGTTATATCATATGCGGGTTCGCAACCGAAGCTAACATGCTGCCTCCCGCCCTATCCATCCAAGATATGGCAAATGTTGTTTGGTCAATTATGCACTGTTCCGACCTCCAGTCGGGGTGGCCATACGGCTCGCAACAGTGGGGCTTGTCAGGCCCAAATAGTACTATTCAGAATTACCACGCTGAGCGCAACGCGCTATTAACGGTTCGAGGTGTGTTTAATGAGGACTTATCAGTTTGTGGATGAATGCCACACATATGTATATACGATATTAGCATGTACAAAAATAACCAAAAGTGTGTAAGTTGTTCAAAAACAGTTGTATGCAATGTTTTCTCCCCCAAAGGTAGAAAATGTAAAAAGGGGCCGTGAACTCACCTTAGCGAGGTGAACAAATGTAAGCGTAAGCTCCTGTGTCGTCGGGTGGTCAGTCACCGGCTACCTATATCGTATATTACACGTGAGTTCGTGTAAGTGATTGTGTTACGTGATCAATAACTCTCGGTTGATCATGTCTGTCTGCGTTGGTCTACATTGACCGTGTTTGACCGTGTGTGTCGACGACCCGTTGGTGAACCATGTGTTGGTTGTGTATTGTGAAACATTCGTGTTAGTGCTCGTTGTGTGCAAAACGCGCAAGTCGCGTCTATGGACAACTTACAATTTATAGTAAGTTCACAAGCATATTGATTTTAGAGTTCTAGCATGTTCATTAGTCCTACGTGATCATGTTAACACATAGCACATCATCATACGGAGTCACATAATTCGTTTACAACATGTTTGCACATAAAAGTTTCCTAAAATGGAAAGTTTCCAATTGTAGCATTCGTGACATCAGAAACCATCTAACTTAGTATCAAATCATCATACTACAACATAATAAGTCATTTAGCATGCTCGAATCACACATCATGTTTACAAATCGGTTTTTGTAAAAATAAAGTTACTATAAATAGTAACTTTGTAGTTTTGCATAAAATGACTATCTAAACATTTATAAACCATTCTTTTGCCACAAATCATCATAATAACCAATCTAACATCCTTTAAACATGTCCACATAACCAAATTCATCATCTATCAATATTTCATCAATAAAAGTTACCAAATATAGTAACTATGCTAAAATGACCATAAACATTATCAATATCACATTCTAAGTGTTCAAATCATCATCTTAACATCCTAATAGCAATTCTACATACATGCATGTCCACCATTTCATCTATAACCTCATTTTGAGAAAATAAAGTTTCTAATAATAGAAAGTTCATCCAATATCATGTTTTTAATCAATAAGATCATCATCTAATCTTGCAAGAACACTTATACATTATCAAGAATCATCCAACATCAACAAAATCATCTAGAATGCCTTAGATCATACATGCATGACATTATAATGTCTTAAATCATTATTTCAAGCATATAGGTTCATACCCATCACTTTAGATCATCATAAAACTCAATCTAAACATCATAGATCATCAAGAAACACATTTATATCATCAAACCCAGATTCAACCCACAAGAAATTCGTGCATGTGATGGGTGGGTGCTTGCATGTGAGTGGATCTTCATGCATGTGGGTTTTTACCCATTGCATGTTCGATCTAACTATCAAGGAGCAAGTAAAACTACCTTAGATGCTCTAGATCGCTGGAATGAAGTTGAATCAAGGATTTGGCAGCTCCAAGAGTGGCTGGAAATAAACTCTTAGTGGCTTCAAGTGGTGGTGTGTTGATGGTGATGAGTTCCAAGCTTCCTTCTATGCTCCAATGGCTTCCTAGGAGCTTCAAAGCTTCATCAATGGAGTTTTCTGGTGAAATGATGAAGAAACAGAGGTAGGAACTCGAGATAGAGGTGTTATGACTGAGAGAATAGGATTAGAATGATTAAAGTGAGATAGGTTGAGTGTAAATCTAATTTTGCGATCTGTGCATGTCAGGCGTAACGCCTGACGTGGGCTAAAGATCTTAGGCGTTACGCGCGGATGGAATTTGTGTCCGGCTGATTTCTTTGTTCCGCGCGCATCGCCCAGTACCAGGGCTCCGGGTCAGGCGTAGCGCCTGGCCCATATGTTAGGCCCACTAAGCCTGTTTTGTTGTTCTAGGCCCGTTCTTGCCCGTTTCTCGACTGTAGAACATCGTTCGAGTGTCGTTTGGACTCGTTTGAGCTTCCCAGTTCACTGTGTGACTGTTTCGTGAAGTTTCGAGTGTTGTGATACACAATGTGTTTGACGTTCACCAACGTTCGTGAGACTCGTGTGTGTTTCGGTAATTCCTTGAATTATCGATGATTGTTTGTGTTCGTGTCTAACGAAGTGTTTGCACGCTTGATTAATCCTAATCAACGTGTGATGCACAATCCAATAATTCCCCGAATTATTGTTTTGCGTTAGTGTTGTGTTTGCCACACTTGGTTTCCAAAACCAATGTGCAATGTACGATTCGATAGCTCCACGAACTATCGTTTCGCAGTAGTTTGTGTTCAACTCATATAATCAATCATGATTAAACGAAATGCAACAAGTATGAATGTGAAATGTAAAGAATGTAAGAATCGCAATTCACCTGAAATTGCCGGGTGTCACATCATCCCCTTGTTGAAAGAAATTTCGTCCCGAAATTTGGTTGTTGTTGGTAGTGTTCGAGAAACAGGAGTGTTTGAGAAAATAAAAATTTTCTAGTTGTCACATCATCCCCTTGTTGAAAGGAATTTCGTCCCGAAATTTATTTGCTGTGGTCGACGTTCGACGTTGTCTGTTTGAAGAGATGGGGATATTTGCGCATCATATGATCTTCACGTTCCCACGTGAATTCAGGTCCGCGTTTCGAGTTCCATCGAACTTTGACAATAGGGATCTTACTTTGCTTGAGTTGTTTGACCTCACGGTCCATGATTTCTACCGGCTCTTCCACGAACCGTAGTTGTTCATCCACCTGGATCTCATCCAGTGGAACAATAAGTGTTTCATCCGATAAACACTTCTTTAGGTTTGAGACATGAAATACGTTGTGAACTCCATCGAGTTCGGCTGGTAAGTTGAGTTGATATGCCACTGGACCAATCCTCTTCAGGATCTCGAAAGGCCCAATATACCGTGGGTTCAATTTGCCTCGTTTACCAAAACGAATGACGCCTTTCCATGGCGAAACTTTCAGAAGGACTTTGTCTCCTACTTGAAATTCCAAAGGCTTTCGGCGTTTGTCGGCATAGCTCTTTTGACGATCACGAGCTGCTGCCATGCGATTTCTGATTTGCACGATTTTCTCCGTCGTTTCGTGTACAAGTTCCGGGCCAGTGAGCTGACTGTCGCCCACTTCCGCCCAACAGATAGGTGATCGGCATTTCCTGCCATAGAGTGCCTCAAAAGGCGCCGCTTTGATGCTTGTGTGGTAGCTGTTGTTGTAGGAAAACTCCACCAATGGTAGGTGAGTTTCCCAACTATTTCCAAAGTCCACTACGCACGCTCGTAGCATATCTTCAAGAGTTTGTATCGTACGTTCACTCTGGCCATCAGTTTGTGGGTGGTATGCTGTACTCATATCCAACCGCGTGCCAAGTGACTTTTGCAATGATTTCCAGAAGTTAGAAGTGAATCTGGCGTCTCGATCTGAAATGATGGAGATTGGCACTCCATGTCGTGAGACCACTTCTTTGACATAGATTCTGGCTAGTTTTTCCATCTTGTCGTTCTCCTTGATCGCGAGGAAATGTGCTGACTTAGTTAGTCGGTCCACAATCACCCATATTGTGTCACACCCACTTGGGGTACGGGGTAATTTGGTGATGAAATCCATGGATATTTGTTCCCATTTCCACATGGGGATCTCAGGTTGTGTGAGTAATCCAGATGGTTTCTGGTACTCGATCTTGACTTTCGCACACGTCAAGCATTTGCCCACGTAGGTGGCAATGTCGGCTTTCATATGTGGCCACCAGTAAAGTATCTTCAGATCATGATACATTTTATCAGATCCAGGGTGAATGGAATATCGGGATTTGTGAGCCTCGTCCATCACAAGGTCTCGTAGGTTCCCATGATGCGGAACCCAGATGCGTTCCATGAAATACTGTAAGCCATCGGCTTTTTCCGTAAGTTGTTGCTCCATTCCCCTCAGTGATTCAGCCGATAAGTTTTCAGGTCTAAGTGCCTCCACTTGGGCATTACGTATCTGTTCAGGGAGGTTGGGAAGAATGGTGAGTTGTAAAGCTCTTACCCTCTTGGGTTTCGGTGTATTCTTCCGACTTAGGGCATCGGCCACTACATTGGCCTTCCCTGGGTGATACTTGATGGCACACTCATAGTCGTTTAGGAGTTCGAGCCAGCGACGCTGTCGCATGTTCAGTTCCTTCTGCTCGAATATGTGTTGGAGACTCTTGTGATCAGTGTATATCGTACACTTGGTACCATACAGGTAGTGTCTCCAGATCTTAAGTGCAAATACCACGGCTCCAAGTTCTAAGTCGTGGGTGGTGTAGTTCTTCTCGTGTACTTTCAGTTGTCGAGAAGCATATGCGATCACCTTCTCTCGCTGCATCAGCACGCATCCGAGCCCTTGTATCGAGGCATCGCAATATACCACAAAGTCTTCCGTCCCATCGGGAAGGGATAGGATAGGTGCACTACAGAGCTTCTGCTTGAGAAGTTGGAATGCAGCTTCTTGTCTTTCAGTCCAGAGGTATTTCTTGTCCTTGTGGGTTAAGGCTGTGAGTGGTTGGGCCATCTTTGAAAATCCTTCGATAAATCGCCGATAATAGCCTGCCAAGCCTAGGAATTGTCGCACCTCAGTTGGGGTCTTTGGTGCTTCCCAGTTCTTGATTGCCTCTATCTTAGACTTATCCACATAAATCCCTTGTTCATTAACAACATGTCCCAAGAATTGGACTTCTCGGATCCAGAAGTCGCATTTTGAGAGTTTAGCGTACAGCTTCTCTTTTCGTAGCAGTTCAAGAGTCAATTGAAGATGCTCTTTGTGTTCCTCCTGGGTTTTGGAATAAATGAGAATATCATCTATGAAGACAATGACGAACTTGTCGAGGTATGGTTTGCACACTCTATTCATGAGGTCCATGAATACTGCAGGTGCATTGGTTAGCCCAAACGGCATGACCAAAAACTCGTAATGGCCATAGCGAGTGCGAAATGCTGTTTTGGGAATATCCTCTTCCTGAATCCTTAGCTGATGATACCCAGATCGCAGATCGATCTTGGAGTAGTAACTCGATCCTTGTAGTTGATCGAACAGATTGTCGATCCGAGGTAATGGGTAGCGGTTCTTGATTGTTACTTTGTTTAACTCCCGGTATTCGATGCACATACGAAACGTGCCATCCTTTTTCTTTACGAATAAGACTGGAGCTCCCCAAGGTGAGAAGCTTGGTCTAATGAAACCCTTGTCCAACAGCTCTTGCAGTTGATTGGACAGTTCCTGCATTTCCGAAGGTGCAAGTCGATATGGTGCTCGTGCGATAGGTGCTGCTCCCGGCACAAGGTCTATGCGGAACTCCACTTGTCGAGGTGGTGGAAGTCCTGGTAGATCCTTCGGGAAAACGTCGGGATATTCGCATACGACTGGGATGTCTTCTATCCTTTTCTCCTCTTCAGTCTTGTCGGTGATAAGCGCCAATATGGCAGTGTATCCCTTTCGTAAGCATTTGTGAGCTTTCATGCACGAGATGATGTTCAGAGGAGTGTCACTCCTTTCGCCCTTGATGTCTAGAGTTTCTCCGCTAGGGAGAGGTATGCGCACAACCTTGTCGTGGCAAATGATTTCAGCCTGGTTTTTAGACAACCAATCCATGCCCACTACGACATCAAAACTGCCTAGTGTAACCGGCATGAGGTCAATCTTAAATTTATGGCCTGCTAGCTCTAAAGTGCATTCTCTCAGAATGTGCTTAGTTACAATCAATTTACCATCAGCTAGCTCTACTGTATATTCAACCTCTAAGGGTGTTGGGGTTATGGCAAGTATCTCACTAAAGTCCTTAGATATAAAGCTTTTCTCAGCTCCAGTATCAAACAATACAGTAGCATAATTATCGTTTAAGAGATACGTACCGGTTGCAAGGTTGGGATCCCTCCTGGCCTCCTTGGCCCCAATCACGAAGGCTCGTCCCCTCGCTCCATTGTTCCCGTTGTTGTTCGGTTGGTTGTTGTTCTTTTTCAGGTGCGGGCAATCCTTCTTGAAGTGCCCTGGTTTCCCACATTCGAAGCAACCCTTCGGTGCTTCAAGTTGTTTCTGTTGTTGTGGCTGTTGCGGGGTTTTTGTCATTAGTTCACCCCTGCAGTCCTTGGCTGCATGTCCCCCTTTTCCACAGCGCTGACATTGGAAGCGGCCACATTGACCCTGTGCATGGTGGAAGTTGCACTTGTGGCATTTAGGGTGTTTCCCAACATAACCTCCTTGGTTCTGGGTGGTTGGGATGGGTGGGGCATAAGCTTGGGTTGATCCAAACTTACGTTGCTGTGGTGCTGGTTGGAGAGTGGTTGGTTTGTTCAGGGTGTCATCCCATTTTCGTTTGCCCTTGTCGTTGGTTGTGGTCACAGCACCACGGGGTGGCAAGAGTCCTTGTGCAACTGCCGAGTCAGTGAGCTTGTGAGTCAGTCGCACAGCTTGTTGCATGGTGATGGGGTCAGCAGAGAGCACCATGCCCTGAATTTGAGGTGGCAGTCCATCAATGTACTTCTCTATATGTTTGAAGGGTGGGGTTGCCATTTCCGGGCACAGATTTGCTAACTCATAAGATCGAGAGGTGTAAGCCTCGACCTCGGAACCAATCATCTTATGGTTCCAGAATTCCGTTTCCAGTTTCTGCACTTCACCGCGAGGACAGTACTCACGGTTCAACATTTGTTTAAAGTTATCCCAAGGCAGAGCGTTGGCTGCATCAAGCCCTAGGTTCTGGACGTTGGCATTCCACCAAGTGAGGGCAGCTCCCTCGAACGTCCCTGCAGCGAACTTGACCCTGTCCTCGTTCCTGTAGTTGCTCATGGCGAAGGCTGATTCCGCCTTCTCAATCCAGCGTAATAGTCCAACGGCTCCCTCAGTGCCGCTGAATGAATGGGGTTTGCAATCCAGGAACATCTTGAACGTGCAGAGAGGTGGGTTAGGGTTTGCTCCTGAGATACGCAAGGAACAAGGTTGAGTTAGGTATAGAATAAACGTGTTGAATTGGAAACAAGTGTTTGTAGTGCAAGGTGAATATGAACAGGTTCATCACCTTGGTTCAGTAGATCTTGGTTACGGGCAGCTTCCCGTGCAGCAAGTACCTCCTCAACTCGTTCGTTGATGAGGGCGTTCAACTCAGCTTGAGTCAGGTTGATGTTCCCACGTCCGCCTGCATTCCTGCGTCCTCCACGTCTTCCAGCCATGATCTTCATAGCGAGAATAAGTGTTAGTGTTTGTCTAATGACTAATGTAGTGTGTGCAGTAGGTACTGTAAAGTACATGTAGAGCTATCGGCTCTCCCCATCACGGGTAGTCACGTGCTGTGATGAACATAATGCATAAAAGATGTGGCATGTGTGCAAGCATCATAATACTAAGCACTAAGTGTTGTGTGGAGACTAGTGGTTATAGACTAAGTTCACTAAATGCAAACCTAATTCGCAATAACCGGAGTCTCTGATACCAATCTGTCGCACCCCGAGAAATCCCGTCCCTTCCGGGGCGCGAGCGGCGGCAGATTGTCAGGATCGCAGTCTCCGGTCACACAACATGCGAGACCTATATGTCTGATTTCTTACGTACATCCAATAATTTGGATAAAACAGTTTAGTAATATCAGAGTTGCGGGAGTGAAGTATAAATTAACAAAACAGTTTAATCATTCATAGTTGCAGAAGCGTTAAATCAAAATGGTTTTCAAAGCGATACGTGACAATAGTTGCGGAAGCGATTTAAGCTGATTAACATTACATAACAACCAAATGGTAATAAATGTTTGATAAACTAAGACACTTAAATAGATGCATGCGACTCCCGCCTAGCATCCTATTCCTGGTGCGCGTGCCTTAGTTACCTGAGAAAACATGCGAGTAAAAGGTCAACACAATGGTTGGTGAGAGCACAGGTTTGTAATCAGCAGTAAACATCAAAATGTTTAAAGTAAATGTATGCAGGTCTATTTTTCAATACAATGCAATATCAATTGATAGCTAGTCAATATGTGTTATATCATATGCGGGTTCGCAACCGAAGCTAACATGCTGCCTCCCGCCCTATCCATCCAAGATATGGCAAATGTTGTTTGGTCAATTATGCACTGTTCCGACCTCCAGTCGGGGTGGCCATACGGCTCGCAACAGTGGGGCTTGTCAGGCCCAAATAGTACTATTCGGAATTACCACGCTGAGCGCAACGCGCTATTAACGGTTCGAGGTGTGTTTAATGAGGACTTATCAGTTTGTGGATGAATGCCACACATATGTATATACGATATTAGCATGTACAAAAATAACCAAAAGTGTGTAAGTTGTTCAAAAACAGTTGTATGCAATGTTTTCTCCCCCAAAGGTAGAAAATGTAAAAAGGGGCCATGAACTCACCTTAGCGAGGTGAACAAATGTAAGCGTAAGTTCCTGTGTCGTCGGGTGGTCAGTCACCGGCTACCTATATCGTATATTACACGTGAGTTCGTGTAAGTGATTGTGTTACGTGATCAATAACTCTCGGTTGATCATGTCTGTCTGCGTTGGTCTACATTGACCGTGTTTGACCGTGTGTGTCGACGACCCGTTGGTGAACCATGTGTTGGTTGTGTATTGTGAAACATTCGTGTTAGTGCTCGTTGTGTGCAAAACGCGCAAGTCGCGTCTATGGACAACTTACCATTTATAGTAAGTTCACAAGCATATTGATTTTAGAGTTCTAGCATGTTCATTAGTCCTACGTGATCATGTTAACACATAGCACATCATCATACAGAGTCACATAATTCGTTTACAACATGTTTGCACATAAAAGTTTCCTAAAATGGAAAGTTTCCAATTGTAGCATTCGTGACATCAGAAACCATCTAACTTAGTATCAAATCATCATACTACAACATAATAAGTCATTTAGCATGCTCGAATCACACATCATGTTTACAAATCGGTTTTTGTAAAAATAAAGTTACTATAAATAGTAACTTTGTAGTTTTGCATAAAATGACTATCTAAACATTTATAAACCATTCTTTTGCCACAAATCATCATAATAACCAATCTAACATCCTTTAAACATGTCCACATAACCAAATTCATCATCTATCAATATTTCATCAATAAAAGTTACCAAATATAGTAACTATGCTAAAATGACCATAAACATTATCAATATCACATTCTAAGTGTTCAAATCATCATCTTAACATCCTAATAGCAATTCTACATACATGCATGTCCACCATTTCATCTATAACCTCATTTTGAGAAAATAAAGTTTCTAATAATAGAAAGTTCATCCAATATCATGTTTTTAATCAATAAGATCATCATCTTATCTTGCAAGAACACTTATACATTATCAAGAATCATCCAACATCAACAAAATCATCTAGAATGCCTTAGATCATACATGCATGACATTATAATGTCTTAAATCATTACTTCAAGCATATAGGTTCATACCCATCACTTTAGATCATCATAAAACTCAATCTAAACATCATATATCATCAAGAAACACATTTATATCATCAAACCCAGATTCAACCCACAAGAAATTCGTGCATGTGATGGGTGGGTGCTTGCATGTGAGTGGATCTTCATGCATGTGGGTTTTTACCCATTGCATGTTCGATCTAACTATCAAGGAGCAAGTAAAACTACCTTAGATGCTCTAGATCGCTGGAATGAAGTTGAATCAAGGATTTGGCAGCTCCAAGAGTGGCTGGAAATAAACTCTTAGTGGCTTCAAGTGGTGGTGTGTTGATGGTGATGAGTTCCAAGCTTCCTTCTATGCTCCAATGGCTTCCTAGGAGCTTCAAAGCTTCATCAATGGAGTTTTCTGGTGAAATGATGAAGAAACAGAGGTAGGAACTCGAGATAGAGGTGTTATGACTGAGAGAATAGGATTAGAATGATTAAAGTGAGATAGGTTGAGTGTAAATCTAATTTTGCGATCTGTGCATGTCAGGCGTAACGCCTGACGTGGGCTAAAGATCTTAGGCGTTACGCGCGGATGGAATTTGTGTCCGGCTGATTTCTTTGTTCCGCGCGCATCGCCCAGTACCAGGGCTCCGGGTCAGGCGTAGCGCCTGGCCCATATGTTAGGCCCACTAAGCCTGTTTTGTTGTTCTAGGCCCGTTCTTGCCCGTTTCTCGACTGTAGAACATCGTTCGAGTGTCGTTTGGACTCGTTTGAGCTTCCCAGTTCACTGTGTGACTGTTTCGTGAAGTTTCGAGTGTTGTGATACACAATGTGTTTGACGTTCACCAACGTTCGTGAGACTCGTGTGTGTTTCGGTAATTCCTTGAATTATCGATGATTGTTTGTGTTCGTGTCTAACGAAGTGTTTGCACGCTTGATTAATCCTAATCAACGTGTGATGCACAATCCAATAATTCCCCGAATTATTGTTTTGCGTTAGTGTTGTGTTTGCCACACTTGGTTTCCAAAACCAATGTGCAATGTACGATTCGATAGCTCCACGAACTATCGTTTCGCAGTAGTTTGTGTTCAACTCATATAATCAATCATGATTAAACGAAATGCAACAAGTATGAATGTGAAATGTAAAGAATGTAAGAATCGCAATTCACCTGAAATTGCCGGGTGTCACATCATCCCCTTGTTGAAAGAAATTTCGTCCCGAAATTTGGTTGTTGTTGGTAGTGTTCGAGAAACAAGAGTGTTTGAGAAAATAAAAATTTTCTAGTTGTCACAGCCAGTTTCACCACAGTTAAAACATTTGAAACCAATGCTACTACTAGCCCCCTTAAAAGTAGATGGCCCCGTATTGTTACCCCCTGATCTCTGTTGATTTGGCGCGACACGTGGTGCCCCACCAGCAGGTACAGAACTTCCTCCCGTAGGGGCAGAAGACATAAGGCCACCCCCTCGACGGTTTTGTTTCTCAAATGCCAATGCCCTTTGGTGTGCCTCCGAAATGGTCAATGGATCGAATAAGTTTACAAAGTCCATAATCTGAACCCTTAAACCCCCAATATAACGAGCAACAAGTTGTTCTTCTGGTTCTTGGATATCATTTCTAGCAATCAACTGGTAAAATTCGGTTGTATAGTCATCAACAGATTTCGTACCTTGTTTCAGATTCTGCAAACGTTGGTACATCAATCTTTGATAATTATGAGGCAAAAAATTGGACCTCAAACACTTCTTCATTTTGGCCCACGTTGCTATTCTTGATTTCCCGAGTCTATTTCTTGTCAACTTCAACTGCTGCCACCACGCCGATGCCCTACCACGCAGCCTGGTAGCGATCAAAGCCACACGCTTGTTTTCAGGAACCTCCTTGAATTCAAAAACCTCCTCTACAGTCGTCAACCAATCAATAAACCCTTCCGGGTTCAGACTGGTCCCATCAAATTCGGGAATATCAACCCTTAACCCCGCATCCCAACGCCTATTACCATCTCCATGCCCCCTTCTAAGTTGACCCCTCGGTTCCTCCTCGGAAGCCGAACCATCATCAGAAAAAAACGGGTTATCAAAATCAGACCCTTCGGCTCCCCGCCTTCTTTGGTTCATCATATCATTCATCCGATCAGCCAACTGATCAACTACTTGACCCAGTCGCTGTTCCACCCGTGCCATCAATCGCTCCTCCATCTCCCGTTCATACACATCATCCAACGGTCTCTGGTTTCTTCTTGGAGGCATTTTGAGCCAGGAATTTGGCTCTGGTACCACCTGATGTAGCGGAAACGTAACACAAAAGATAGATAGGTAGATAATCACGTTGATTCTGAGAATACCCGTGAAATTACAACCCTTCCAATGAACAACCCAAAGGTTTCAAAGGAATTTGAAGTGAAAAGTTTTATTCTATCAGCAATAATCCTCTCAATTACAACTAGAAGGTTTAAATATAGTGCAGAAATTGAAAACGGCCAACAGGAAAGACCAACAGACTAGAAGATGTAAAGCCTTTAGGAAAGACCAACAGACTCAACATTAATACATAATTTATGATAATTATGACCTATTTAATATGACTAATTATGATACTTATGAACTATTTAATATGACTAATTATGATACTTATGAACTATTTAGCCAAAAGACACCATGGCCCAAACACAAGCCCAGAAACAAAAGTTCATCAACCACACAAGTTATGCCCGTTTTCGTGCACGGGCCCGGTCATGGGACTCCAAGAACATAAAAGCCTGTTCTTCCACATCAGGTAGAGTCCATCAAATTTCAATCTTTGTCATCTCCAATGGTAGATTCTTTGTGTGCTTTCTTCCCGTTAAAAAAGTCCAAAAATAGCTTACATGTATGTTAGTTGTTAAACTAGACTAAAGTCGGTGCAATTTAAAGGAACCCTTGATCACTCAAATCATCTCTTGAGTGTGCCTATTGCAATCATGTATACAAAAGAATTTATCTCCTCTAATTGTGGAGACAATAACAATAATATTAATTTTAGTATACTTTCTATATCTACTATTCCCCGCACTACACAGATGTGCAATGTTAAAAGTAGATAAGATTTTTTTTTTTTTTAAAAAAAAAAGAAAAAGACACTCACATTTAGACATTTTATATTTTTAGATTGTGACAAATGGACTATATAAAAGCATTGAACATAGAGCAATTGTGAACTCGAAGACGGAAAGACTCTCAATAGCAACGTTTTTTGCTCCTAAACTGGACGGAGAGGTTGGACCGGCTCCAAGCCTCATCACTGCTGAGACACCAGCAAGATTTGCTAGGGTGAGTGTTGTTGATTTCTTCAGGAACCTATTTTCTAACAAATTGTACGGTAAAGGAAACATAGAGCAATACTACATATGAATTAGTCGTCGTGCAAACTTGCCCATCATTCTTGTTGTGTGTAATGTGTGTATCAAAATAATAACACCGGTTTGAATAATTAATTAGGCATGTGGTTTGTCTAATTGAAATGTTACTTTTAATTTTAAGAGTAAAATTACAAAAAAAAACGTTCTTTACATTTATTTAAGATTACACGTTTATCTTTTATGTTCAAAAATCATCATTAGAATACTTTATGTTAATATTCTGTTGCAGCTTAAGTTTTTTGCAATACCCTTTATTAAAGAATTCAATAATAATTTTGTCTTTATATCTAAAGGACTAAATATGAAACTTTTGTTATTAGTTTCTCTTTTCATTTAAATTATTTATATTTGTTTTACATTTATTTTCTTCTATTTTTTTTTATTTTCATCATTTTTTTATAAGTTATTTTAATAGTTAATTAGTTAATCACTATTTTAAAAAAGTACAAGTATCAAAAACAATTATTTTTTTATTTTTATTTATTTACTTTAGTTATTTAATTTTCATACTTTTTTATATTTGATACATTAAAGAATTTTATTTATTATTATTTTTTTTTATTTTTGTTTGTTTGCTTATTTTTAATCTTTTTTTATATTCAAATCAAATTAAATATTTATTTTACAAGTGTGAGAGGACGAGTCCGGTTTCAACTCGCTTAAGTCTAGTCTATTGTCATTTGATATTTTTATTATACATTAGTGGTACACTAGTTAAAATTTTTATTTTCACACATCATAATCTTTAAATTTACGTATAATAATTTATATACATTTGTTTTTATTTTGGATTGTATGAAATTTAGGTTAAATAATTATAAAAGGTTATTTAATTACGTAAAAGAATTTATTCATTTTTATAAATTAAGTGTTAGCTATTCATTTAATCTAAACATTGACTTAGCTACCTAATTACACACACACACACACACAAAGGGGATGGTTCATTTCTTAACCCACTCTTATTGCTATAACCCGTATAACTCCGTCAAGATCAATCCAAATTTTTGTTTTCTTTTTTTAAAGATCATTATTACACATAAACAATACTTTCTTCTTTTATGTATATGTGTAAATTTGTCACCGATTTAAGATTTAATTAAAAGCAGTGTAAGTTTTGGTTACATTACTTAATGTAACTAAAACTTGTTATATTAACCAAAAACTTACAATGGTTTTAAATCTTAAATGGTGATAAATTTACGCATACACATTAAAGAAGAAAGTATTGTTTATGTGTAATAATGATATTTAAAAAAAGAAAATAAAGATTTGGATTGATCTTGGCGGAGTTATACGGGTTACCGTAATAAGAGTGGGTTAACATTTGATCATCTTCCTACACACACACACACACATATATATATATATATATATATATGTATGGTAAGGATAATTTGAAAACCACTCCTCGTGAGAAAACCGTGCAAACTAGGCAAAAATCATGTAAAAAACTTTTTTTTTGAAATTTTTTTACAGGTTTGTAACACTATTGGGCACATTTTTATAAAAAAATATCAAAAAAACGCCGACCAAATATTTTTTAAAAAAATATTTTATAAAACCATGTAAAACATACGTAACAAAACGTAAAAAAATTTCGTTAGATCTGACGTAGTGTTACGTATGTTTTAAATGAGTTTATGAAATATTTTTTTTAAATATTTGGTCGGTGCTTTTTTTATTTTTATTTATAAAAATGTGCACAATAGTGATACAAACCTGTAAAAATAATTCAAAAAAAAACTTTTTTTTACATGATTTTTGCTTACTTTTCACGGTTTTCTCTCTAAAATGAGGTTTTCATTTTATTAATTACCTATATATATATATATATATATAGAAGTGTTTAAATAATAACCAACTCTTAAAGCATTAACCTGAAATAACCCTTCAAGATGAAGCCAATTCTTGGAATTTTATTTTGAACATCATTGTAAGACATTTACAACACTTTCTTCTTTTATGAGTTTGCGAAAATTTATCACTGTTTGATACGTAACATCGTTGTAAGTTTTTCACCAGCACTATAACTGTTTTAGGCCTAAAACTTACAACGATGTTACGTCCTAAACGGTGATGAATTTTTGCAAACTCATAAAAGAAGAAAGTGTTGTATATGTCTTACAATAATGTTAAAAAAAATCCAAGATTTGGCTTTATATTGACGGTTTATTTCGGGTTAATGCTTTAAGAGTGCGTTACTATTTGTTCTCAATCCTATATATATAGGATATTCAATTGAGAACTTTTGATACTAAAGAACTAAAAGAACCAATTATAGACACAAGTTTAAAACGGTAAACAAGTAACTTTCCATATTTTAAAGGAAAATTACTTTATACACCTTAAAAAATGTGGTTCAAAATTAGTTCTTTTAGTTCTTTCATATTTAATGGTTCTTAATATAATAAGTCCCTATATATATAGGGGATGATTCGAATGTTAACCCTTACTTATTGCGTTAACCGGATAACTACATCTTATTACTTTAGGGACCACATTAAAGTAAATCTAAAGGTTTATGTTTTTTCTTCGTTTTTTATTAATGTAAGTCGGCCCTACATTAATTAAAATACACCTTTAGATTTACTTTAATGTGAGTCCCAAAGAAATAAGATATAGTTATTCGGTTAACAAATAAACATGGGTTAACATTTGATCATCTCCCTATACACACACACACACACATATATATGGATATATATATATATATATGTGTGTGTGTGTATATATGTGTGTGTGTATATATGGATTCATTCTATTAAAAAACAACAAGTAGCAAATAACTAAAAGAGCTATATTGTGACAACTCACAAATTCCAGGTTAGAATCATAACTTGAAAATAAAGAAAATGAGTGTAAGCGAAATTTCGAAACGAGGCTCCGATTTCAAGATACATTGATTCGAATATAGCGTTAAATAAGAGATCATATATTTTGAACTTTTAAGGTCTTGAAATTATAATAATTGGAAAGAGCTCAAAAAATCGTGAACGTGGGCGAAAACGGCGCGTAAAACGGAGTTCGTATGCTCCCGGAATCGCGAAAACAAAATTGAAAACTAACTAAGACGGCGGAGGTACGCGAAGGAAATCCTCCGCGGTATGCGACGGACCAGAACACATAAAAATCTGATTTTCTTGATCAGATTTCATTTCTGGTCGATCAACTCGACTTCCAGACGCCTAAACTCAAACTTTTACCCCCAAATCTCAGTTTTGAAGCCATTTAAACATCCGGATCAAGTTAGGGAACGTTTCTACAAGTCCTGATCATCGTTTTCATCCGAGCAATCCGTTCTAAAGGGTAACGATTCGACCTCTTCTATTAGTTTGATAAAATATGAATTAGATCTAGATTTTAACAGTGATATCATGGTTATTGTTGTTGATTATTGCCAGATGATGGCTAGGAATAGTTAGAAATCAATAACTCGACAGGTTAACGGTGAAATCTTTGTTTTGATCCGTTATAATGTCCGATTATCATGAAACCATATCATAGATCATAATGGTTTTAACCATTTGATTATAACAATGGTTGTGATTGTCCTGATCATTCTTTGAATGATCAATGACAAGGATTAACTATTTCTAAACCTGGAATCCATTGAGAAATTGTTTTGGTGATATAATCAACAACAATACTAATTTGGTTAATCTGGGAATGTCCTGATTAAACCAACAAGTTATAAGTTTTTTAATAAGAACCTAAATCATTATAGGTTCTCAGTTAACACACGTTGTGAGATGTTAAACTAAGGAAACTGATTAAACATTTTAGATAAGATTGATGACTTGAGCTGTAATGTCCTTGACGTTCAACGTCAAGGAAAGTTCTGAGAGTCAGATTAAGCTTAAGTAACTCATAGAACTCTAATGACACACAGGTTTAGAGTTCAAGAACTAGTGATACGAATGTTGTGCATTGCTATTGATTTGAATCAACTCAGGTGAGTTCACAAACCCCTTTTCTGTATTTTGGCTTTTGAATTCGGGGAATGAGAAAACATAAAAACTCATTTGAAATATCTTGATTATTGTGAAACGATTTTGATACATTTTGTGAAACATGAAACCTGATTAGATCAGGTGGAACTCTGAAACGATTTTGATACAGTTTGTGAAACATGAAACCTGATTAGATCAGGTGGAACTCTGAAACGATTTTGATACATTTGGTGAAACATGATACCTGAGTTGATCAGGTGGAACTCTGAAACTCTTTTGATACATTTTGTGAGACATGAAACCTGATTAGATAAGGTGGAACTCTGAAACGATTTTGATACATTTGGTGAAACATGATACCTGATTTGATCAGGTGAAACTCTGAAACGATTTCACTACACTTTGTGAAACATGAAAACTTATTTGCATCATGTGAAGCGCTGAAACACTTTTGAAACATTTTGTGAAACACGAAAACGAAAGCGTTGTAAAACATTTGGTTGAAACACGTGACAGTGGGGCGAAACATATGACCAAACTTGTCATTATTTCACGGGTTACACATTTGTCGCTAAGTCCCCTATTCTGTAACCGTTAACCGTGGGGGGGGGGCGTGATTATTGACAATAGATTCTATTTGTGATTGACAATCCTCGCCCGTGGTTCGTAGCTAAAACCACGACTGGATGTCGAGCGGGCGCTCAATAAAGCTAAACACACAATGTCTTGCGACAAGGACATTGGGAAGGGGCAAACACTGAACTCGTCAGCTCGGTTACGGGAGCCCAGGAGTTATAATTGGACAGTTGGTCAGGAACTAAACACGACATTGTTGGAAGGAACAATGTTCGCACTGGATACCAATGTTTTACACCCAGTTTGGGACATGAATATTATTTAACTTATTTTATGAAAACATTTGAATTGTTTGGATACATTACATACGTTTTGATAAATAAACTTGTGAACTCACCAGCAATATGCTGATTGTTTTAAAATCATGTTTTCTCAGATGCATAATGATACAGGGGTGGAGCTGGGAGCTCAATCATTGGAGACATTTAGTAGAGTCAATGAGAATTAGACTCAACAGAGTGAAACATAGTATAGTATACACGTCAAACTCAGTTATAGCTGTTGTTACATTAGGTTTGGACTAATGTAGTTGTAAAATTTCTCTGTAATATAGAAACATATGTGTGTTTTGTTGTAAACAATGACTATGAAACCTTGAAAGTCACACGGTACGCTTCCGCAACGACAAGGGTGTGACATATATTTATAGCCTCATGATTTAAAAGGTATACAAGCAATTTTCTTTAAAGTAGGAAAAGTTACTATTATACTCTATAAACTTGTGTCTATAAATGGTTCATTTAGTTCTCAAGTTGCAAGAGTCCTCATTTGAAGATCCCTCTATATATATGTGTGTATATGTGTGTGTGTGTATGTATCAGGTAGGGATATTTTAAAAATGCTAAAAACATTAAAAAGTCTAAAGAGGATTCGTAAATCGCTCATAACCGGCTCATACGAACTCCAATTTAACTTGTTCAAGTTGCGTTAGAACTGTAATGTCCAACCCAATCTAACCTCCCACCTCTATCCCCACTACCACCCCTAAAATCCTAGACCCCTCCCCTCATCCCAGCTCCAAAAACCTACCCCCACAACCACCCACCCCACAACCACACCCACCCAGTGTTTTCATGACCGAACCGAACCGGACCGGGCGGTCCGACCGGTTCGTCCGGGAACCGTTATAGCAGGCGGTCCTAGTAGGTCTATTTGAGCCGTCCCTTAATGAACCGGCCGGTTCAGCGGTTAAGGTTCGATCGGCTGGCCGACAGTCACGGCTGGACCCGAGAACGTGAGTAATCTTCAAGAGTCCGACCCTTTTTTATGTAGATCTGAATGATGATGGTGGGATAGGACTATTTTGTAGATCTGAACGACCCAACCGAACATTTTGGACTTTAACGACTGTTCATAACGATCTGAACAAATAGTTTTAGATCTGCACCATTTTTTCAAGAAAGGAATTGATTGTAGATGATAGAGAGAAGAAAACTTGAAAGATATAAAAACCTGAAGAGATAAGAAAGATATGAAAACCTGAAGAGAGAGATGAAAAGAACTGAGGAACACCTTCTGTGGCTTCTGTATTACGATATGAAGATTAGGTTTTTACAAAACTTAATTTAAGATGGGCTTGTAATGGGCCTTTAAATTCAGTACATGATTTTAAAAAGAATAATTTTTATTTAATTTTTTATATACTAAATAATATATTAAAGAACTGATTATTTTTTGATTATATATATATATATATTTATAAAATGTTTATAAAATCATCCGGTTCTTAAACCCGGTGCGACCGGTCCGACCGGTCGGACCTCTGACAGGTAAGGAGACCGGTTCGATGTTCGGTCCGGCTCTAAAAACATTGCACCCACCCTTTAAAATCCTAAACCCCACCATCCAAAAAGCCTAATCTCTAAAACTATACCCTAAAAACTAAACCCTAAGGCTAAAAATCAAATCCTAAAAGCTTAGAACGTGGATTTTGACGATACGGTACTAAAACCGCTTGAATGGGTTTAATTGGGGTTGATCATTTTTAAACTTTCTACAATTTTTTTCTTTTTTTCGTCAAACCTAACACTATATGTGTGAGTTTGTGTGTATGTATAGGGGAAATATTAAACAAAAAGTTTATTTTGTTTAAAAAGGCTAAAAAGGTTTTTTAAAACATCTGAAACTAACCCAAACAAATTTCGCTTGAACTCATTCCATGGCATTGGGTTTTATCTTTAACAACTAGTTTTAAAGTTTAGATTTTAGGGCTTTGTTTTTAGCTTTTATGTTTTATCTTAAGTTTTTGGATTGTTTTAAAGTTTTGGATCTAATATTATGGTTTATTGTTTATGGTTTATTGTTTGAGTTTAGGGTTCGACAAACCGGCTCAAATGATTTAAAAATGAATTTAATCGGAGTTTGTTTGGGTCAATTTTTGAATTTTTAATATTCCTTCTTAGCCTTCTTAGGCAAAATATACTTTTTAAAGGACATTCTCTTGTATATAATAAAGGAACATTCCCTTATTTATATACATGCAACAACAAGCATACCCAGTTAAAATCTCACTTTGAGTAGGCTTTGGGAGTAAAAGATAAAAACACACCTTACCCCTATCGCAAAATATGATAGAGAGGGTGATTCGCAGGAGTCCCCAACTCAAAGATCAACTTTTTTTTTACAACCGTATTACTCAAAGCGTAAAATATAGTTTAATTTTAAGAATTGTTATTTAATTATTGTATGTGAGAAAAAAAGTGATGGCGCTAGGCTTATATGTACGTGAGAAGGAAAAAACGAAGACGTTAGGGTTAAAATACGGGTTATTAAAAGGAAAAGACTTGTAACAGTCAGTGGCGGATCCAGGAAAAATTTTCAGTGGGTTCACTAGTTATAAACACTTCAATTAGATAGAACCGGACACAAAAAATTTCGGGTCGGTTTGACGGTTCGAGTCTTGTAATGTTTATCACGTAATAACAATGCAATATATTAAGTCAATGATTAAAAAGATATCGTCATTAATTAAAGAGTTCGAAGGTGCGAAGTGTACGCTCGTTTAAGATTTCTGAGCTCCGGACTAAACGAGAGTCAAAGGGGTCGCGCCCCTTGTGGGGTTCGGGGCAACGCCCCGAAATATAAACGAAATTTAGGAAAAAATATTAATTTCAGAAAGTGATTTAACACGATTCTATATAAATTCATGCATTGATTATCGAGAATTATCTAACAAAAATCACTTAATCCATTCGTAACGCTTTCAAGTGCTTCATTTTCAACCGCACATTTGTCTTTACGATCTTCACTGCCAAAAAACATCTCTCAACTGTCGCGGTTGAAACCATAGGGGCCTTAGGGTGCCTAATTGTTTTATTTAATCAACATTAATATAAATTACATGGTTTTTAAGAAGTTGAGTGGGATCCTTGCCACCCACTAACCTCTTCTTGCATCCGCCCCTGGACTTACTCCTGAACAAGTGATTCTCCAAGCTGCCTCGTGGCATAAATTCATAAACCAGAAGCCTATGTTCATCTTCCAAACAATACCCAATCAAATTCACCAGATTTTGGTGCGAAAATTGCCCTAAATAATTCACTTCCGCCTGCAATAATCAAGATTTTCTCTAACAAATATCACTTGTATCAATCAAGTTGATAAATTACTGTGAAAATTTCATTAATAATTCCCTCTTAAAAATCGTAATGGTTCACTTCAAGATTCACCCCTAAAATATCAATGGGTTCACCCTATTGTTAAACTCCTTCGAAATTTTTTTTTCCTACTAACGAGGCGAAGCTCGGTGGGTTCCTGTGAACCCATTTTTTGTATGTACATCCGCCACTGGTAACAGTCCATGATTTGCCATTTGAACTCTCAAAACATAGTGTTCTTTCAAATATCAATAGCTTATTTAAAATCAAAAACAAATAAAAAATATTATCACTATTCATATGTAATCATTACTGTTGGTAATGTATATACATAATGTGTCTAGAACTGCAAGGGCAAAATTGTCACTAGTTAATTTTGGTTAATTTACTGTATGTTGAAATTTAACGAATATAAGATCTAAAAGGTGATGATTTCCAAATTAATCTATGTCCCTAGCCTTATCCCCAAAAGTCCAAGATGAGCATCGAAAGGATAAGGCTATCCTCAAGAAGTCATCAGTCTTTCGGAAGATATGTTAGATCTTCGGAAGACTGAATACTTCCAAAAGGTTAGCTCATATGTCTAACACAAAGCTACTAGAATGATGCTCAACATCAAAGCTTCCGATACAAAGAACTTCCGAGAAGATCCTTCTGCTGTTGTCTGTCTTATTCAAGAAATGTTCAGAGATGTTTTCCACCATCAAGACCAAATCAGAAGAGATTATCATCAAAGAACACTCGTCAAAATAGCAGGAGACACTTGACATTAATGCCTTTTGTAGTGTAGGTAATTATGGAAAAGTCAAAAGAGTTATTTGTATTAATTGTAATTAATATAACTTGGCATAGAATCCCTATGGTTTTCAATTTTCTATTTTATTATAATTATACTCGTACATAATAAAACAAAGTTTATAACATGCTTTGGATAGTTGTATTTGTAAACCCAAACACATATACACGAAGATATATATACTTAAATGAAATACAACTCATAAATATATTTTTATGTAAATTTCATAACAAAAAAATGAATAAAAGATTTAATTAATTGAAATTAATTATGTTTTATAAAATGTAAGGTTATAAATGTTATAAATAAAGTGTATAAGTTTTTTAAAAAGGTTTTAACTTAAAAAGTTAAACTACAAAATTTAACTTGGCCAATCTTACAATTTTCGAGACCTAAACATAAACATAACCTAAAAAAAATCTTTAGATTATAAATGAGAGAAATACATAAATATAGGGATTGCCAAATTTCATCTTCCTTTCTCTTTCTTGTTCTGTCTTTAGTTCATTCATCTTATAGCAACTATCCATCTCTCAAGAACAAAGACTTATGTTGATCAAAAACGTTGGAGACTTCGTGATCACACCTAAAAATCATATCCCTACCATCTTATCATCCAAATTACATTATATACATATCCTAACATAGGATATTGTGTTTTGTAAGACTTAGATGTAAAGGATAACAAGTAAGAAGCTCTACAGGTTGGATTCTTAGTTTTGACATAAGATAACTTTCAGGTAACTATTGTGCCAATATTTCCCCATCCTTGAACTAAAATTTTGGACCATCCAAATATTCTAGATATACTAGTATACTAATGAGAAACCACGTTCAAACGGTGCATAAAACCGAGCAAATGAAGCAAGAATCACAAACAAAAGTTTGAGAACATAACCATTGACTCACGCCAAGATCCAAAGTTTAAACTCAATTCTCAACACCATTAATTTTGGATTACCCTCTTCCATATGATAGTACTTTGAAAATGATGAACGTGGGCGAAAACCGTGCGTAAAACGGAGTTATAACGAAGTGGGAATCGCGAAAACAAATTTGATGTTTGTTGACGATTGCAAGACGCGGAATCTTTAAAAAAAATCATCCCACATCGCCTAAGAAACCAATATTTTTCCCCTTTAAACACCTATAAATATCCTTACTTGGTCCCTTATAGTTTGCAGCTCCTAGTTGAGTATAAACAAGTAGAATAACCAAATTTTGGTGGTTCTACAAGTGCAACACCCATTCGGATGTTACGCTAACGAGTTCGGCCTATGACGTCCGTTCATTTAGCTATGCCTAGCATAATGTTACTCTTCCTCGTTGCATTCGTTTGACTAGGTTGAACCACGTTTGAATTCGGATTACATACTTGATCCTTTGAGCTGCTGTCTAGCCACACATGTTCAATACTTAGGGCATCCAGTTTGATAAAACTGTTGATCTTGATTCTTCTTCATTATACTAGTTTTCTCGAGCACCATTAATGTGAGTAATACTATACTCCCTCTTTTACATTTTGTACTTTTGGGATGTTACATATACTAGTATAAATTCAAAAACTAGGTTATTCTAAATTCAAATTCTATAGATGCAATGCATTTAGTCTATTTTGGTTTGATTTTTTTCTATGTGATACTACTTGCTTTGTGATTATGTGTTATTCAATGTTATTCTTTGTTATTCGATACCGGGTAGCCTAAGGTGAGTTAGATGCCACCTTCGTTTTAACTTAGGTCAAATGTGTTAAAAGGGCGAAAAGTACAATTATGGGCAGACTTGTGAAATACTTAGCTTTGTGCTTTGTATTGAAACAAGCTTGGAGACGATATAAACTATTGCAGACTTGTAGATATACTAAGCTTTTTAGCTAAGTATTGATACGATTTTGGAGACAAGATATTCTAAAAACTTAATTACAAACTAGTAGGATATGCATGCTAGAGTTTAAACTTTGTAGTCTAATTGAATTGTATCAGTTTTCTATGTATACTATATAAACTGTATGGGTTACTCACCAACTATGAAAATAGTTGACAAAATCTTTATTTTGCATATGTAACAGGTTAAATGGATGCTGTGGCGAAGATGTAGGATAAGTTTCATGTTAGTAGACCTAGTTTTTAATTTAAACAATGTTAGAATTATTCAAGTTAATGTAATTTGGATCTTGAAAACTATGTACTGAATGTTTGTTCAATTTAATGTAAATTATATCTTGGTTGTTAAATCTTTAATATTGATGCTTTAACTATTGAAATTTACCACATAGCACCATGAGATAATGAGCATTCGACATCGCGCCCCGACATGTTCCGCCTTCGGTCGGGGTGTGACAAGCATGTCAAGTTATAAGAGTATACTAGTTTTAGCATTCATTTTTTATAGTAGTTTGTCAAGCCTTGTATCCCTACGAGGATGCAGTTGTAGCTCTTAGTATAAAACCATTCACTTGTAACTTAGAACGTGTGCTCTTGCTTACTATCTTGTTCAATCGGTATTTGAGTGAAATATACTTTGAGCTTGAATTAATTCTTCTGTTATTCATTGCTTATTATTCATTAGGCAGATAAGAAAATTGTTAGAGATTCCGTATCTATCAATCTTGTAAAAGATAACTACTCTAAGTGTTGTGAAAAGTGCATAACCTGATCCTACAACGAACAGTCAAAACAACTTTTATCCAACTGACAAGATTGTATGTGTATATATATGTGCATGTAAAGGTGTGAATATTGTATCCTATAATGTTAATTCATATGTCTCCTAAAGTTATCAAAGTCCCTATTTGTTCTTGTATTTCAACGTGATGAGAAGCAACAGTAGTTCCTTTCCTAAGCCAAAATCTATATCCACAAAATTTAGCAAATATACACCAAAATTAAAAAAATATATATATCATGATGTAACTATGATGGCTAGCTTCAAGAAAGCACACAACCAACACAATTTCTTAAACCCATATGAATTCAAGAACTAATCTCATAATTGGCACTCATATATCGTCAATCATTCAATCCTATTAATTTAATGATCAACATATACTAAAATAACTTTTATAGAATCATAAATAGATTTTCATATAACAGATATTTGTGATTTGAAGAAAGAAAATAAGTTGTCGGTTCCTGGGGTGTTTATTTTCGGATATATGGTGATTCGGATATCCGAAATTGCGGATTCGGATATCCGAACACATATCTGAATTCAGAAAAAAATAAAAAATATATATATTTCGGATATCCGAATATCTGAAAACTATCTGAAATATCCGAACAAATTACCCGGACGTCCAAAAAATTATACGAAATATCCGAAAAATTATCCGAATATCCGAAAAATTATCCAAAAAAGTTATTTATGATATCGGATGTCCAAACTATCCAAAAATTTTATGAATAAGTATCCGAAGCCGAATTTCCGGATATCCAAACTCCCGAATATTTGACTTTTCCCAATATTTCGGATTTTCGGATTTAGATCCAGATTTTTCTTTGAACACCCCTAGTTTCTGGATAATGATTTGTTCTCTCGTTATATCATCTTCCTAAATGACAAAATAATCCATATGAAACAAAAATATTAAGAATACCAAACTATCAATTTCATCTTTAACAACAAAAGATAATCATACAATTATCTAATTCAATGTAAAAACTGATTAAAGCTTGTGTTGTCGTCCACTACTAGAAAAAATGATTTTTGCTACCATAATTTGTGACAAAATAAAATGCGTAGCAAAACTGCTATGCATTAGTGACACTTTCCATTCTAGGAAAAAAGCCTAGATTTTGCTTTCAAGATGCAACAGAGTAGCGATGGGAGGTAAAAAACGAAAGTTCCATCGTAAATGAACGGTGTTGCATGGATGGCGGGAAGGCATAGTCAGGTTTCAGATTTGGGAAAAAACATAACGCTAAATGAAGTGGAATAAGAAATTGGGGTATTGAATGAACATGTAAAACGATAACGAACTTCAAGAATAAGGGTTGAACGATTAGGAATCATAGAAAGGGATATTGAATGAACCTGTAGAAATGGAACGAAGAACATGTTAGTAATCAGAACGTACAAAACAAAATCACAAATGGAAGAAATACATGTGTAGAGCCGAATGTTTGCTTCACTTTCCACAACATTTGAAGGATTGCTCCAATTAGAAAAGTAAACCAAATACAAGAAATTTTTGTTGGAATTTTCTAATAATAAATATGTTTTATTATTATTATTCGTATATGTTACGAATATGATTATATTAGATTACGTTAAGTTTTATGTCACACCCCGAGTCGGCAGGCCGGATCGGAGACCCGTCGGGCGAAATAGTCCCAAGGCGTGATTGTAATCGGATTGATCAGATTGTTACATTGCAAATGATAATATGAGAAATACTAAAATGCATAAATGAATAAAATTAAATTACAACTGTTTTATAATTTAATTTTATTACAACTTTACTTGGACATCTGGTATGTGGACCAGATGTTCCACAAGAATTGCTTGCACAAGTGCAAATCTTGAATCTTGTAGCCGATGTGGCCTGGGAGCTAGATTCCATGCAGGAGTTGTAGGTTCCTCTAAAGGATCCTATCTTTCTCTCTCTAAAAGTTATCTTGCTTTCACTTGTTCTTCACCTGAGAACATGTAAAATCTATCAACACTAGGTTTGTGAGTTCACGTTAGTTTCGAAAATATTAGGTTTTGTAAAAGGTTTAGTGAAAATCCTTCCATTCACAACGGTTTTGAAAGTGGTGTGTGAATGGTGTTGAAAACAAGAATGAACTACACAAATGCTTAAGTCTGAACCTCTTTAAGGACATCATCCCAAATCATCGAAGGTAGTTTATATATAGGGCATACGTAGAGCCAAAGCTCAGCCGCTAGCCCACCACCCCTTCGGTGATCCACGAGGATGTCCTTAATGGAAATCAGACCTCGTCACTTATGTACCTCTATTCGACATGACACGACGGATGTAAAAGGAATGTCTTGAGAAAGAAGCGTATGCTCTGTCTCCTGATATAGGAGACATGTTTTGTTTGTTTTGAAAATCATACAGTTTACGCTCCTTTCTTGTAGTAAAACTTTGTTTGGTGTGTACTCGTTTGAAAATTGTTCAAGACCAGGTCTTGAACATTTGTTTGATTTGAAAACTCATGTGATTGTTTGTGTGGTCTGTCTGTAATATCACCCATGTGATCATTTTCCAAATCTAACTGATATGCCCTTGTTGATTAGTTCCCCTGGAACTAATTCTAGTTGTTGTTTCACGTTGCATGTATGTAACGTACCAGCCTCGGCGCTGGAGGTTGATTAAACATATGGTACCATCTACATTACCGTCGGTTGACCCGCGTCAACTAATGGTAAATGACTCTAAAGGGACTTACTTGAGAATTCCTCAGATAATTCTTGATGTGTTGTTGTGTGGACACATACTCTAGTGAATTACCCTAGACAGATACCAAGCAAGTATGTTGTTTGTTTGATGGGGGATTCCCATGAAAATGATAGCTTTTGATTGTGCACTACACAATTCCCCGAATCGTGTCCGTTCACTTCTTGGTTGTGCACAAAGCCTCCAACTATTGTGATCAACAGACATTTCCTCGCTGATTTGTGTTGGAACCCTCGAAACTTGTTTGTTGCTATTGTTTGTTGAAAAAAATAAAATGGAGCGATGAACACTCAATAAAAATGGTTGAAAATGCACTTATTCATATAACATTCGAATAAGAGGTTGAGAGGTGATCCTTTATTGAAATTATTTGAAAATAACTCTTATTAGTTGATCATTCAAATAAGAGGATTCATGTTCTCAGACCTAATGATTTGGAAGACAGTAAGTTAAAGAAAAGAAGGGGTTTATGAACTCACCTGCGGTTATGGGTCATCGATGCACTCACTCGGTATGTTCTCTCGGTTTGGATCCTGTGTTAAAATTTAGTTAGTTATGTGTTGGATGATTGTATGTCTTGTGTGTTGATGTGATTTTGGAAAATGTGTTTTTATTTCGTTTTATCTTGATTAGATTTAAAATTTGGTCTAAGGTTCGTTTCTATCGATGCGGATGGTGTTCGATAGGACGTTCAACACTTAGCCATTTTGGAGTTCTTCCTTGTGCGAATGGCCTATTCGTATGAATGTCCTTCATTCACGCGAATGGAATTATGAGAATGCATAATCTCATTCTTGTGCTCCATTCGTGCGAATGTGTTCTCATCGTGTGGTCATCCCATACAAATGAGTCCATGTCATTCATGTGATTGCTCATTTGTTCGGCAGCTCGTTCGGGTGAGTTTTCTTCAACGCACGAGACTTCTCATTCGCACGAACGAGCCTTTCAGACAGATCATTCGCCTGCAAATTCACCAAAAACGCCATTTTTGAAATCGGCGGTTATTTTCGGTGTTTTTATGGTCGAAATTGATGGTAAAATGTTTTGGAGTATTTTAGTGCAAAGGATCGGTGCTAACACTTACTGTGCAGCTTGTATTTGACCGAAATGAGATGAAAATGGTTAAATCTTGAAATGGAGGTGTTGGGGTTGAAAAACACACGATTTGGACGGTGAAATGGTCCAATTTCGTGTGGAAATGGTCAAAAAATCGAGTGGCCATAAGTGGGGTTCGGTTGAGAGAGTTGGGTGAAAAATGGGTTTGAAAAACAGAAGTGTTACTTTTATAGCTGTGTTGTCGCACGAATAAGTTATTCGTACGAATGGCTATAAAGCTTCACTGAATTAAACCCATTCGTACGAATGAGGGTCCATTTGTACGAATGGTTATGTGTGGTAAAATTTTGATCATTTATCAAATTGTTTTTATTTTATATCGACCTTAAAAGACTCACGCTGACATCCGTATGAATCGTTACCCACACAAAAGTCTCGTTGCATTTAACTGCTGACATTGTTTTTTGTACTGTAAGGATATCATTTAGTGCATTCAAATCTAACAACATATCCACATGGTTTGTCACCCATGCCGATATCTTGTTGGATCGATACTCCAGATGTTATCCATTTAGATTTTGTTCATTGTTTTCCCTCACAAGGTGTTTTTCTTTTCTTCTGATTCATGTTTGTGTGATTTAATGGATTTTCCTAACTATTTTAGGAATAATCCGTGTATTTTGATTGTGGTTTATTATCGTTATCGTCACTCTCGTAACACAATGTCTTACACTGTGGTTGTGTACACCCTTGGATTTCAGACTCATGGCAGCTCGGATGCCGATCGTCACATTTTATGTCATAGACCAAAACTGAGCTAATATGAATGAGATATCGATGGTAAAATTGTGTTGTATAAAATGTTAAAAGAGAAAAGAAAAAGAATATGGAAGACTTTTCATCTACCAATTCAATTGTAATGAATTGGTTAGCAATTAAGCCATGAATAACCTTGTTAGTGGCATGATGACAACCTTTGAAATGCCATGACCACATGTGTAAACAGAAACATTTGGTCTCTTGTTTGCTTGCTACTTTTTGAGATCTCTACACAAATTGAGACATACACACACAATATTCAAAAGTTCCCAACACAATCATATACTTTGTTGAGTTCTAACAACCTACAACGATCGATTCCTCGTGTTAAACACTCTTGTTTCAGGTACCGTTTTGGGTTTTCGGTTAACTCTGCCAGTACATACTGCTTTGGCTATTGTGCCCTAGGAAACGGTCGAGTTCACTAGGTGGCCCGAAATCTGTTTTACTGGACCTCTGTTGAACAGAAATCCTCAGCCACCGAACTCATTTTAATTCGTTTTATCTTATGCTATACTTCTTATTTTTAATTTAAATTTTAGAACTTGTTTCATCCTGTAGTATATTTATTTCTTGTAATTTAATTTTAGCACTTTTATGTTTCTTGTAATAATGTATTTTTCATTGTGTATTTCTCTGAATTGTAATTCGAGTAATTGAATAATAAAATTATTTGTTTATTTTGTGAATGGTGTTCCTACAAGCTTAAAACAAAATTTTAAAATCACCGTTCATAAGTTTGTGTTTTAACAAATTATCGGATTCCAAAACAGAAATATAAGCTATTTAGTTTCGTACAAATATTTTTTATCAAGAAATTTAAAATGTATCTTTTAAATTATTTTTTGGTAAACAAGTATTGATAAACTATTTAGTTTCGTACAAATATTTTTAAACCATAAGTGATTATTTTCTGTTTTGATAATTGTTAACGAAGTTTGGTTTTATATAGTTCAATTTGTTTTTGTGTAAACCAAAAGTTTTATAAACCATTTTTTTAACATTTATTTAACGAACGTATTCGAATTAGTTTTTTTAACTACGAGTTTTATAAACGGTAGTTATAATCGTTTATTTCTAACGAGCGTGTTAGAAAAAGGATTATGGTATAAAAACTGAAACTTATAAAAAGTTTGATATTTTAAAAAAATAATTCGATTTTGGGGTCGGTTTTAGGTCAACCATAATTCCTCAAATAAGTGACGGTTTTTTGTAAACCACAAAAATATTTTGATAAATTAAACTCGTCAAAATTTAAGTTCTAAGTGACGGACTTGTAGTAACTATAAGGGGATACATCGTTATCTGAGTTTCGTGTCTAGAAAATCCATTCGCATATCTTCCAAACAACCGAGGGACTTGTCTTGCTTTCCTTGGGATTCTTAGAGAGAGTGTGTTAACCTATTAGGCCAAAACAAGTCATGCAACATCACATGAACTCAAATAACTTTGTTTGAGTTAAAAAGTTTAGTTTGAACTTTGGTTTAGTGTAAACCTTATTTTTGAAAATCTGACTTGCTTATTTTGCATTTCCGCTTTTTTTTTAGAAATGACAATTGTATCTGCTCAAACTTCAACACCTATGGGACCATTAGTTGGTACCCATGCTACCCAAGCTGAGGGGATGACTTTTAGTGAGACATTTCAAGTTTCCGCTATGATTGAAAAGTTGCCTTTTAGTTTGGTGGTTTTTAAAAACTATCTAAAACATAAGTGAACGGAAATTCATGTAAAGTACCTTCTGGATTGTCTTCAAATTAAGGAAGACAATAGGATGGCTCTTAAAATGACACAACAACAATTTTCTCCAAAAGCCAATATGGTGGAGCATGGTCAATTTTCTCAGGTGTACAAAAGAAAATTGACAATTACAAGGGCAAGGGCAAGGGCAAAGGTAAAGGCAAGGTTGTGAACCTTAGTCTAAAAAAAGGTGTGAAGAAGCAGGTTTTCCCATTTAAGGGGAAATGTTACAATTGCGGTGAACATGGTCATTGTGATGATAAGTGCAAGACTCCTAAATAGGACCGAGCACATATGATGGAGGACGATATGCCTCTTGTTGCTATGGTCTCTAACATCACTACTATGATGGAGGAGATCAACTTGGTGTCAAATGACCCTAATGGGTGGTAGGTTAATACTGGTGCAACCCGCTATGTGTGTCATTATCCGGCCCTCTTTAATACGTTTAAAGAGGTGGTGGGTGACTTAAAGCTGTACATGGGGAATGCAACAACTGCCGATGTAAAGGGTGAAGGTAGTGTGATCTTAAAGTGGACTTCGAGGAAGGAGCTCACTTTGAGCAACGTGCTCTACTTTCCTGAGATGCGCAAGAGCCTCGTGTCAGGATGATTGCTTAACAAACATGGTTTCCGTTTAGTCTTTGAGTCTGATAAATTTGTTTTAACTAAGCGTGGAATGTGTTGGTATGGGTTATGTCCAAAATGGAATATTTAAACTCAATGTAATAGCTAAGGTTGAGAACATGAATGCAAATGCTTCTACTTCTGCTTATTTGATTGAGTCATCTAATGTTTGGCATGGTTGTTTTGGTCATGTCAATTTCAATTCGATGCGCCATTTGATCAAATTAGATTGCATTCCAAAATTTTCCATTGATTCAAAATATAAATGTACAACATGTGTTGAAGCAAAACAAACAAGATCATCCTTTAAAATGGTTGAAAGAATAACCGAAACCCTTGATATTATTCACACTGATGTGTGTGATTTAAAATCAACTCCCATAAGAGGTGAAAACAAGTACTTCATCACTTTCATTGATGATAGTACTAGATATTGCTATGTATACTTACTAAAGAGTAAGGATGAAGCAATTGACAAGTGTGTCTTGTATAAAACTGAGGTTGAGAATCAACTTAACAAAAAGATAAAAGTTTTAAGGAACGATAGAGGAGGTGAATATGTTTAACCATTTGCTGACATTTGTGCCCAAAGTGGAATCATACACGAATACACGGCTCCTTATTGTCCACAAAAAATGGCATTGCTGAACGTAATTATCGTACATTGAAAGAAATGATGAATGTCATGTTGTTAAGTTCTGGAATTAGCGAGGACATGTGAGGGGAAGCCATTTTATCGGCTACTTATCTGTTAAACAAGATACCTTAGGATGTAACTCCTAATGAGTTATGGATTGGCAGAAAAATACTTGAAAGTGTGGGCTGCCTAGCAAAAGTGGTGGTTCCACCACCAAAGGTTCAAAGAATAGGACCAAAAACCTCTGATTGTGTATTCATTGGTTATGCCGATCATAGTTGTTCATATCAGTTTCTTGTTCATGATTTAAAGAGTCCTGAAATACACAAGAATACTATAATGGATTCAAGGGATGCATCAATATTTGAGGAAATGTTTCCTTAATGTTCCTTTTTTTGTAAAAGGAACTCCGAAGTTCATCAACAATAGTTGATGAGATTGTTCATGATGAGGATCAAGAACAATTAGGGGCTGAAGAAGTTGAGCCAAGAAAAAGTAAAAGGCAAAGGATTGAAAAATCTTTTGGACCTGATTTTCTTACTTATATGGTTGAAGGAGGGCCCCAAACCTATCTTGAAGCAGTCACCTCTTCGGAAGGACCTCAATGGAAAGAGGCGATCAAGAATG
Source organism: Mikania micrantha (assembly GCA_009363875.1). NCBI lineage: Eukaryota > Viridiplantae > Streptophyta > Magnoliopsida > Asterales > Asteraceae > Mikania > Mikania micrantha. The sequence continues at coordinate 51,101,673 of CM018694.1, read as the reverse complement.
AAATTGATTCGATCTTATAAAACCATACTTGGGAGCTAGTAGATATTCAACTAGGGTGTAAACCACTTGGATATCGATGGATATTCAAAAGGCAGATGAAAGTTGATGGTTCCATTGATAAGTACAAAGCAAGGCCAGTGATCAAAGGGTTTAGAAAAAAAGGAGTAGATTACTTTGATACTTACTCGTCTGTGACTAGAATAACCTCGATAAGGTTGGTCCTTGCATTAACGGCTTTAAAAAATTTGGAAGTCCATCAAATGGATGTTAAAATCGCTTTTCTAAATGGGGATTTAGAAGAGGAAATTTACATGGAGCAACCTGAGGGTTTCTCAGCTCCTGGCTAAGAAGGAAAAGTGTGTAAATTTGTCAAGTCATTGTATGGCTTGAACCAAGCTCCAAAACAATGGCTTCAAAAGTTTGACCAAGTTTTTCTTAACAATGGTTTCAAAATTAAGGAATGCAACAAGTGTGTTTATGTGAAAAACACAGCGAGAGGTTATGTGATATTATGTCTTTATGTAGATGATATGCTTATCGTGAGGACTGATGATAAGACGATCAAATCTCCTAAAGACATGTTAAATGCAAGATTTTACATGAAAGACATGGGTCTAGCTAATGTGATTCTTAGTATAAAGATCAATAGAACCCAAAATGGTCTTGTGTTGAGTCAATCTCACTATGTGGAGAAAATCCTTGAAAAGTTCAATGCGGGGGATACGAGTGTAGCTCAAACTCCAGTAGATACCACCCAACATCTATCAAAAAATAGAGGTGAGGGTGTTGTTCAGTTGGAGTATTCAAGGATTATTGGCAGTCTGGTGTATCTGATGACATGTACACGGCCATACTTAGCATATGCTTTGAGCAGGCTAAGTAGATATACTAGTAATCCGAGCTCTGAACATTGGAAGATCATGTCAATATTACAAAGGTACTTAAGATACACAAGAAAATATGGACTACATTATGGTCGAGCTCCAGCTATTATAGAAGGATACAGTGATGCCAACTGGATATCTGATATGAAAGATTCCAAATCCACAAGTGGTTATGTGTTCACCCTTGGTGGAGAAGCTATAGCCTGGAACTCAACCAAGCAAACTCTTATAGCTAGATCTACGATGGAATCTGAGTTTATCGCATTAGAAAAAACAGGTGAAAAAGCAGAATGGCTACGTCAATTTGTGGAAGACATTCCAGGATGGCCAAAGTCTATGTCGGCTATTTGCATACATTGTGATTGCCAATTGGCTATTGGTAGAGCTCAAAGTGCAATGTATAATGGCAAATCAAGGTACATTCGACGTGAACACAATACGATACGACAACTACTCTCAATGGGAATTATCTCAATTGACTTTATAAGGTCTAAGATAACATAGAGGACCCGTTTACAAAAGGCTTAAGCATAGATTTAGTATATAAATTGTCAAGAGGAATGGGACTAAAGCCCTTCGAACAAGTTTGTACGAAGGAAAACCTATCCTAGAAGATTGGAGATCCCATAAACTAGGCACAATAGGACAACCTAATTGTATGAATTAAGGTCACTGTGGGGGAGAACCTAAAATATAAAAAAAGGAGTTATATACTTCATAGTTCATTCCTTTATAAAATCAGTGATAGAAATGGAGGATAAGCTTACATCTTTTAATGATTTGCATAAAGTCACCTATATGAGAGAGAAGTGGGGTATCTTCGAATAGATTTGTGGGGGACACAAATCCTAGGGCTCTTGCAGAACCATGCTAGTGTTCCATGACCATAACGGACATGACAATGAGGAGTTAACCTACCAGGAAGAGTATTGTGTGACATTGTCACACACCCACGTCTCGTCACCTGTTGATGATGTCACTGGGAAGGTTGCGGAAGCATAGTGGTGATGTCTCAGAGATGAGGTGTGATTTACTTGATCCGGTATCACAACACATAGATTAACTTAAAGTAAATACATTACAAGGGTTTCGTAATCACGACCTAAGTTACAGTTTACAACCTGAGTTTACTACACATTCTAACTTATTTAATTTACAAGTGTTTATAAGTGCAGCCTCACCGATGGTTACTGTCTCCATGCAAAAGTTTTAAGTTTGGAAAGGTCAGCACAAAGCCGGTGAGTTCGTAATGTTCAAGTTAAACAACATGATATGATATGCCAGTTCTCAATATGTACAGTTCAAGATAACCATAGGACCCGTATCTAGTTCCTTTCAAACTACTTCGTTCTGTTATATAAGATAGTACTCGTTGGTAACATCTTAATGCCTCATTATCTAAGTGTCTATCACAACGGTAAGAAGTTCTAAAAACAGGTAACAAACATTCACAGCAAGGGGAGTTGCAAACTCCTAGCAAATAGGTTGTCAGCCTATAAACTATCATTATTTCCTGTTCGGCCCCACATGGGTTCACTAGATACAGTTCAAGGAAAGAAGACTTTTAAATTCTGTGATAGAGTTGCGTTTTATAAGCAAAATCCCACGAAGTCCACAAGTTCTCAACAAGTCACATGAAATCACACAGATAACAGTTTTACATATCATATGATCAAGAAAAGTTCCACAGTAGCACCTCGGTGTTTATAGAATATTCAAAAGAAAAGAGGTTGAACGAAACACACCTGATGTCTCACTGATAGAAGAATATCGCGCAAACTGGTAATAATAGGGTGATTCTGCATTAGTTTATGTTTAATGAGTTATTTATGTTTCAACTTACTGATTAGATCTTTCTGAAAGTCCAATGTCTAAGACATTGTAGTGAAAGTCATCAAACCGATATTAGATGCTTAATTTATTAATTTAATGTCATATCATACAATTTATGATAATGTAGGAACATATACTGATTCAGGTTCCTAATACAAGGTTGATGACATGTTTGATTAATCAGAATAATCTCAGATTAACCAAATAGGTACTCTTGTTGATTATAGTACTGAAACAGTTTCTAGATGGATTTATGGCTTAGGAACGATCAATCCTTGTTATTGATTACCCAATAATCATGAAACATCATAATGTGACATTGTAATAGATTTAATAACCATGTTCAACATACTAATCTGACTGTTATCATAAACATCAGATAATCATTCCAATGAATATATTAATGATTGTGATTAGTTTGAAACACTTGGATTTAACCTTGCATTTCAAAGACTAATCAAACTAATCACATACATTATCACAACAAAATGGGTTAAACCATTATAATCATGGTTATAGTTTTATGAAAACCGGGCATTACATCGGATCAAAACAAGTATTTACCCGTTAACACATCGAGTTCTTCGTTTATAAACATTCCTAGCCATCATCTAGGCAATAATCAACAATCCTAACTATTGCATTACGTTCAAAAACAAGATCTAATCAACCATTATCAAACTAGAAGGTTAAAACGAACCGTTTCCTAATCAGACGGATGTTCAGTTGCTAAACAACGATCAAATGTTGCAGATATGTTCCATGGTGCGATCCGTGGTTTTTGACGGCTTCAAATATGAGTTTTGAGGGTGTATAGGTCAAGTTTTCGTCTGGAAGGTGAAGTATGTTCGAGAATGAAGTAAACTTTCAATTTGCATGCAATCTGATGAAGAAAACCAATTTTTCAAACCGCCTCATTCCTCGCGTACCGCCTAGCGGGACGCCTTGGCGCTAGGCGTACTGCAAAGGAATCCGGAGTCCCAGATATTTTTGTTCCTGCGCGTACCGCCTAGCGTGGAAGGTTGGGAACATCATCATCATGAATACGTAACTGATGATATCCATGTCTTAATTCGATTTTTGAGAAATAAGTCACCTTGTAGTTGATCAAATAGATTGTCAATACGTGGTAATGGATAAGGGTTTTGATTGTCAGTTTATTGAGTTCCCTATAGTCAATACACGTCCTGAATGAACCATCCTTCTTTTTTACAAAAAGAATTGGTGCTCCCTAGGGTGAGAAACTAGGTCTGATAAAACCCTTTTCTAGTAATTCCTGCAGTTGACCTGAAAGCTCTTGCATCTCTGAGGGTGCTAAACGATAAGGAGCTTTAGCTACAGGTGCTGCACCTGTAATCAAGTCAATACGAAATTCAACTTGTCTCACTAGGGGTAATCCTGATATATCCTCAGGAAAAACTTCAGGAAAATCTTTGAGTACTGGTATATCTTCGATACGTTTTTGTAAAGAACAGTTCTCCATCACATGTGCTAGAAAGGCCTGACAACCTTTACGTAAACATTTCTGAGTTTGCATACAGGATATGATACCAAGTTTTCTGCTGTCTCGTTCTCCTTGAACTATCAGTGTATTGCCTTCAGGTTATAGAATACCGATCACCTTGTTTTGATATACAACTTCAACTTGGTTTTCAGAAAGCCAGTCCATACCTACAACGACATCAAATCTCCCAAGTTCAATAGGAAGTAGATTGATATTGAAAAGGTGATCATTCAGATTCAAAGAACATCCTTGAATAACACTGCTATTTTTGATTAACTTGCCATTAGCAAGTTCAATGACGTAAGGAGTTTCTAGATCTACCGTAGGCAATGAAAGTAATGATGCAAATTTAGGAGAGATAAAACTCTTATCTGCCCCTGTATCAAACAGAATAGATGCATATAGATTATTGAGAAGAAACGTACCAGTGACAATGTTCGCATCATGCCTTGCCTCGGTTGCACCAATCTGAAAAGCTCTCCCCTAGCTTTATTCCCTTGATTGGTGTTGTTGTTGTTCAGACAGTTTCTCATGAAATGGTCGGGACTTCCTCACTTGAAGCACGACCGATTTGTTTGAGTGGTTTGTCGTGGTGCTTGGTTTGGTTGACGAGCAGGAAAGTTACAGTATCTAGCGTAGTGTCCAACTCGATTACAGTTCAAGCAAACAGGACATGGTCCTGTGTGATGATATGGACACTTGTTGCATTTGGGCGCCTGCCAATTGCAAGCTTTCCTCTCAGGAATAGTTGCACCAAAATTCTTCACTGTTGGTTTGCTCGGGCTAGTCTCAACCGGAGCTTTGGTTTTGGTCTTACCAAACCACTTTTGTTTTGTACCCTTTGAAATATTCGAGGTATCAGCCTCACTACGACCCACCGCCGTCTGAGTTTTTGTGGACAAAGTACCACTCCTTACCGCCTCATCGGTAAGCTTGGCGGTCAACAAGATTGTATGTTTGAGAGTGGTAGGTTCAGTTGCAGTCACCATTCCTCTAATCTGGGGAACCAAACCTTTAATATACTTCTCAATTAAAGTTGTTTTCGTTGGAAACATATAGGGAAGTAGACAAGTGAGTTCATGAAAACGATCGGTATAAGCTAAACAATCAGCACCGACCATAGAATGATTCCAGAATTCCTCCTGGAGTTTTTGAATTTCAGTGATTGGGCAGTACTCTGACATAATCAGAGTTTTGAATTTGTTCCAGCCCATCGAGTCGACTGTAGCTGAGCCCAAAGTTTTTGCTTGGGTATTCCACCAGGTTAAAGCTGAGTCTTTTAGAGAACAATCAGCATAAGACACCTTATGCTCCGCCAAGCATTTGCTGATTTTAAGCTTAGTTTACATTTCCTCAATCCACTTTAAAAGTCTAGCTTCTCCTCTTTTCCTGTGAAAGTAGGAGGGTTGCAAAAAGCAAAGTACTTATAAGTACATCATTGCTGTGGTGGATCATGAACAGTTGCTTTTGTTGTTGTTGTACCGTTGGTATGATGAGTTTCAGCATGGCCACCGATAGCATTATGTTCAGTGTGATCATGGTCCCCACCAGAACTAGCAGTGATATGTGGTTGGTGTTGTGTATGAACACCACAAGCAGATAGCTGTTCTCTTACAATTTGGGCTATCATTGCCTCATTTAGTTCAGATCCACTTGCGACTACAGGTGGGGCTGCATTCACTTCCGGGTTTACAGCCGGAACTGTATTTGTTCCCAGATTTTCGGTGGAACCATGTTTGTTTCCGGATTGACCTGTGGATCTGGATTTGATTCTACTTTTACAAGTGGGACTTGATTCACTCCAGGGTTAGTAACATTCTTGGCAACATTCTTAGCTAGTCGACCTCGTTTCGGAGCCATTGTTCAGCTCACATGCAAACAAACTCAGGTCAATTCAAGAACATTAAAGATATAACCCTTTCAGTCACATAAATTCAACCATATTCAGTTATACTGAAAAATTTATGTTGAAATGTGATTATAAGAAACATAGTATAACTACTATAATATAAACCAGATGTGTTCTCAGTACACAGTTATCATACAGATATTTTGTAGTTATGATCAATCCTATTATTGGAAAATAAGGATTGATGAGCAAAACCATTGAAGCCAGACACCTGAATAAAACCGCGGAATGAGAAAGCCGCGGATGCTTCTCTTCCGATTGAAGAACTGCTTCAGTATCGGAAGGCCATCAGCAGAAGCTTCGCTAAAAAGAAGTGCCGCTGAACTTATCTACCTCAGAAGACAAAAGCTGATCTTGAAATCTTCGTAAGACAACCATTGCATCGGAAGAAGTCTAATGACTCGGAAGACAATCTCCTCTTCCCAAAACTGATTACTTAATCAGCTTCCGATGAACATCTTCCGAAAGAATAAACCACTGAACTCCAGTACAAATACTTCAACCTGGAAGACCTGAAGACTCTTGTTTCCGTTGTTGTTGACTTTGTATTTGTACTAGTCTGTTGTATCAGTGTCTGTAACAATGTCAGCTATTTGTCTTATTATTTCTTGTCTTGTATCTCAGAATGTTTGGGTATTTATATCCCAACATTCTCTGAATAAAATGAATTACTTCCTCCAAAATTCCTTGTGCTTTCTATCTCTACTATTCTCTCTAGGCAAGAAAACTAAAACAACGAAAATAAGTTTGTGCAAAACTTTAGAGGGAGCTAAAACCAAAGCTTTGACTAAGTGTCTAAAGCCTTGTTCCTGGTAAAATAGCTACTACTCGAGGTTTCTGCAGTTCAACAATTGGTATCAGTGTCCTTAGTCTTGGTTTAACCATCAAGACTAAAACTCAAAGCTCTCACTGATATCTTGTTGTTTTAGTTTTCTGCATTCTGTCTTTTCTGTCTTTTTATACTCTTTAAATATGTAGGAGTTTGATTTTTGAACTAAACTGTGTTCAAAAAGCATTCTAACAAATCACTTTGAGAACTCATCACTCGTTGATTTGCTCATAACTATTTGTGAACCAATGGCAGAGGAATTCACCCTAGACCCGCATAACACCGGTTCTGCCACGAAGCCCCCAATCTTGGTTAGGCATCAATATAACATTTGGCAGACGCGGATGTTACACTTACTGTCCAATATTCATACAGGATGTTGGAAGTTTGTCACGTTCGGACCGCATAAACCAACGGTCCTGGACATGGAGACGATTTCCCGAAAGATCCTCGGAACTATACCGAAGAGGAATACCAGAAGTTGGAGCTTGATGCAAAGGCACATGCTCAGTTGGCTATGGCCCTTCCTAATGAAAATACTCTGGTCTTCTTCACCATGAGTCTGCTAAAGACTTGTGGGATGCTCTAAAAGAGCAATTCAGTGATACCGAAGATGTTGTGGCTAATACCAAGGAGATATTAGCTCAACAACACGAGACATTCTCCCAACTAAATAATGAGTCACTGGCTCAGCAGTTTGAATGATTCAATTCTCTCTTAAGTGAATTAAAACTAGCTTTTCAAGTGTACCCCCTGTCTCTGTTCTGAACCGCTTCTTGAGATCTTTACCTGAAAAATTGGAAACTTATTCCATTGTTATGAGATCCTCTCCAGACTTTGGCAAACTTTCGCTCACTCAACTTCACGGTAAGTTGCTCACCTTTGAGCGAGAGATTGACCAGAAAAGAAAACTAATAAAGTCTGGTAAATCAACTGAAGAGTATGTTCAAAGGAACACAACTCTTCTGAGTCATAACTCTGAGTCAAATGATCAGGGTTATGATGAATATATAGACATAACCACTGGCATCACTTCTTCTTCTTCCTGTGATGACCACTCTCCTATTTCTGATCATATGTGCTTTATCATGGATGATCTCCATCAAGTTCCAAGTGATGACTTGGAAGATATGGACATTCTTTACCAACTGGCCCTCTTGAGCACAAGAACGAATAAGTTCTACAAGAGGACCGGAAGGAAATTTTCTGGTATTCAAGGGAAAACCAGGTTCAGCCTGAATAAGGCTAAGGTCCAATGCTATAGATGTCATGGCACTGGACACTTCGTCAGGGAGTGCAAAAATGATCCCAACTCAAACTCTTCACCGTATGTGACTTTCCCTAATTCACAATCACATACTTCTTATGCACCTTTTTCTTCTTCCTCTTCTTCTTCCTCATCTTTCAGAAGGCACAACAATTCTCAGGAGTCAGCACACATTGTATAGACCCCTCCTCCTACCAATGTACAATTCGTACAAGCTGCCAATGGTAGCATGTATCAACTTACTCCTGCACCTATGCAAATTGTTGCACCATCCTCTTCTCAAATATAAAAATACCAGGCTCTGCTGTCCATTCCCCTTCTTCCAGTCAACCGGCTCTTTTCACCCAAGAGTTTGTTGACTGGAGCAGCCTGCCTGAAGATATAGGCTATGCCCTCATCTCCTCCGAACCAACAGATTTCGCTCTTATGGCTGTTGGTGACGACTCTTCCCCTTCTTAACAACCTGCTGCAGACACTCCTTAGGCGCAGGTGTCTCCTTCCATTCTAGAAAAACTATGTACTGATGCGTGCATAGAGGCTTTTGAAAAAATAAAGAAAGCCAACATGTTGCTTCAACAACAAAATCAGGAGTTGGAGCAACTGCTAGACAATAAAAATTCTGAAATAGAAAAATTAAAAAAGAATAAAGACAGTCAAATCTCTCTCCTAATGACTGAAAAATCCAACCTACAAGCTCTATTTGATTTACAAAATGAAAAATATGCAGCTGGTAGAGATGAGTTGTGTCAGAACAAGGTCAGCTGTGACAAGTGGTTTGAATCCTGCAAAGGGTTCAAAATGCTTTTAAGTAAGCAAGTTCACAGCAAGGCCAAATTTGGAATTGGGTTTAATCATACTAGTCCTCCAGAGGACTACACCCCGATTGATAATAAAATAAACGAGAATGATTCTGAGCCCATTTCCCCCACCTTTCTTCTGGATGAAATACCATCCATTACAATCACACCTCTAAGAGTGTACCAATCCCCACAGTTTCCCACGTTCGTTTATCCCACTGAAACTCACGTTGAGAAACAGGAGGAAACACCCTTGGAAAGTGATCAAAATAATAATGCTTCTGAATAAACTGAGATTGCTCCAACCATGAGCTCTACTCAAAGTTCGGAAGGTACAAGTCTTCTTAAAACCTCTGATAATCATGCTGCGCGCCTTGACAAAGGAAAGAGGCCCATGATTGACATCAGATTTCCTCCTTTTCATCCTCATCCCCTCTATCCAATAATGAAGGCAAATAAGCCTTTCATCCCCAACTACTCCTCTCTGTCTCCTGCTTGTCTAAAGTGTTTTAAGTATAATCACACTACTGAAAACTATTGGACAAAAACTCCCTTGGAGAATACAAGAGAAAAACTAAATGCTGAAAGATTGAAAGCCAAAATTGGTTCTTCAAATAAAGGAAACTTCCCTAATAAAATGAAGAAATCAAAGAAGGCTAATAGATTTTCAGCAAACAGTTCAATAAGATCTAGCTCCTATCTATCACCTCACTTTTCTTCTCCTTCATCTGCTTCACCCGGGCCTTCTATCCTTGGAACACCTCCTTCTTATCCCATGGTGACTCCTGCTGCCCATTCTTCTGCTGATGTGAACCCTCCTTTAGTGGATTCACAAATCAATATCTTGCATCAAAATCAGCAATAGCTGATACTGATGATGAAGAAATTGACGAATAACACTTAGCAAAACAAATAAACATCTTCTCTTTCTTCTAAAAATAAAATAAGACCCATATCTAACCTATTGCAATTAATTGTCATGTGTAGAGACCTTCTTCAAACCAAAGTCATCTATGGTATGTGGACATTGGAGGCTCTAGGCACATGACAGGATGCAGATCCATTTTAAATAACTTCATTCCAACGAATGGAGGATCTGTTTCCTTTGGAAATAATGCAAAAGGTTGGATTGTAGGGTCTGGTTCTGTTCTGAGTGGAAAACTGAACTTTAAGGATGTTAGCTTAGTTGAAAATCTCAAGTTTAACCTCTTGAGTGTTTCTCAACTAGCTGACAAAGACTTTAGTTCATTTTTCACCAAGGACAGTTGCAAAATTATTTCTCCTGAAATAAATTCAAAAATAAAGATCTTAATTGATCAACACACCTTGCTTAAGCGAAAAGAAGTGGAAATGTCTACGTTGTAGACATGACCACGGACTCTCAAACATCCTCTCCTACTTGTTTGATAGCCAAAGCAACATCTTCTGAAATCACTCTTTGGCATAGAAGATTCAGTCACCTCAACCACCAATCTCTTCATAAGCTTTCTACCCTTTCGTTAGTAAGAGGATTACCTTCCAAATAATTTCACTTTGAAGGTCAATGTGAATCTTGCTTAAAGGGAAAGCAATATAAAACATCACATTAGTCTATTGAGGAGTCCAAAACAACTAACTGTCTCAATCTACTTCACTTGGATCTTTTTGGTCTAGTGAAGGTAGCCAGTTTGGCAGGAAAGAGATACTGTTTAGTTGTTGTGGATGACTACTCAAGATTTTGCTGGACCTTCTTTCTCTTCAGCAAAGATGAGACTTCTGATAAAATAATTGCCCTTATCACCTAACTTGAAAGAAAATTTGGTCTTCCTGTCAAAACAATAAGGAGTGATAATGGGAGTGAATTCAAGAACCAGGTTCTTGATAAGTTCTGCATCTCTAAAGGAATCCTCAGACAATGAAGTGTTCCCAAAACTCCCGCTCGAAATGGAGTTGTGGAAAGAAAGAATAGGACACTTATTGAAGTTGCAAGAACTATGCTTGTAGATTCAGGATTACCTTTATCCTTCTGGGATGAGGCAGTAAACACTGTTTGCTATGTCTTGAACAGAGTTCACATTGTGAAAAGACATAACAAGACTGCCTATGAAGTCCTTCATAACATAAAGCCTCTCATCTCTTTCTTTAAAGTCTTTGGGTGTCCGTGTTTCATTTTGAACACAAAAGACTCTTTATCCAAGTTTGCTGCTAAAGTTGACTCTGGATATTTTGTAGGATATTCTCAGACCTCTAAAGCTTACTAAGCTTTCAATCTCAGGACCAAAATTGTTAAGGAAACCATTGATGTCAAATTCAATGAATATGCATCAACTTCATCTTTCCTTTCTGTTCCTGATGATCTCTTTGATCTTGAAAGCTTCACCTACTTCTCTTCTACCCCTTCTTCTTCTTCTTCTTCTTCTTCTTCTTTAGAATCTTCTCAAACCTCTGAAGATCTATCCTCTCTTGAGGAGTGTTCTGTCTCTAAATTCTTTACCTCACTTCCTTCTCATCAAATAAATTCCCCAGACCCAGATGAACAAATATCTACTCCTTTATCCCCAGCCTTGGATAATATACCTGTAGATGTTCCTGAACATGGTCATCCTTCCCCTTCGGAAAATTCTCCTGGCCCCACTGAAAACTCACCTTCTTCCGATGCTGCCTCCTTAAATAACTGTTTGGACATAATTCCCTTCAGTAGAAATCATCCTCTAGAACAAATCTTAGGTGATCTAAATAAAGGTGTTCAAACTAGGAGCCAGATTTCGAACTTCTGCCTTCATGCAGCCTTCCTGTCCCAAGTTGTGCCTTCCAAATATCAGGAAGCTCTTAAAGATAATAATTGGGTAGAGGCTATGCAAGATGAACTATTACAGTTCAAAAGGCAAAACGTTTGGACTCTCTGCCCTTACCAGCAGGAAAATACCCTATCGGAACTAGATGGGTATTCAGAAATAAAACAGATGACAGAGGCATCGTGATCAAAAATAAATCCCGATTGGTAGTTCAAGGTTACTGCCAAGTGGAAGGCATCGATTATGATGAAACCTTTGCTCCCGTGGCCAGACTGGAAGCCATTAGACTCTTCCTAGCATTTTCTATATCCCATAACATAAAGGTATATCAAATGGATATAAAAAATGCATTCCTGTATGGGACAATAAAGGAGGAAGTCTATGTGTGTCAACCTCCAGGATTTGATGTAACAGCCGAAGATTTAGCGCATTGGATCGCGCAGGAAATCCACGTTGAGATGACAATAGAAATTATTACAGGATGATAGTGCGCGAGAAAAGGTGAACGTGGGCGAAAACCGTGCACGAAACGGAGTTACGGATTATCCGGGATTGCGAAACGAAGATAAAATCGAAAAATGAACGAAAAAGGGCCTGGGGCGGTACGCCCGGAACCCCAAGAAATATCTGGAACCTTTGTCCCCGCGCGGTACGCCCCAGCTCGATGCTTGGCTTGGGGCGATGCGCCTGACGTCATCCGGACGCAACTTGGGCTTAAAAAGTGAGTTTTTCATCTAGAAGCCATAATTCTTGCTTCTCTTCGACGATTTCAGCCACACCCACGAAAAATCAGTTCTAAATCCATCAAATCTTCAATTTTGAAGCCTCTTGATCAAGAGGATCGCATCAAGGATCGTTACTACAAGTTCTGATCGTCTTTTTACACGCAGAACTACGTTGAAATAGGTAACGGTTCATTTTAATCTTCTGGATTGATAATGAATGATTAAATCTTGTTTTGAACGTAATGATATAGTTAGGGTTGTTGATTATTGCCTAGATGATGGCTAGGATTGATTATAAATGACAAACACGAATTGTTAATGGGTAAATCCTTGTTTTGATCCGTTGTAATGCCCGGTTTGCATGGAATCATAAAAATGGTTATAATGGTTTAAACCATTTGATTATGACACTGTAGGTGATTAGTCGAGTAATCCTTGACATGCAACGTGTAATCCAGGTGTTTCAAACTAATCACAACCATTAACATACTCATTGGAAAGATTATCTGATGTTTATGATAACAGGCAGATTAATATGTTAAATATGGTTGTTAAACCTATTCTAATGCTACGTTGTGATATTTCATGATATCTGGGTAATCAATAACAAGGATTGATCATTTCTAAGCCATTAATCTGTCTAGGAACCTGTTTTAACATTTCAATCAACAACATTAACTATTTGATTAATCCGAGATTATTCTGACTATCAAGGCAATGTCTTTGACATTGGACGTTCAGAAAGATTTAATCAGTAAGTTAAAACATAAATAACTTATTAAACATAAACCGATGCATAATTACACCATTAGCACCAGTTTGCAAATGATCTTGCTAGCTGTGAGACATCAAGTGAGTTCTTATAGCCCTGTTTTAAATGTTTTACCATTTTGGGCTGATATGCATGTTATAAAGTTATTGTATGAAAGTAATTTTAAACCTGATTATGATCAGGTAAAGAATGTTTTTATGTAAAGAATGTTTTGAAATAAATAATGTTTTAAGTCTTAACTGTGGTTGAGAAGAAAATGTGATTTGAAGTCCTGGCTGCGGTTGGGCAAAAGTTGAGCACTGTGGTGCGGAGAAAGGTTTATGATTATGATATTTTATATTATTTAAACCATGTTATGTATGAATAATGTATGTAAAGAAGTTTTGTACCGATATGAGCCGTCAACTTCTGTTGATGGTTAAAGAGTCCTGTGGAAACACAGGCATGCCGACTGTGTGTCGCCAGTTGAGGAAATCTTATGCTTGTGTAAGTTATCGACTTCGGGTTGATAGTTTAAGAGTCTTGTGCTGCACAAGCCTGTTGACTTCGGTCGGCAGCTAAGGTTAAAGTTTCTGTACCGGGTGATTAATGTTATGATAACATGTGTGTTATGTAAGGAATTATGTTGTGTGATGATATGAATAGTTAAAAGATTTATTTAAAAAAAATCTAACTTAGAACTCACCAGCATAAAGCTGACTTTTTTTACGTGCATATCAGGTTAAATCGATTGGAAAGAATAACAGGAGGGCTCGTGGCATACGTTGAAGACTACCCTGACATAATCAGGCTATGTTATGAAACTATAGAGACTTGGGTTATATGTAAATGTTTGTTTAAATCTATATAATATTTTATGTAGTCACCTTAAATTCCGCTGCAATAGTAATGAAGTCATGGTTTAAGGACTATGGGGTTGATGATTGCCAACTGAGGGGACTCCCGGGGAACGGGGCCTCTCAAGTTGGTATCAGAGCCATAGTTTGAGAGATCCGGTCATTCCTAATGACTGGACTTAAACTGAAAATGGGACAGAATGATAAGAAATGCCAGTCAATGGTAGTTTGATGCCACGAGCTGAATGTTATGTATGAGTTAAGACGTAGGTGCAAGGTTAGAAAGGTAGTTAGTATCATGCACGTTAGGGTGATGAGAAGGGAAACATTTAGAGCTTATGAGTTGGGTAAATGGTTAATAACACCTGATCAACGTCATTAACGATTTACAAAGCTTATTTCGTGCTAAACTGATCCTGTACTGACTCATCAATTGTTGCATCCTGTAGGTAGTTAGATGGCTGGACAAAAGGGTAGACCACGTAAGCAACCACAGGAACCTGAAGAACCACGTATCGAGAATGAAGAACCCGTCAATGAAGACGACCACGAGCACCATGAGCAACCGAAGAGTGAAGACGAGTTTACTTAAGAACCTATCGTAGTGAAGGCTATTTCTGATGAGGTCTACAAAATCATGGATGAGAAACTACCAGCCTTGATTACACAGGCATTGAAGGATACTTTGAAAGATAAGTCTGAAGGAACTAAGGAGAGCACCAAAGAAGACGAAGTTGTGATCACCGGGACTAAGAATGGTGATTCTATGTCAGAGAAACTGAAGGGTTGTGACTACAAGGCCTCCAAAGGATGCAGTCCACCCTCCTTTGATAGTAAGAAGGATGCCGTGGCTACCTGCCACTGGGTTTCGGCTATGGAGGCGGTTATCGCGATCAGTGAATGCCGGGAAGATCAAGCTGTGAAATTTGCAGCTCATTCATTTATTGAAGAAGCTCTACATTGGTGGCACACTATTAAGCAGTCAAAGACCACTACTGGTGTGGAGGGCTTGAAATGGGAGGACTTGAAGGAATTAGTTATGAAACACTTTTGTCCGAAGAATGAAATTGATAAAATTGAGCGGGAATTTCTGACATTGAAAGCTGGACGTATGAACCATCGGCAATACACTTCAAAATTTAATGAAATGTCAAGATTGGTTCCCCATTTGGTAAACACGGAGGAACGTAGGATGAAGTTATATGTGGAAGGACTACCACCTAAAGTCCGAACACATGTGAAGACGCATGCTCCCAGAACTTTTGAATCGGCCGTAGAGATTAGCGGGATTGTCTGGGATGATGTATTGGAAGCTGAACCATTAAAGGAAAAACCTAAGCAAAAGTGGTCACCTGGATTCAAAAGAAACAGGAATGACAAATCAGGACCCTCTATGAAAAGAAATAGAACGGAAGAATTTGAAAAATGCCTTAAGTGTGGAAAGAGACATTGGGAAAATGTCTTCTGGGGACTACTTTGTGCTACCGTTGTGGAAAAACTGGACATTTTTCACTTAATTGTCCAAGCATGCCAAAATGTTACAATTGTGGTGGAATCTGTCATGTGAGCAAGAATTGTTTTAAACCAAAGACTATAGCGACGGAAGTCAACAAAACTGAAAGTAGCAAGGGAGGTGAGAAGCAAAAGGCAAAAGCCCGTGCCTTTACTATGACTAAAGATCAGGCAGATAAAGACCCGGATGTGGTGACAGGTACATTTTTGATTAATGATATCCCTGCTTCAGTACTATTTGATTCTGGTGTAAGTATGAGCTTTGTGGCTATTGATGTTTGTGATAAACTGCGTGCCAATGTTAAAAAGATAGAACATGCCTTTAACATAGAAACTGCTCTTGGTAAATCGACTAGAGTAACGGAGGCCATTGATGATGATTGTTACATTGATATAGAAGGTCATAGATTCCATGTTATGTTGTTTCTGATTACGCTAGGAGGTTTTGATGTAGTCTTGGGTGAGGCTAACATAGTTTGTCGCTGAAATATGATTTTCTTAACGGCTCTTAATGGGAGTTCAGTAACGGTTTACGGGGATAAGGTGTCCAATGTGCCTAAAGTCATTTCAATGATTAAGGCAAGTGAATTTATAAGGCGAGGGTGTGGGGCTTATCTAGCCTACGTTATCAATAAGGAATCTAAGGTAAAAGAATTGGAAGACGTACCGTGGTGTGTAACTTTCCTGATGTATTTCCTGAGGATTTGCCAGGAATTCCACCTGATAGGGAAATCGAATTCCAAATTGATGTTGTGCCAGGAGCTCAACCTGTCGCCAAGGCACCGTACCGTTTGGCTCCAACAGAGATGAAAGAATTAATGACCCAACTACAAGACCTTCTAGAAAAAGATTTTATACGACCAAGTGTGTCACCTTGGGGTGCACCAGTGTTGTTTGTCAAGAAAAAAGACGGAAGCATGAGAATGTGCATTGATTATAGAGAATTGAACAAGCTCACGATTAAGAACAAGTATCCGTTACCAAGAATTGATGATCTACTTGACCAATTGCAAGGGGCAAGTTGGTTTTCTAAAATCGATCTCAGATCAGGATATCATCAACTAAAGGTGAGAGAGCAAGACATTCCAAAGACAACATTTCACACACGTTATGGACATTATGAGTTCCTTGTGATGTCTTTCGGATTAACAAACGCTCCTGCAGCGTTTATGGATTTGATGAATCGGGTGTGTAGACCTATGCTTGACCGATCAGTGATTGTGTTCATTGATGACATCTTAATATACTCAAAGAGCGAAGGTGATCATGCGTGTCATCTTTGGGAAGTACTTGAAATGCTAAGAAAAGAAAAGCTTTATGCCAAGTTTTCCAAATGTGCCTTTTGGCAACGAGAAGTGCAATTCCTAGGTCATGTTATTAGTCCAGAAGGCATAATGGTGGACCCAGCTAAAGTAGAAGCGGTAATGAAATGGAATCCTCCGAAAACACCAACGGAAGTTCGTAGCTTTCTTGGATTAGCAGGTTATTACAGGAGATTCATTCAGGATTTCTCTAGGATTACTACACCGTTGACAAAATTGACTAGGAAAGAAGTAAAATATGATTGGGGTCCAACTCAGGTTCAAGCTTTTGAAGAACTAAAGAAGAGATCAACTGAAGCTCCTATTTTAACATTGCCGGATGGTAATGAAGACATGGTTGTATACTCAGATGCGTCTTATCTGGGCTTGGGTTGTGTACTCATGCAAAGGGGGGAGGTAATAGCGTATGCCTCAAGACAATTGAAAAACCATGAGGCTAATTATCCAACACATGATTTGGAATTAGCTGCTGTGGTATTTGCTTTAAAAATTTGGAGGCATTATTTATATGGAGTCAAATGTACAATTTACACGGATCATAAAAGCCTAAAATACTTCTTTGAACAGAAAGACTTGAATATGAGACAAAGAAGATGGCTTGAGCTGCTAAAGGATTATGACTGTGAGATCTTGTACCACCCGGGAAAGGCAAATGTGGTGGCCGATGCTCTGAGTCGCAAGACGGAACACCCTGCTATACGAGTTAAGTCCTATAGTTTGGTGATAACATCAGGTTTCCTGAATGAACTCAAAGATGCACAGCAAGAAGGACTAAAGGAAGAAAATGTTGGATTCGAAAGAATCTTTGGCCAAGTTAAGCATCTAGAAGAAAATGAATTTGGTGTTAAGATCCGATTTGGTCGAATGTGGGTTCCACGAAATGGGGACATCAGGTCAAAGATTTTAGACGAAGCACATAAGTCACGTTACTCTATTCATCCTGGTGCAACAAAAATGTATCAAGACCTCCGAAAGGATTACTGGTGGCCAGGTATGAAGTTTAATGTGATGAAGTACGTAAACAAATGTTTGACATGTGCGCAAGTAAAAGCTGAACATCAGAAACCTTATGGTTATGTGCAACCTCTAGAAGTTCCAGAATGGAAGTGGGAACACATCACCATGAATTTTATTACCAAGTTGTCTCTTACGGGGAAACATCATGATGTTATTTGGGTGATTGTAGACCGGTTAAGGAAAAGTGCCATTTCTTACCTATACGTGAGACCTATACGTCGGAGAGATTGTCTGAATTATTTGTGAAAGAAATAATTACCAGACATGGAGTTCCAGTTTCTATAGTGTCAGATCGTGACACGCGATTCGTTTCAAGATTCTGGAAACAGTTTCATGAATCAATGGGCACAAGGCTCAATATCAGCACAGCGTATCATCCTCAGACTGACGGTCAGTCTGAAAGGACTATCCAAACTTTAGAGGATATGCTCAGAGCCTGTATTATTGATTTTGGTGGTAGTTGGGATGATCATTTACCATTAAGTGGAATTCTCATACAACAACATCTATCATGCTAGTATTGGCATGCCACCATATGAGGCATTGTACGGACGGCGTTGTAGGACATCCGTGTGTTGGGGAGGAGTAGGACAGAAAGAAGTGGGGAGTAAAGCTGCAGTATTAAAATTGACTGAAAAGCTTCAACTAGTTAGAACACGAATGAAAGCTGCACAAGATCGACAAAAGTCCTACGCTGACAAAAGAAATGTTAAAAGTTTCACCATGGAAGGGAATTATTCGATTCAGAAAAAGAGGAAAGCTGAGTCCGAGATTTATTGGACCTTTTCAAATAATGGCACGGGTCGGTAAGGTAGCCTATCGATTAGATCTGCCAGATGAACTGAGTGGAATTCATCCGACATTTCACGTTTCACATCTGAGAAAATGTCTAGCGGATGATGTAGCATATGTGCCTTTAAATGATATCAAAGTTGATGAAGGGTTGAACTACATAGAAGAACCAGTTGCAATAGTTGACACGAAAGAAAAACAATTACGTAACAAGAAGATTAGACAAGTTAAGGTTCAATGGAAACACCAAAAAGGATCTGAGGCTACATGGGAGACTGAAGACGAGATGAAACGACTCTACCCACATTTGTTTGAAATGTAACAGGTTTCGAGGACGAAACCTATTGTAAGGAGGGTAAATATGTAACAGCCGAAGATTTAGCGCATTGGATCGCGCAGGAAATCCACGTTGAGATGACAATCGAAATTATTATAGGATGATAGTGCGTGAGAAAAGGTGAACGTGGGCGAAAACCGTGCACGAAACGGAGTTACGGATTGTCCGGAATCGCGAAACGAAGATAAAATCGAAAAATGGACGAAAAAGGGCTTGGGGCGGTACGCCAGGAACCCCAAGAAATATCTGGAACCTTTGCCCCCGCGCGGTACGCCCCAGCTCGATGCTTGGCCTGGGGCGATGCGGCTGACGTCATCCGGACGCAACTTGGGCTTAAAAAGTCAATTTTTCATCTAGAAGCCATAATTCTTGCTTGTCTTCGATGATTTCAGCCACACCCACGAAAAATCAGTTCTAAATCCATCAAATCTTCAATTTTGAAGCCTCTTGATCAAGAGGATCGCATCAAGGATCGTTACTACAAGTTATGATCGTCTTTTTACACGCAGAACTCCGTTGAAATAGGTAAAGGTTCATTTTAACCTTCTGGATTCATAATGAATGATTAAATCTTGTTTTGAACGTAATGATATAGCTAGGGTTGTTGATTATTGCCTAGATGATGGCTAGGATTGATTATAAATGACAAACTCGAATTGTTAACGGGTAAATCCTTGTTTTTATCCGTTGTAATGCCCGGTTTGCATGGAATCATAAAAATGGTTATAATGGTTTAAACTATTTGATTATGACACTGTAGGTGATTAGTCGAGTAATCCTTGACATGCAACGTGAAATCCAGGTGTTTCAAACTAATCACAACCATTGACATACTCATTGGAATTATCTGATGTTTATGATAACAGGCAAATTAGTATGTTAAATATGGTTGTTAAACCTATTCTAATGCTACGTTGTGATATTTCATGATATCTGGGTAATCAATAACAAGGATTGATCATTTCTAAGCCATTAATCTGTCTAGGAACCTGTTTTAGCATTTCAATCAACAACATTAACTATTTGATTAATCCGAGATTATTCTGACTATCAAGGCAATGTCTTTGACATTGGGCGTTCAGAAAGATTTAATCAGTAAGTTAAAACATAAATAACTTATTAAACATAAACCGATGCAGAATTACACCATTAGCACCAGTTTGCAAGTGATCTTGCTAGCTGTGAGACATCAAGTGAGTCTTATTGCCCTGTTTTAAATGTTTTACCATTTTGGGCTGATATGCATGTTATAAAGCTATTGTATGAAAGTAATTTTAAACCTGATTATGATCAGGTAAAGAATGTTTTTATGTAAAGAATGTTTTTGTGTAAAGAATGTTTTGAAATAAATAATGTTTTAAGTCTCAACTGAGGTTGAGAAGAAAATGTGATTTGAAGTCCCGGCTGCGGTTGGGCAAAAGTTGAGCACTATGGTGCGGAGAAAGGTTTAAGATTATGATGGTTTATATGATTTAAACCATGTTATGTATGAATAATGTATGTAAAGAAGTTTTGTACCGATATGAGCCGTCAACTTCTGTTGATGGTTAAAGAGTCCTGTGGAAACACAGGCCTACCGACTGTGTGTCGCTAGTTGAGGAAATATTATGCATGTGTAAGTTATAGACTTCGAGTTGATAGTTTAAGAGTCTTGTGCTGCACAAGCCTGTTGACTTCGGTCGGCAGCTAAGGTTAAAGTTTCTGTACCGAGTGATTAATGTTATGATAACATGTGTGTTATGTAAGGAATTATGTTGTGTGATGATATGAATAGTTAAAAGATTTATTTAAAAAAAATCTAACTTAGAACTCACCAGCATAAAGCTGACTTGTTTTACGTGCATATCAGGTTAAATCGATTGCAAATAATACCAGGAGGGCTCGTGGCATATGTTGAAGACTACCCTGACATAATCAGGCTATGTTATGAAACTATAGAGACTTGGGTTATATGTATATGTTTGTTTAAATCTATATAATATTTTATGTAGTCACCTTAAATTCCGCTGCAATAGTAATGAAGTCATGGTTTAAGGACTATGGGGTTGATGATTGCCAACTGAGGGGACTCCCGGGGAACGGGGCCTCTCATTTGATGATGTTCATCATCCTGATTGGGTGTACATACTAGACAAAGCACTTTATGGTCTGAAACAGGCACCCAAAGCATGGTATGATACTCTCTCTCAATTTCTTCTTTTTAATAAATTTTCTCGGGGAACCATTGATAAAACTTTGTTCATCAAGAGGGTAGACAAGGAACTTTTGCTGGTCCAAATTTATGTCGATGACATCATTTTTGAATCAACAAAACCTTCCTTGTGTGAACAATTTTTTAAATTAATGTCTACAAAGTTTGAAATGAGTGCTTTAAGTAAACTAAAAACATTTTTAGGACTCTAAGTAAAACAAACCCCAATGGGACTTTCATTCATCAATCTAAACACGTAAAGGATCTTTTAAATAAATTTGATATGAATGATTGCAAAATAATTTCTACCCCCATTTCTACAAGTCCTAGAATAAGTGCAGATGAAAATGGTGAACCTGTAGATCAAACCCTCTACAGGTGCATGACTGGATCGTTGATGTATCTTACTGTATCAAGGCCAGACATCATGTATGCAACATGTGTCTGTGCAAGATACCAATCAGCCCCCAAACATTCCCATTTGTCATTTGTGAAGAGGATACTAAGATATCTGAAAAGCACTCCTATGCTAGGTATCTGGTATCTTGCTAACCAAACTTGTAAGCTTGTTGGTTTTTCAGATAGTGATTATGTTGGATGCTCGCTCACAAGAAAGTCTACTTCGGGAGGATGTCAGTTCTTTGCAAATTGCTTAGTCTCATGGCAAAACAAGAAGCAAATATCGGTGTCAAATTCAACTGCTGAAGCTGAGTACATTGCAGCAAACCCATTACACTGCCCAAATCCTTTGGTTGCAATATCAACTACAGGATTTTGGAATAACTGAACTAAAAACACCTCTCCTGATAGATAGCGAAGCAGCCAAAAATATAATAAAGAATACTGTCTACCATTACAAAACCAAACATATAGAAATTAGGCATCACTTCATTAGAGACTGTTTTGAAAAGGGACTAATTGTCCCGAAACATGTCTCTACAAGTGACCAAATAGCGGATAAATTTACCAAACCCTTGGACTCTTCAACTTTTTCTAAGTTTGTGGCTAAATTGGGTATGATAAATATAAGCTAATAAATATGGTTAAGAATGTGTTTCTTAAACCCTTAAATAAATACATAAAAGGATAATCTTCAATGATTATCCTAACAACGGATATTTGATAAACCACTGATGAAGAAACCTTGGTCTCTCTCAGTGGTTATCCCATAACACAGATAGGATCAGTGGTTATTATAACCACTGCTTCAATCTATCCGCGGTTACAGCTTCCGTTGTTAATAAATTAAACAATCTGTGGTTTACTTATCTTCCGACTTCTCTTCCGACGTCTCTTCTTCTTCCGATACTTTTTACCTCGTTATTTATCCATGGTTAAACCTCTTCCGAAGATAAGACTCTTCCGAGGTTAAATAATCTTTCATGGTTAAATCTTCCTTGTCTGAGTGGTTATCAAATCTCTTGATAATTACGCCCGATTCGGCCGTCACTAATCACTCTGCAAGATTAGACCCCTCACAGTTAATTAAATTGTCACTCATTAATTGTTCTCACGGCTCGATGATATATTTCTTTCCATTTTTATCCCTCTTACTTCAAATGACAACTGACCTTTCTTTCCTTATTTACATCAATAGTTGTCTTCTTTAACCCTTCAATTCTTTCACAATAATTCAACGAAGCTACTTGATCTCTCATGATCAAGAACACTCTTCGTTTCCGAATGCTACTCATGGCGAAAGACAACTGCTTGTCAGGCATGTCGCTTGGCACGATGCATTTACACCGTTTCCGTCTGAGCTTTATGCTCCTGATGATGGTGTAACGGCATCGGACCAGGCTTCATTCCTTACAAAGCTTTGTCTGTACTTCAGGGTGTGCATGAACGTACTTCTTTGTCGTTTGGTTCTTCTCTCTCATGATCACAGGTTTTTCCAATGGGTAAAAACCCTAAGGTAAAGCTTTTGATATGTTATAAGTAGCGGCAATTTTTACTTTTGAAACCGCCCTTGTGTGAACGGTAAATCTTCCTCATCTCCTTTTTCTCTAAAGCAAAGTTTGTACTCATACTTTGTGTTCATAACTGCTCGGTATTCATCATCGCAAATGAACAATGGCCTTGAAAATCAAGTCGATCCATAACCTCGGAGCTTACCTTGTCAAATCTTCTGAGTATCCTCACTATAATGAAGCGATCGAAACTCTGGTAAACTCTTTCATTCACACTGCTCTCATTCTAAACCCTCCTATCTCTGAAGTTGCTCTAAACCAGTTTTGGGCAAACTCATCCTTGGTGATGAAGGGTGACTCTGTTGAAAGCATCGCTTCGGTGGTCACTGGTCAACAAGCCACCATCACCCCCACAAAAATAAGTGTTGCCCTAAATTTGAATGACACTGAGGCTCCCCCCACTGTTTCTCTAAAACTTCTTGATAACACTTTTATTCAGTATGGCTATCAGGGTGACCTGAAAAACAGGACTTTGCACAAAGCTTTCTTCTTCCCTAAGTACAAGTTCCCATATCACACCATTCTACAGTGTTTGTCTCAGAAGTCAACGAGTTGGAGAGAAATGCCATATGACATGCAATATGTCATGTATGCAGTTCTTTCCAACGAAAAGGTCAACTTGTCTCAAATAATCTTTGACCATCTGGTACATCACCAGAAATGTCCCAAGTTTCTGTTGTATCCTAGGTTTGTAATGGCCTGCCTCTTTACTGACCTTAATAAGGTTTGTCACATTGCTCCTCTTACCACTATCAAGGGCATTGACAAACATGTGTTCACTAGATTGAACACTGATGCTAGACAAATGGATGACACTGAGGAAACACCCATCCTCGGTAAACCCACATCCACCACCTCTTCCACACCTGTAAAGATACCGGCCAAAAGGAAAGCTTCTACCAAAGCCTCTAAACCAAAGAAGCCCAAAAAGACTGTTCAGAAAGATAAGATCCCTGAACATGTCTCTGTCCCCACTGGGCAGTTGGATACATCTGTTCCATCCTCACAGATGCATAAAGGATCTCCACCCCACCTAGCTCCTCATCAATCCTCTCAACAGGATGATGTTGTACTTCAAAGGGAACCTTCTCTAGCCATAGAAGTGTCACTTGACATTCAGATGGCAGTCCACTCTCCCAAGGACATCTCTGGTTCTTCCCCACATATAGCCTTTAACTCTCCTACCCACGTTCTCCATGAGATTGATGTTGTGTTTGAGCAGCTTGGTTCTCCTCCCCCATCTCCAACAGAGGAGCTGTCCCATCAAACCTTTGCTCAAACTAATCAATCTCCTACCCATGGAGAAGAGGATGAGATCCGGATGACCAGTCCATCTAGACATCTTGATCATATATCTGGAGCATCCATTTCACATGAGAATCCAATGGGCTCTCATTTGAATGGATCAGGCAATAAGACTCAAGGTATTTCAACAACCTACGAAGTTCTTGAAACTGAGGCTCGAAATCCCCGAAACCAAGAAAAAGGGGTTCATGACATTCCTGAGATGGAATTAGGTCATGATAAAACTGACTTTTTATTCAGGGATTCGGATGATATCCTTAAAAGGATGAACGAATCAGATTCTAAAATAAAGGAATTGACGGATTCTATTGCTCACATTCAGGCTGATGTGACTAAGCTCACTGAGCTTGTCTCAACAGTCTTGAGTAACCAAGCCCTGCAACCCCAATCCATCTTCATGCAGGCACCTTCACTTGAGGGTACTTCAACCACTTCCCCTACTTCCACTGCCTTCACCTTCTCACGTCAGGTTCTTCAAGAAGTGTTAAACCCACTTCTTACTGCTTAACTTACTACCTTGCTTCAATCCTTTACCCATCAATTCCTCACCACTCAAAAGATCCAACTGGATCTGCTGAAAATTTCAGTAGATACCAAAGTCTCCTCCTTACAACATGAAATCACTAACCATACCATATTTCTTAAGTCCCTTACTGGGATTGCTCCTCCTTCTCCCTGGTTCAAAGAACAGGCTGATGAAGCCAAAAAGAGGGAGAATGAAATACTCTTGTCTGCTGCCCAAGCTGCTAAAAGGACAGAAGACAAGACTGAGCAAAGGAAGATGAAGCAAATAAGGTTGCAGAACCAAGAGGCGCTTCTCAAAGCAGCATTGGATCAACAGTTCCAAACTCAAGCTGCTAAGGCTAGCTCAGAGCAGAAGCAAAGGGAAGCCGAAGCTCAAATAAACACTGGGACATCTGGAGTATCCAGAAAACCCAGACCTTCTAAATCAGCTCCCACTAAGCAGACAAAACCCATAACCACTGCCCCATCTTCCATTGCCTCAACCACACAAAAAAATAAAGAAAGCTCACCCACTCTTTCTCCAAACTCTGCTTCTCAAACCCTCATTGAACTATCTTCCCTTCCTATCACTTTCAATGCCTCCAAAATTGGCCAAAAACCAACACCAATAATCACTCAGTATTTCTCAAGAAGACAAAAGAGTGTGGTTAGAAAGACCAAAACCCTCAATAACGTACCCCATAAACCTCCAACCTCTGCTCAGAAACCCTCCTCAAACTTAAATGATGATCAGCCCATTGCCTCTCTTGTTTCAAGAAAGAGAAGGCTCATATTGGCTGATGATGAGTCTGATCCTCCAAACACCACCACAGTTCCCTCACCAAAAAGATCAGCAAATGCTGAAAAATCACAACCCTCTCCAATAAAGGAATCCTACTCACCTGTTAGGACCTTCCCTTCCAATGGAGACCTTCGGAAGATAAAGAATAAAGAAACGGAGAAGGAAAACCTGATTCTGGCTGGTCTAGAAGCCACTGGTCTCTTAGGAGTTGAACTGGTAAGTACTGTGACATCCAGTACCAGATCGTCTGGCAAGTCCGTACGACATGTGTACTTTTACTATTTACGATGTGTAAATACATGTATATGAACAGTGTTGTGATAACAAGAATTCTGAATACAAGAAACAATTGTACGTATTTATGTGAAAACTTAAATACTGTAAGTAAAACAACTCACGACAAACAATAGTTGTATGTAATTAAGTGAAAACCTAAGTACAATTAATACAACGAATCAAGAGAAATAAAAGTGTTCAAGTAAATAACAAGAACAAGTCGGTTGCGATCCGATATCCATAGATGACAGGAATCAGATAGCCGACAAATCAGTACGAAAGCAATGTGAAAAAGGGAAGTTAGTTGAGTCCGTCAGTGAGGAAACACAATTCAAACACAATTGCAGTGTTATTTCAGAATAACGAACTGACAGTGTGTTTGCGTGGGTGACGATTCACACAAACATATCTGTGAGTTTAGCGTTCTGAAATGATGACTGGAAAGTAGGAAACAAGAATCAGAAAGCAAAACCATCGTTGTGTTCGTTCGAGTAACGATTCGAACGAATACGCGCGATGGTGACGCGTTCTGACTAAACGAAAATGAAAGACGATACGAACGAAAATAAATTAAGAAATTTTAATATTTCGTGTTTTACAATTTTGAAACTCATCAAAATTAATTTAAGAAACTCTTTTAATTAAATTCGTAAATAACGCGCGTTACGTTCCGGAAATGCAATCGAGACGAAAAACGAGCAACCGAAACGAACCCGAATACCCGCGGGGTATTTAAAGGCTAAGTGAGCCGATTTCTTTTATTTCTCCACATCCCACTCTCTCTAAACCTAAATTCTGGCCACCCTCTCTCTCACTAACTTCTCTCTACCATAAATCACTCAAAACTCAACCATGTTGCAAGATCTTGGTGCCAAATCGAAGCTATAACCATCCTCCACCTAGAAGTACAACCGATCTAAAGTTTTGTCCAGCCGAACTCACGATAAAGAAGCTTAAAGGTTCGGAAAAGTAGGGTTTTCACCTTTGTTTTGTTGCACTAGTCTTTAACCGATTCTAGACCTACCCCCACGCACCCTACACCTGTGAAAATCTTTCAACGCATAACACTAGCCTGGGAAACCACCTGGAACAGTTAGTTCCGATGAAGAGGATGAGGGTGAACAGGGGTGCATGAAAGAACAGCTTTGGCCGAACCCTTTTGACGTAGCCGAACCTCTTCAACCTGCAACCTGTGAGTTGGGCGAACCTCACCTTTTCACTTAGCAGAACCTAGCAGGTTGCAACTACCCACGAACGAGGAGCTACGAACCCTCATGTGAACCATACATTCACCGAACCTTTCTGCATCACCCACCGAACCTTTAAGCTACCAAGGACAAACAAATCTATTCCAAACGAACCTCACATAAGCTGCGAACCCATGCTGGCGAACCTTACATTTCAGCCAAACCAACCTTTGAACGAACCCATCAATGGGCTGAGACTACACCCTTGGCCGAACCTCCCACCATCAAAGAACATTGGGCCGGCAAACCTACTTCCCCGAACCAGTGGACTGCAAGATAAACGAACCAAGACACTGGTTCGGCCCTGTCCAGTCACAACGGCCCAAATCATTTATTTAGCCCATTGATGTTTTCGGCCCAGGGTGATGGGATTCGGACAAGGCCCACCGAATTGGCCTACACACATGTTAAAGGCCCTTGGGAGTTATCAACCCAAAATTCCATTAACAAGCCCAAGGGATTTAGTTGTTAGGACCACACATCACATTGGATCGGCCCATTTTGACATCATTCGGTCCAAGTAATAACTTGGTCTACATGGAAATAAGAAATCAACTTAGGAGATTTAATACAAAGGGATAACAAACATAGAATCTTGTATTGATGTTAATTTACTACAAAGGTGACAAAAATTCAAGTATAATGAAATTCAAAAAGACTAAAAAGATTATCTGAAAGGTTTTAACAACTGATTCCAATGTCTTCCGACATATAGAACAATGATGACACAAAACTATGTTTTAAGTTGTTAAAAGTTGTTAACTTTTAACCTAAAACCTAAGTCTCATACTTAGTATCTCTTCTGTTATAGTAATAAAAAGAAAGAATATAAACAAGTAAACAAGTACAATAGCCTTAACTAATTGGGCTAAGGACTATTAAAGTCCTTAGTAGGCAAAGCAGGCCGAATGATGATCGAGACCAAGAGGTGATAACCGAGCTAGGGCTAACACATACACGCACACAAATCCATACGATTTATACTTATGAATTGCAACAACATGAAATCAATACAGGATTGTGAAATCAACAAGTACAAACAAAGAGCGCGTGCATTCTTATTTAAGCCAAGTCAACCACTTCCACCACAAGGTGAGTTCATATGCCCCATTTCTAATCTTAACTGATTTTAAACACTCGGGGCTGAGAAACATGCTTAACTTTTATTTACTTAAAAGTTTTAGTTTAACATATTGCTTATACTTTGATTGGATAATATTACTTGTCTTATTATCATTTATCACTGTATGCATGCTTGTATGATCATGATATGACAGGGATAACAAAGATGAATACGATAATATAGCTTCATAAATCATCAACACAACAGAATAATAGTTATAAGATTATATCTTACAACGCTTAATTATTCTCCCAAGATCAGATAAACACAGGTGAACATGATGACAGCAACAACACAAACATGAATGATATGAAGATAATATATCTTTATAATATCATTCAACACCAGAGTTACTTAAGTGTAATAAGACAAGTTATTATAACACTCAGCTTATAACTCGTTACATACTACAAGGTAACATGAAACAAGGAACGTCCACCACCTGAGTCGACTAAGTGTAATAAGACTAGTTCTTACCACATCTTAGTGACAACATGGTGATTATATAGAATAACAAGGGATGATAATCAGGATAATGTAACTTCAAAATAACAACATCATTCACACAACAATTAACATAATCTAATAAGACAAGATATTATTTAACTTTGCTAACAACAACGAGAACATACAACATTGAGAACAAACAACACTGATGAACACGCAATACAATTGATTACTATTGAACTATCTGCATTATATCATTTCAATCATGTGCCATGTACTCAAGTTTGATCATTGTAAGCCCCTTTACAATTCGCTGACCAGTTAGTTTGACGTGACTAAACCGACGATAGCATAGTGGTACCATAGGTTTGACAAACCTCCAGCTTGTAGGGCTGGTATGTTGATCGTATTGATTTATTGGCCGGTAACGTACAACCGGTGACAGGGTGACTCCAAGTCAGGGTCTGGGAAGTGACACATGGTGATATTAATCTGCAGTGAAATTGTAATTAATCCATCGTTACTAGTTGACTAGTAGAATGAGGAATTTATTTTCTCTAATGTCATATTACTAGTAACCGTTTCGATGAGGCCTACGGTAATACAAGGTTGTAGAGGTAAATCGGATGCATTGTAATCTGATTACATGAGGATTGAAATGGATTCCTTTTATGCTCTATGCACTCCAAGTTGAAAACATATATCAATTGGTTAACTAACATTCTTATTATTTAAAAGTGATTAACAGTTAACCCCACAAGTAATTGAATAATAATAAGGACCCGATTAAATTAATCTACTTTCCTTAATGCACAAAGGGTTTATCAATACTTCGTTTTGATAACTAAACCCCTTATATTATATTATTCTACATATGATTCGATGGGTGATGAATACAAACGGATGGGTGAAATGAAAATGGGGATCCATAGTTGTATTGCAAGTGGTATTAAGTTCTATTAGATATGTGGTGGGATGTTTCTGGGGCTTGGTTCCCCTACATATGCCCTATATATAAGCATAGCTAATAGGATAAGATATCACTTGTAAAAATAACTATGGAAAGGCCATTGTGTGAACGGGTGAATCAAACAACTTACAAACAAGTATAACATTTTGATTGTGCATGTAAACATTTCAAGGCTTTCAAATATTAAACTTATGAACTCACCATTGTAGTGTTGACTTTGTTTAAATGCATGTTTTTCTCAGGTGATGAACATGTTTAGTCAACAAGTATCAGGAACATAGCTAGTGGACTTTTAGAAGACCTAGCTACATTTTGTGTTGACATATTTTGAATGACAAAACAGTGAATCATCTTTTGTATATCTTGTACAGTTACAAGATAGAAACCACAATGATTCTTTTGGTAGAATTACTTGGTTAAATTATGGACATGACTATGTAATTTAACTTTGTAATTCTATATTGATGTCATTTTAGCATTTCTCAATTATATCTCATGTGCTATGTAAACAATCTGATCATTTCGATTATCAAACGATATCGCGCCCTGGGAACCTTCCGCCCGACGGGAAAGTCGATCCAACCCGCCGGCTCGGGGTGTGACAAGGACCTATCAAGAATTAATAGCCAGATTGGATCAATAGCAAGATAAAGCCTATTAGGCTGAGAGGGAGCAGCTGATCAAATACTTGTTGGATGAAGGGAAATACAAGGTTGAAAACTTCAACAACTGGGATATCACGAGCCTAAAAAATGAAGCTGAAGTTTTATCCAAAAGAATAAAAGCTGAAGTTAAGAAGAAAAAGACCATTGAGCAGAGGAGAAGAATAAAGCACATCCTCATCCAAAATCAATGGGGACCAAAGAACACAATAACAAGATAGAGAGATGATGTTTTGTTTGATGAATGGTCAAAGTTCAAAAGAGAGAACAAAGACCACCCTGAGCTTTGGAAAGAAGTCACTCCTTCTTCTCCTTCTAGAGTGACTCAGCTCAAGGTTGCCAACCCAAGCATAATGCTTGATCATTTGCTAAATGCACCTATGGGAAGCCTAGGTGTTGGGTCTGTAGAATCTCCATCTGTTGTTAAATTCAGACCCTGGGTTGATGTTAATAAGGAAATCCTTCCAGATCTTCTAATGAACTATGAGCCTCATCAGCATGCTGTAGTAAAGAAGGTACTTGATTCAAAAGATCAAGTGATAAGGAGAGAAATAATACATTGGCCAGCTGTAGCTCGTCTTCCTTTAGGTCAACCTTCTAAATCCCAGCCTCCTCAGATCAAAAACTCAAGAATAAGAATCAAGAGATGGTTCCATGACTCTGTCTCCTAGAGTATGGCCATTGAAAGAAATAATGGCTCAAGAACTATCTTCTCAAATTGGGATGAGATTCTCACCCTACCAACGGATGATCTGAAGGAATTGCAGCACAAGACTCTGGACAATGCTGATACAGAGTATGAAGTTTTGAACTATGTTATAACTCTTAGGAATAAAATTGGTCTGGCTTTAAAACAAAATAAATAGGGTTTTGGCTTCATCAGTCCAGAGGGAGATTGTTGGAAAATAAGGACTGATGAGCAAAATCACTGAAGCCAAACACCTGAATAAAACCTCGGAATGACAAAGTCGCGGATGCTTCTCTTCCGATTGAAGAACTGCTTCAGTATCGGAAGACCATCAGCGGAAGCTTTGCTAAAAAGAAGTGCCGCTGAATCTATCTACCTCAGAAGACAAAAGCTGATCTTGACATCTTCGGAAGACAAACACTGCATCGGAAGAAGTCTAATGACTCGGAAGACAATCTCCTCTTCCCATATAACTGATTACTTAATCAGCTTCCGATGAACATATTCTGAAAGAATAAACCACTGAACTCCAGTACAACTACTTCAACCTCGGAAGACCTGAAGACTCCTGAAGACTCTTGTTTCCGTTGTTGTTGACTTTGTATTTGTACTAGTCTGTTGTATCAGTGTCTGTAACAATGTCAGCTATTTGTCTTATTATTTCTTGTCTTGTATCTCAGAATGTTTGGGTATTTATATCCCAACATTCTCTGAATAAAATGAATTACTTCCCCCAAAATTCCTTGTGCTTTCTATCCCTTCTCTTCTCTCTAGGCAAGAAAACTAAAACAACGAAAATAACTTTGTGCAAAACTTTAGAGGGAGCTAAAACCAAACCTTTGACTAAGTGTCTAAAGCCTTGTTCCTGGTAAAACAGCTACTACTCGAGGTTTCTGTAGTTCCACACCTATTACCTCAAAAACATGTTATAGTATTACCCAGTTCACGACATTGTGACACCGATACAGATATGTCATTGTTCATATGTTTTTGATATATTACCGTATACGAATTTAATATGTTACCACACATGATTTTGATATGTTGCCACACAGGATTTTGATATATTGCCACACAGGACTTTGATATGTTGCCACACAGGACTTTGATAAGTTACCACATAGGATTTTGACACACTGTCACACAGACAATTAAAATGATACCAAACAGGATTTTAATATGTTGCCACACAAGATTTTGATATATTACCACACAAGATTTAGATATGTTGCCACACAAGACTTTGATATGTTGCCACACAAGACTTTGATGCACTGTCACACAGACAATTGAAATGATACCACACAGGATTTTGATGCGCTACCACACAGGATTTTACGCTATCTAGTTACTGTTCATACAAGTTTTTTTATTGATGCACAGTTTACACACAACAAATTTATCCATCACACACCACCAGCTATACCGAAATAACCCTTTTATTATTACACAACAGTTTTATACATGAAAGTGACATCAAAACCACACAAATAACCATCTAAATACATGGGATCTATTCTACAATCAAAAACATTCCATATCCACTACTAACCTATCTATGTCACAAGCTATGTATAATGAACTCCCAAGTGATCAGCTCCAAGATCACCATTACCGCATAAAATACGATAAACATGCAATAATAATAGCAATAGAAGCCAACACAATAGCCTAGCCTCTAGGCTCATCATTCCCACTACTCCCATCACAAACTCCCGCATCCACACCTATCTCTCCCTCACCACCGCTACCTGCTGCCAAAACTCAACCATCAGTACCTGCCCCCACGTCCTCCTCAGTCTGTCCTCCTCAGTAACTCTCCAGGCCCGGGTGTCAATGTCTAAGGCATTCACCTACTCCATAAGAGTCAGGTGCAATGTAAGGATATCCAGTACAGTCGTACGAGTATCCTCTAGTGTAGCCCAATACTGTTGCAGGTCCTGTCGGGTCCCTTGCAAGTCCTGGGTGACCTGCTGTAACTGGGCCCGTATCTCAGCTTGGTGGGAGGATTCTCCCACCTCATGGATAGTCGGAGGTACATCCCTCTGTGCCATGTGGTGTAGGGGAGGTAACCCCATAGTCTTGCGGGCCTGACCCCGCATGCGCCTCGACCCCTCTCATACTGGAACTCGCTGAGGTGAAGAGCTCTGTCTCCTGTCTGCCAAGGCATTCTCAGCAGGTGGGTGAAAATGTCTAGGTGAAACAGATGGTGTTGCTGCTGCTGGTGGTGTAGCTGGTACAGGAGGTGGTGTCTGAGGTACCAGTGGAACCGCCTGGGATGCAGCTGATAACGCTTCCGATTGATCGGAATCGGAACTCGAACTCGAACTGGGCGTGTCATCAAGTATGACATATTGAAACCTCTGATAGATATAACGCTCTGGTGGATTGGCCATCGCTGTACAAACAAAATTCCCAGATCAGTACTATGAAATGAATATTGAATAATAATATTCAACACCACCATGACATGATATCTTTTCCTATCTTAAATCAACTACTCGTCCTTATAGTTATTACTGTTTTGCTTGTATTGAATGTTACTAGAATGCACACGTGTTGCGAATTTCAGTTATGCTGGCCAATCATAACTGGAATTCGTACCACCTGATTATTTTGGCTTAATTCAAGACAAGTTTTGTTTATTAGTTACGTTCTGAGTTCTCTGTGTCACTATACGAGCCTATGGTTATAGTTTAGGTCTCTAAGTCCACCTACATTCTATAACATGTGGCTCTGATACCACCCTGTCACACCCCCACATCTCGTCACCTGTTGATGATGTCACTAGGAAGGTTGCGGAAGCATAGTGGTGATGTCTCAGAGATGAGGTGTGACTTACTTGATCCGGTATCACAACACACAGATTAACTTAAAGTAAATACATTACAAGGGTTTCATAATCACAACCAAACTTACAGTTTACAACCTGAGCTTATTACACAATCTAACTTATTTAATTTACAAGTGTTTACAAGTGCGGCCTCACCGATGGTCACTGTCTCCCTGCAAAAGTTTTAAGTTTGGAAAGGTCTGCACAAAGCGGTGAGTTCGTAATGTTCAATTTAAACAATATGATATGCCAGTTCTCAATATGTACAGTTCAAGATAACCATGGGAACCGTATCCAGTTCCTTTCGGACTACTCCGTTTCGTGTACGGTTTTCCCCACGTTCACCATTTCTCGTGTACTTTCAACCTGTAATAATCACGATCGCTAAATCAATGTGGATTTCAAGAAGAATGAAATGTGCTTTCATTTGTTAATGACGTAATCCTCAAACACAATTTTTACAGACATGTAATAACGTCTACGTAAACAGGGATTGGTTCAAGGACATCGCGTCTACTAATCTCTAAGAGACAAAGTGCATATCACAAATAAGGGTTCAAACGGAATACCTATTTCTCCTGCAATACTCAACCGCTGAAATTTTATCGTGAAACTTGAGTGTAAGGATCGATTCAATTCATATGAGGGATTGTTGGAATTTTTTTAATAATAAATATGTTTTATTATTATTATTATTCGTATATGTTAAAAATATGATTACTGTAGATTACGTTTGTTCTATGTCATGGACCAAAACTGAGCTAAGATGAATGAGATATCGATGCTCGAATTGTGTTGTGTAAAGTGTTAAAAGAAAAAGGAAAAATAAAATGGAAGACTTTTCATCTACCAATTCAATTGTAATGGATTGGTTAGTAATTAAGCCATGAATATGCTTGTTAATGGGCATGATGACAACCTTTGAAATGACATGAATATATGTATAAATAGACACATTTGGTCTCTTGTTTTGCTTGCTACTTTTTGAGATCTCTACACAAATTGAGAAATACATACACAAGCTTCAAAAGTTCTCAACACAAGCTTATACTTTGTTGAGTTCTCAACAACATACAACGATCGATTCCTCATGCTAGACACTCTTGTTTTAGGTAACTTTTCGGGTTTTCGGTTAACTCCGACAGTACATACTGCTTCGACTGTTGTACCCTGGGAAACAATCATGTTCACCTGGTTGGCCCGAAATGTGTTTTAAGGGACTTCTGTTGAACAGAAATCCTCAGCCACCGACTCATTTTAATTCGTTTCATCTTATGCTATACTTCTTATTTTTTATTTATATTTTAGAATTTGTTTCATCTTGTACTATATTTCTTTCTTTTAATTTAAATTTTAGCATTTTTATGTTTCTTGTAATAATGCATTTTTCATTGTGTATTTTTCTGAATTGTAATTCAAGTAATTGAATAATAAAAGTATTTGTTTATTTTGTGAACGGTGTTCCTACAATTTTGGCTAGTTATACAATACAAAGCTAGTCTATTTAAACAAATATATCAAAACAAACAACAACCTACAAACTAGGTTCGGTCCATAAAATCCGCAACTAATTCCAACGTCTCTAACGTCTTTATTTTGATCTTCCACGTAACTCTTTATTAATTTCATGCATGTAGTTCAGTGACTTTGGCTAAATTAGTCAAACACTAATCAACATTCTTCCGTTTAGTTCACTCCCCTTCAAATCTTCAATACCTGTAAGACTTCTCATTTCAAAAAACTTAATCCTGGGTAATGATTTCGTAAACATGTTTGGTTTCTGTGAATCACCACTTGTACATGTTTGACAACAATTGTTCTCGCTCCACACATTCATGTATAAAGTGGAATTTGCATGGGGTCAATATGCTTACTTCTCCCATGGAAAACCAGGTTCTTTATCAAGGCAATGGCAGACTCATTATCAACCGGGGCTTCTTTACCAAGTAAATCGGTGATCAAATTTCTCAACCATAGTGCTTGGCATGCCGCTGATGTAGCGGCCATGAACTCAGCCTCACAAGAACTAAGTGCAAGTGTCTGTTGTTTTTGAGAAGCCCAAGTTATCAGATTCCGAGAAATATAAAAGGTCATACCGTCTGTTGTTAGTCAACGAAATTAGACATGTTTTTTGTTTTCTTTCAATTATATAATTATGCAAAAAAAATAAAATATTAAGTGTATTTTTTTTTTCCTTTTATAATTTTATAATTGTGGTTTTATGACCCCTTTTATTGTTTTGGTTTATAATCGATCCATATATTGTATGCTTACCTGAGATTCATATTTTTTGATGCTATATTGTAAGACTGAATACATGTCTTTAAATTATTTTGATTCTATGATTTTTAACATTGTGTGCTAAATTTTTTGGTTTGCATTTATTATGAATAACGATTGATTTTACAATGTACTTCAATTTATCATTTTAGGAAGGATGCGTTATGATATTGGTTATGATGTCACCGCCGTTATAATCGAGTAGTGATATCGGCAAAATAATATGGCTTAACATTTTTTTCTTTTTTTTTCCTCT
The DNA here is from genome assembly GCA_009363875.1 of Mikania micrantha. Taxonomy (NCBI): domain Eukaryota; kingdom Viridiplantae; phylum Streptophyta; class Magnoliopsida; order Asterales; family Asteraceae; genus Mikania; species Mikania micrantha. The sequence goes on along the minus strand of CM018694.1, from coordinate 51,065,009 downwards.
CAAAATATTGTAATTTGGTAGCATTGTGTGACGCGAATTTAGGCCATTTCATTTTTTAAATTTTATTTTATATAACTTTCTCTTTCTTTCTGCTTTTTTTTTTTTGTTTTATGTACAACCAATTTTAATTTTATTTGAGTTTTGATATTTGAGATCATATTTTATCGTGTTTGATGCTGGGTTTTTGCGTAATTCATGAGGTAAAACCCTATATGTTATACATATTTATATTATTATAATTATATATATATATATATATTGTAAGTTTGTTTATTTTAATATTTTTAATTCTAAATTTTATAATTATATTATGTTATTTTAAATAATATGTATTATAAATATAGACAAATTAATAAGAAAAATAATTTGGATAAATGATTTTTTTGGTTAGTACAGTTTTTGCTACAACCACAACTGAATTTGAGTCAGGTTCTGTAGATACGAACGAAGAAGAAAAGAAAGAGCAATTGATATATATCCCACCATTCTGGTAAGTCTCGACCCATGAACATATCTGCTATAGAGCTATAGTGGTCATTAAAATGGTAATTGTTCATAAGTTGCTTGCAATTAGAAAATAAATCAGCCTTATGCGGAATCAAGAATAGACACTAGGTGCATATCATCTCATTAAGATTATGACAACTTCTTTTATGATTAGGGTTGTTTGACAATATCTTAGGACTCGTTAATTCAGTTTAGTGTAAACCACTATGGAAACAGGATATATTGGGACACGCTTACATTAAACTACAATTAAGTACATTCTGTCTTGTATGTATGGAAGTTTGTTTAATGTGCTTTATTTCTTTCCTTAACTTTTTTTTTGAACGGCTAATTTTACATTCCACCTAAATTACACCATATTTACAAATTTGCATGGGATTGAACCCATGACCTCCTATTCTAAGTGGCAAGCCTCTACCAAGTAGGCTAATCCCACATTGGCATTTCTTTCCTTAACTAAACTTGAATACACATTTTGATTTCAATACTTCACGGTGTTAGTGTTCGTATTGAAGAGGCTTAGGTGTTGTTTATTTTTTGCAAAAAACCCTTCCTCGGTTTGTCCATTTGTAAACACACCAAACGCTTAGGTTTAAAATAAAAAAGAGTTTTCTTGGGTGTTTTGTTGATATAAAAAAACCAAACAGTTTTCTTTTAACATGCTGCAGATGTTTTGTCCAACTCTTTTGCTACAGAGGTTAGCAGATGGGCTTAAAAACGAGGCTTTTACCTAGGGCCCTCATTTTAAAAATCTATGGGTATATATTTGAGTTTGTTATTTGAAATATTGGGCAGACTATGGCAAATAGGGGTGTTCATCGGGTCGGATAACGAGTTATTCGGGTTTTCGAATCGGGTTTTTTGGGTTTGCAAATTTTTTGGTCTATCTGGAACCCGATCAAACCTGTAATTCAAAATATATTATCCGACCCAAAAAAACCCGAATTCTTGCATCCGATTAACCCGAATAAACATTTTTTTCCGGGTTATTCGGATATCCAACCCGAAAAAACTAGCTTTTGCATATCCGAAACCCGACCCGGACCGAATCTAAAATCATATTATCTGACCCGAAAAAGATTTCGGATGAAGTTTTTCGGGTTTCGGATACGATTCAGATTTTGAATTTTTTCGAGTTTTGGATATTTTGAACACCCCTAACGTGAAATGGGCTTGTTATGGATAACAAAATAAGAGTTTGGACGGTGGAACAAAATAAGAGAATGGACGGTGGACTGAGCAAAGCGCAACGCCATAGCACACGTTCCGCACGAGGCCATCGGACGGATCTCAGAACTCTGCCGCTGACTTGCTCACTTATTGCCTTACGCCCTCTGAAGTCTAAATGTTTGATTTGCATTAATTTCAACATGTTCAATAATTAGAGCTTTCTAATTTGAACATGTTAGATTACCTAATTCCTTCGATTTACGTCTTCTTTGATTTATGTGATTTTGTTATTACTTTGATTAATTTGAACAAGTTAGATTCTGTTCTTAGTTTTGATGAATTTGAACAAATTAGATTATGTTGTTCATGATTCAAATTTAGGTCCATTTGGGTTATTCGTTGATTAATTTGAATAGGTTAGATTTCGTTTTTAGTTTGATTAATTTGAACTTGTTAGATTTCGTTATTAGTTTGATTAATTTGTTTTATTATTGCCGATTTAAGCCTGAGTAAAAGAGGAAAGCTTTTAACATTAATTATTGCGTGTTAGAGAAGGGCTTCGGGAACGCTTGACACGGCCCTGCTCATCAGGACGGATTTAAATTTTTTTGCCTCTACCCAAACCTACCCTACCCGAATTGGTTCAAATATCATCCGACCCGAATCTATCCAAATTAGGATTCAGATAATTATGAACAACTCGAACAACCCGAATAAAGTAGAATTAAAATTTCCTAATTTTTTCTTCTTGTTTTGCTATATATTTTTTCTTATATTTTGGTTCCTATAATTAAACATTTTATTAGGCTAGATTCAAGATACAACACTTCAAAGTTCAAAATTAAAAAAACGATCACAAATTTATCATAATAAATAGTTTAAATAAATTTCATGATTCATAAAAAAATCTGACAAGTCGAAATGAATAATGGTCAATTGGCTTGTAATCGGATTAGTCGGATATCCAACCAAACCGGATTACTAAAAACAAAAAAACCAAATCCGATCCAAATATCCGAATAAGTATTTCGGATTCGGATATATCTGACCTGAACAACCCGAAACAAGATTCAAATCGGGTTTTTTTTTTTTTTGATACTATTCAGTTTTCGATTTTCTTTGGATTGTAGACTTTTTGAACACCCAATCGGCAACAAAACAAGTTCTCTCCATATCACCATGAAAATAAAAATAACACGCCTACTCCGCAACATCAAGGACACCACTGACACAACTTCAGACGACCCTTTTAGTACTATGGTATTCTTAGCCAAAAAAACAAGTGCTTATGTTTTGTAGCATGGATCCTACAAAATTACAAAGTCGTACAAAAATTAGCAATCTTTTGTAATGTGGTCACACCCCTTTAGGAACAAGATTACCAAACAAACTTATCTTCGGCGGAATACATCTAGTTATATATGATATCTTTCGAGGTTTGTCTTGCTCTTAAGCTCATTTGCGAAGAAATTCTTGAAGTAATCAACAACTGTTACCCTTCTAAACTTCGGAGGTGTTTGAGGGGTGGTTAGGCTTGAGGCTGGTCCAATATCACCATCCAAATTGGGGCTTAGGAATGTGGCTATGGACAATCTTTCTTTATGTGCATTCACAGTCGCTCTATGCTCGATGCTTTTATATATTCCATTTGTCACCATCTGAAAGAAAACACAATATTGCCAAATTCCATAAGTAATTAACTCAAAACACTACAACAACAACAAAACTCAGTAAATGTCACTCGTAGTATGTAAGCAAACAGTATATTCTTGTGGAAAGAGAGGATGCTTCTGAGAAACCCCCGACTTGTAAACAGACAGATAAATAAATAGACAAGACAAACATGCAAGATACCAAGCATACAAACAGAAGCATGCATAATTCGGCAAATTAACTAAAATACTATATAAACTAACATATATGCGAAATTACCTCTAAGATATCTCCAATGTTAACAACAAACGCGTTTGTGAGTGGTTTAACTGGTATCCACTTGTCGTCTTTTCGTACTTGGAGACCTTCAACTTCATTGAGTTGAAGAAGAAAGGTGATCCCGACAGAATCCGAGTGAGGGCTAAGACCGATAACTTGTTCGGGTTGTGGACAGTGTGGGTAGTAGTTCATTCTCATCCCTTGCATACCTTGGTCAAACAATACCCTCATGTCTTCTGTTTCCATCTTTAAAGCCTTTGCAATGCACAAAAGAGTTTTTAGGGCTGCATTCTTAAGCTCTATTGAATATTCTTCAAGGGTTTCCCTGTAATTAACAAAAATAATTGTCTATGTTAGATGTTTATATGGACACCTTTATTATATATTAAAAATGCATGCAAGTGTACCTTTATATATAGGGCTATAAACGAACTAAACGTTTAGTTAATAGTTCGTGAACCATTTGGCGGTTAGGTGTTCGTGAACTTTCGGTAAGGTGTTCGTTATGATCGTTAACATTCGTTTATGTTCATTTGTTATGCTTGTTTGTTTATAATGTTTTATATTCTCAAATTTTTTATTTTTAGTTTAATACCATAACATTTAAATTAAAAATCTAGTCATTTGAAATTTATATCGTGTTAAAAGCTTAATAATTTGAAACTTAGATCTTTGAAATATTGTTTAAATTAATTTTAATTACGATAATTATTTTTAATTTTTGATATGTTTAAAGAAATTTATTTAAAACTTTTATATTAAGTGTTTAAATTTAAGATGGTTATGTCTAATATTTTAAATTGAAAATGCTAAATTTTATTTTAAAAATGGCATGTATTTGTTTATGTTCGTGAACCGTTCGTGAACAAATTCAAATCCTTAATAAACGAAAACGAACATGAACAAGATTTTTATTTTTAATAATTTTTAAAATATTTGAAGCAATTTTTGGATATTTCATATACTTCATATATTTGAAATATTTTATTTTCTAATCTTTAAATTGTCTTTCAAAAAGTTAATAAATAATATATTAATATTTTTCTCTAAATTCAAATATCCATTTCGCATTTTGGTAGGGATGTTCAAAAAAACAAAAAAAAAATTAAAACTGAAAACTGAACTTTATCCGTAACCGAAAAAACTAAGCTGAATTCTGGAGTCGTTTTTCGGTTCGGTCCGGCTCATTTTTGACTTAAGAGATTATGTCTAATATTTTAAATTGAAAATGCTAATTTTTATTTTAAAAATGGCATGTATTCGTTTATGTTCGTGAACCGTTCGTGAACAAATTCAAATCCTTAATAAACGAAAACGAACATGAACAGGATTTTTAGTTTTAATAATTTTTCAAATATTTGAAGCAATTTTCAGATATTCCATATACTTCATATTTTTGAAATATTTTATTTTTTAATCTTTAAATTGTCTTTCAAAAAGTTAATAAATAATATATTAATATTTTTCTCTAAATTCAAATATCCATTTCGCATTTAGGTAGGGATGTTCAAAAAAAACAAAAAAAAATTTAAAACTGAAAACCGAACTTTATCCGTAACCGAAAAAAATAAGCTGAATTCTGGAGTCATTTTTCGGTTCGGTCTGGCTCATTTTTGACTTAAGAGAGCCAAGCTCGATCATGAAAATTTAGCTAAGCTTGAGCTTTGAAAATAAAGCTTTTAAAGAGCAAAGCTTGATCTCGAGCTTTTTAAGTCAAAACGAGCGAAGCTCAAGCCTTAGCAAGCTTGGGCTCAAATTGGCTCATATACAATGTTAATTAAATACAATCATTAAAACAAAAAACAAAATTACTTGTCAAACCGACCTATAAAGAGGAATATCAGTGAATTAAAAAATGTTTTTAAGATCATACTGGATATTGAACCACTTGGCTTACTAACTTAATAGTTTTTTTTGTTAAATCGATCTATTCGGTATGAACAGACAATGTTATAAATGTTATAAAATCTATATATGTAATTTAACATAAAAAAGCTTAAATCCATTTAACCAGTGTGGTTAATTGGTAGGTCCAACCGTACTTGTGGTCACTTGAATAACGGTTCCACTAAGCTAACCAGACAAGTTCCATGACCGGTTTCCCAATCGGTTATGTTTTGAAAATACAGGAATTACCTGAATGAAAGAGGTAGGTTAGAAAACAAACGAGGCTTTCTAATATGAAGAGGGAGTGTAACCACGTAAAACATGTCAGCCCAATCAAGCTTTTGCTCCTCCGACACCACAAACGCTTGTCCAAAACCCTCGATGTCTTCTGCAGTTTGCCACAACTTTGCTTTCTCTTCCATTGGTAACTTAAAGAACTCTTGTGTCTCCTTCTTTACTCGATCCAACAATGAACCACTCACACCATGATTTATTATCTGTCGATCATATTAAACCATTTTTCTTAAAATATAAAATCATGATCAATAGCTTACACTTAAGCACGGTAAAATGAGCAGGTTGGGTCTGTTTTGGTAACGGGTCAGAACATGTTCAGGCCAGAACATGTTCGGGTCAAGATGGATTTTCAACAAAATCAGTTTTGGTCTTCATGGGTCTTTTTTAAAAAGTTTCAATTTAGTTAAAGTTAAAATAGGTTATAACTAGACGAATAATATATTTGATAATTCTTATTCATTTGAAACAATTCTATCCATATAGTCTTTAGGCTACCTATCTCTAACTCGCGTTGTATTAAGGTGTTACTCATCTGATTCCGTTCTATGGTTATGGTGCTATATTTTTTAACAAAAAAATACAATAACGTAGTATTAGGTATGCATGAATAAAGGAGGAAAAATAGAATTACTCATTACATTAAAATTAAAAAAAAAAACATGTTTCTTAACTACATAAGATGAAATGAACTATTACACAAAGAATATGATTCATTCTACTCTAAATATTTTCATTCCCTTCTGAAGGGTTCATTTTTTACATTCCCTCAATGAATGAAATGATCTCACCCAATTCCCGACATGACTCATGACCCGACCCATAACCCAAACCACGATACGACCCATGACCCCGAACCATTATTCGACCCATGACTCTGCAGCCATGACCCAACTTATGACATTTATCATGCTCCTGACCCATAACCCCGACTCATGACCTGAACCATGACACGTGCTTTGAATTATACCATGAATCATGACCAGACCCATGAATTAAACAATGACCCAACCCTTGTTCGAACCATGAATGGCACATGTCTGAACCATGACTCGACCCTCAACCCAAATCATGACTCGACTCATATCATTAATCATGAACTGACATGCCCATGTATTATATTATAAGTGTTCAATTTTATCTTGTCTATATAAGTAATAATTTATTTTATTTCAATAGCATACCAAACATGACAATAATTTATTTATTTCATTTCCCCATCCATTCTATTCGTTACCCATTTCATTTTTTCATATCAAACAGACTATTATTGTTCATACATATCAATCTATTTATCTTCTTTAGATCAAGATTGTCAGATCTGCTTACACTTAAATCCCTTTTTGTTTGATCTTGAGATTAGATTTTTGTTTGTTTTATAGTCATTTATGCAACATATATATATGCTCCCAACAAGACATTATGTGGTAGTAGGTCTGTTAAAAAAGCTCAAAGCTCGGATTCGGCTGATAGTTTGTTCAAATAAAGCTCGTTTGTAACCCAACCAAACCGTGGTTGGGTGGGATACTCAATCTCGTCTAAATGATCATGCGTTTGAATCTAGTCCTAGCAAAATGGACGTGTTGGATATGGTTGGCTAACAGATCGGTTGAAGTTCGGATGAGGATGAGTTTGAAGCAAAATCAGTTTACATCCAAATAGGCATAGTACAAAGAGTGTGTGTTGGCCAATTATATAAAGCACACTATGTTATGTACCTGAAAAAAGCCCCAATCTTTACAAGCAAGGTGTAATTTTTGCAATTCATGGTCAGCTGAAGAATCATCAGATGTAAGCTGCTCCAAATCAATGACTGGCACCTCACAGAGGGAAGATGGTGGCCATGATATGATGGGAGGGTCCTGATCAAGCCGAATGTATTGGGGTGGAACATCCACAAGCGATTCCTTCACTAGTTCTTGAACGCTAGGGACCAACCGTGAACCCCCCAAATCGGTTCCTTTCCGCTCCTCCATGGTTTCTCTCTGTGTTTGTATGTCACAGGCTACTTCGTTTAATTAATGATATTTTGTGTATGTATCTATGGATGTTATCGTTTAGAATATATATTGTTGCCAACTTGACAGTTACCACCACCACTTAGTCACCTACCCTGGATTTTAGCCAAAAGTCCAACAAATATGTATTTAGTCAGGGATGCCTTTTACTTTTCTTAAGCAATCATTTTAAATTTATATATATATATATATATGTGTGTGTGTGTGTGTGTGACTATATATATATATATATATATATATATATATATAGGATTGGGATCAAATAATAACCCACGCTTAGAGCGATAACCTATTAACTTTGCTAAATCGAAGCCGAATCTTGAATTTTTTTTTAACATCATTGTAACACAATTAGAACACTATGTTCTTTTATGAGTTTGCGAAAATTCATCACCGTTTGAGAGATATCATCGTTGTAAGTTTTTGACAAAAACAATTACAGTGTTGTAACTCAAAAACTTACAACGATGATATCTCTCAAACGGTGATGAATTTTCGCAAACTCATAAAAGAACATAGTGTTCTAATTGTGTTACAATGATGTTAAAAAAAATCAAGATTCGGCTTCGTTTTGGCAAAGTTAATGGGTTATCGCTCTAAGAGTGAGTTATTATTTGAACACTTTCATATATATATATATATATATATATATAGGGCATGTATAAAATGGAAACCCACTTGAGGTGAAGAAACTTTGGAAACTTTGAAAAAAACAATGTAAACAAACCCAAAAAATTTTTATTTTTTTTATAGTTTTGTAACATTATTAGGGTCAATTTTATAAAAAAAAATGAAAAAAGTGCCGAGCCATTTTTTTTAAAAAAATTAATTTGTCGACGATGTAACAAAGACGTAACACAGCTGTACAGCTGTGTAGATAGTATTACGTCTGTGTTACAGCTGTGTTACGTCTTTGTTACATCGTCGATAAATTAATTTTTTTAAAAAAAATGATTCGGCGCTTTTTTCATTTTTTTTTATAAAATTGACCCTAATAATGTTACAAAACTATAAAAAAAAAAAAAAAATTTTTTGGGTTTTTTACATTGTTTTTTTCAAAGATTCCAAAGTTTCTTCATCTCGAATGGGTTTCCAAAATATCCTTTCCCTATATATATATATATATATATATAGGAGATGGTTCCATTGTTAACCCTCCCTTATATCGTTAACCCGTGTTAACCCGGCATTTTTTGTCCGAATCTTTGTTTATTTTTCTCATGGTTTTGTTATACATAAATAAGGGGGTTTCTTTTTTGTGTTTTTGCTAATTCATCACCGTTTAGAAGTTATTTACATCTTAATGTAAGTAACTTACACTTACTTACGGTTGTAAATAACTTCTAAACGGTGATGAATTAGCAAAAACACAAAAAAGAAACCCCCATATTTATGTATAACAAAAACCATGAGAAAAAAAAAACAAAGATTCGGGCAAAAAATGCCGGGTTAACACGGGTTAACGATATAAGGGAGGGTTAACATTTGAACCTCTCCCTATATATATATATATATATATATATATATATATATATATATATATATATATATATATATATATATATATATATATATAGGGAGAGGTTCAAATGTTAACCCTCCCTTATAGCGTTAACCGCTTAACCCTAGCGTTTTTTGCCCGAATCTTAAAATTTTTTTTTTCATGGTTTTTATTATGTAAAAATAGGGGGGGTTTCTTTTTTGTGTTTTTGCTAATTCATCACCGTTTGGAAGTTATTGTAAGTGTAAGTTACTTACACTTACTTACATTTACTGCATCAGATACGGAAATGTAAGTAAATGTAAGTAACTTACACTTACAATAACTTCTAAACGGTAATGAATTAGCAAAAACACAAAAAGGAAACCCCCCCTATTTTTACATAATAAAAACCATGAAAAAAAAATTTTAAGATTCGGGCAAAAAACGCTAGGGTTAAGCGGTTAACGCTATAAGGGAGGGTTAACAATGGAACCTTCCCCTATATATATATATATGTATATATATAGGGGATGGTTTCATTGTTAACTCTTCCTTATAGCGTTAACCGCTTAACCCTGACGTTTTTAGCCCGAATCTTTGTTTTTTTTCATGGTTTTTATTATACATAAATAGGGGGGCTTCTTTTTTGTGTTTTTGCTAATTCATCACCGTTTAGAAGTTATAGTAAGTGTAAGTTACTTACACTTACTTACACTTACTATAACTTCTAAACGGTGATGAATTAGCAAAAACACAAAAAAGAAACCCCCTATTTATGTATAATAAAAACCATGAAAAAAACAAAGATTCGGGCAAAAAAAAGCTAGGGTTAAGCGGTTAACGCTATAAGGATGGGTTAACATTTGATCATTCCCCTATATAGGGATGGTTCCACAAAAAAAAAAACCCTCTTTTTTGGGAAAACTTAGAAACTAATCACAATTGTTATCAATTAATTTCGTTTTTTGTTTTTACATTTTGTTTTATTATAAGGTTAGATTTGTAAACAAAAAGAAAAAATAATAAAAAATATACATAACTCATGTTATTACATATATATAACTTTATAGGTTATATATACGTAAATTCGTGATCTACATATTTTTATTAAAAAGTTTTTTTTTGTTTATAGCATTTCTAAGCTAATAATAAAAAATTATGATTTTTTTTAAGAAAAAAATTATTGGTTAGTAGAAGTTTTCTTAGTTTTTTCCAAAGTGATGAGTTTTCTTTTTGAACCCTCCCCTATATATGTATATGTGTGTATATATATAGTGTGTGGTTCCTTTGTTAACCATGTTGATTGCGTTAATCGAATAACTACATCTTATTACTTTTTGGCCCACATTAAGGTAAATATAAAGGTGTGTATTCTTTCTTTTTTTATTAATGTAAGTGTGCCCTACATTAATTACATTAATTAAAAAACAAGAAAAATCCACACATTTAGATTTACTTTAATGTTTGTAACATCCTGAATTTTCTAAATACAAGTTATTTGAATTCGCGAATGCGTAACGGATAATATGCTTGTTGGGTAAAATGGATGAAAAATAACCTAGTCAAGGCCTCGAGATCGTGTACTCGAAATAGGGTTTCGAGTACACTAGCTCTCGAAACTTGGTAGTCGAAAATCCTCTTGTTCGAGTACGGGTACAGTGCCTATAAATAGGTGGGCCTTGGGAAACGTGCTAACCTTTGGCTGGTAGCATTCTCTCCCAAGAACTCGAAGGGTGCGATTTCGAGAACTTCAAAGGTCGAGCATTTGATCGACCAAACGGAAGAGGAAACGCACGAGAATCCACGGGAGTGATCATTTATCATCAAGTAAGTGATCTAAACTAAAAAGTTAGGATTTTTAGACAAAAGTGAACTTATGCATAAAGTCCAGAACTTTGAGATTCCAGTGTGTTGATAACAACCTAAGGAACCTGTAACTAGCTCCCCAAGTATTGAATAGTTTTCTGTAATGAGTTATGCATAAAAGATGTGTACTCGAAAATATGCAAGAAGGGGAATACTCGAAACTAGGTATGGTTCGGGAACACTAGTTCGAATACACTGATTCGAGTGCATTTGTTTCGAGTACCCTAGTTTCGTGTACACTAGTTTCGAATACACATGGGAATTCGAGTACTCATGGGAACTCGAGTACACTAGCATTTCGAGTACTAGTGATGGTTCGAGTATCCTGGTCTTCGAGTACTTAAGCAGTTCGGGAACAGAATGGTTTTCGAATGCTGGGGACTGGTTAGGAGGTTATGAGGACTTAGAATACATTCTAAGTCTAAAGAATCATATGTAATGACAAGATGTACTGATGTAGGTTCTTAAGGCCTAGCTAAGGAGTTCGGCTAAGGAAACAAGAGTCTACTATCAAGAGTTCTAGACACCCTATTTTATGTTTAATGTTTTGGGCTGGCATACATGCTTATTGTTATGTCTATGATGTTATGTGTTTATGATGATGAGGAATGAATGATGATATGCCCTGACTATGTGTGCATGTTTATGTGTTAGTATGGTTTATGCATGAAAGTATGCTAAGTATGATGAATGCGGGTTAGTATGTTATGATGATAAACTGAATGATAGCATGCTATGAAGATAATTACAGATGTTGTGTTATAATGAAATTCTAGGCAGGCTATGATGAAAGTATGATGCTATGATGATTATATGCTAGCATAATGTGTTTATGATGCCATGATAAATGATATGATGACGTGCTGCTAGCATGCCATGTGTATGATGCCAGGATGTTATGATGATATGATACTAGCATAGCCTGTTATGAGAAATCCTATGTTATTAGGATAATGTTACAATGTTATGCTGAATGATGATATGTTGCTAATGCATCATGTCTTGATGGTTGCTCCCATATTCATACTGGGTAAGTATGGTTGCTCCAGTACTTGTTACTGGGTAAGTATGGTTGCTCCCGTACTCGTTACGGGGTAAGTATTACGTTGCTCCCATATTCATATGGGGTAAGTACGGTTGCTCCAGTACTTGTTACTGGGTAAGTATGGTTGCTCCCGTACTCGTTACGGGGTAAGTATGACGTTGCTCCCATATTCATATGGGGTAAGTATGGTTGCTCCAGTACTTGTTACTGGGTAAGTATGGATCTGCAGAACGCTTCGGTGGGTCAGATCAACGGTTATGGAGCCTTGTGCCGGCATAAGCCCACTGTTACGCTCGGTAGCAGTGGTTGTATGATGATGATGATTAGGAGGTTTATGTGACAACGTTTTGGATTATGTGAACGAAATGATGTTTTATGTTAAACATGTTTTAACTTAACAAGATGTTTACAATGTTTTAGGAAAACTAGAACTCACCAGCGTAAGCTGACTTGATTTAGCATGTATGTCAGGTTGAAGTTATGTTAAGAGAATGCATGGAGCTCGGGCATCAAGTCAGACGATCCGTTACTTTTGGCAATCCAATATGTTTTTGATACAGACACTTCATCGATTTATGTTTATCAAACTATGTTTACATTTCCGCTGCATGATTATGAAAGTTTTTAGTTTAAGAGCTATGTGTTATGACGAAACCAACCTCTGTGGGGTCGTCGGGGATCGGGGCCTCACAAGTTGGTATCAGAGCCATAGTTTGAGAGATCTTAGCATCCCAAATGCTAAGACTAAACTGAGAATGGGATTAAATGATGCGGATTGCCAACCACGGATGAACAGATGCCACGAGCTGAATGTTATGTACGAGTTAAGATGTAGATCTAAGGTTAGAAAGGTAGTTAGTGTCATGCACATTGAGGAGATGGGATGGGAAACGTTTAGAGCCTATGAGTTGGGTAAATGGTTAATAACACCTGATCAACGTCATTAACGATTTACAAAGCTTATTTCGTGCTAAACTGATTCCTAAACTGACTCATCAATTGTTGCATTATGTAGAAAGTTTAGATGGCCGGACAAAGGGGTAGACCACGAAAGAAACCACAGGAAGCTGAGGAGCCACATGTCGAGACCGAGAATCCTGTCAACGAAGAAGAAAACGAGCACAGTGAACCACCGGAAGACGAAGAAGAGTTCACGCTAGAGCCTATCGTGATAAAGGCTATTTCTGATGAAGTCTGCAGAATCATGGATGAGAAAATGCCGGCAATGATTGCTAAGGCATTAAAGGATGCGCTGAAGGAAAAGTCGGAAGGAACAAAAGAAAGCACCAAGGATGACGAGGAAATCGTGATCCTCGAGACAAAGAGCGGTGACTCCAACCGAAGTATGATGAAAGGCTGTTACTACAAGGACTTCAAAGGATGCAATCCACCATCCTTTGACGGAAGGAAAGATGATGTGGCCACCTGCCACTGGATTTCTGCGATCTGTTATCTCTATCAGTGAGTGCCGAATTGATCAAGCTGTCAAGTTTGCAGCTCACTCCTTTGTCAAGGAGGCACTTCACTGGTGGAACACCATCAAGCAAACTACGTCTGCAGCTGATATGGAGAAGATGACTTGGGAAGATCTGAAGGAGCTGGTCACCAAACAGTTCTGTCCCAAGAACGAGCTGGATAAAGTAGAACGAGAGTTTCTGGTTCTGAAGGCTGGGAGTATGAATCATCGACAGTACACATCAAAGTTCAATGAAATGGCAAGACTAGTTCCTCACTTGATTGGTTCTGAGGAACGTAGGGTGAAACTGTATATGGAGGGTTTGCCTCCAACGGTACGGATTCATGTAAAAGCAAATGCTCCCAAGACCTTCAACTCCACGGTTGAACTTAGTGGTATAGTTTGGGATGATGTTATGTCTGCTGAGCCAGTCAAAGGAGAAACAAAGATGAAAGAGTCCTCCGGGACTAATGTGACAATTCGACTTTTCGAATTAACTTCGTTAACTGAAAATAGTAAGATCACAGGCCCAACAAGACAAGTTAGGCCCAATAAAGCCAGTGTAGGCCCAATGAAGTCTATGAAGGCCCAATAAGGCTAGTGTAGGCCCAATGAAGTCTATGAAGGCCCAATAAGGCCAAAGTAGGCCCAAGGTAGGCCCAATGAGCCCAGGATAGGCCCAGTTGTATTTAAGAGGCCCAATTGGGTTAATCAAGCCCAACAATGTGCTAAGAAGCCGATTTGTGACAATTTGGGATTTTCGGTTCAACTTTGTAAACCGAAATGCTATGTAATCGAGCAAAATCAAATCTGAGAGATTAGAATTAAGTAAAATCAAGTCTTGAATACCTAAATTATAAGGTTTTAACTTATATTGGAGTAAAAGTATCAATTTTGACTTTTAGGAGTCAAAATTCGGACTTGAATGGTAATTTAATTCGAATTGGATATTTAATTTAAGTAAAAACTGAAATTGATTAACCTTAATCATTCTATTAATGATTATTATCAGTTTCCATACGTTATAAGATCATTAACCCGTCGAATTAAATCAAAATGATAACCAAGAGATGAAACCGTAATGTAATCACATCAAAACCGTATACCTTGATCACAATTAGCAAAATTGGAGCTCTAGAACTGTTAGTCGGCATCCTTAGGGCCTGTGACATACAATAATTTCATCTGAGAAGCCACAGAAGGAATACTCGATAGTGAGTCGGCCGAATCACAGGCTTGAAATCGAAATACTTCAATCCGACATCGATCCAGGTAAAAAGTTATTCCTTTACAACCTAAATTGACCGAATAAACATAGCCCCATGTTAACTCAAGGTTACATTCTCGAATTATACATGTTCAAACAATTAGGGTTCGTGCTAAAGTCGTTTTGGGGTTCTCAATGTAAACGATGTCGAAAATCCAATTAATCAGTGTCTTTAGTTTCAGAAGCATTCGACTAAGGATAAACACATGCCAATTTCTGTTCTAAACATCGAATTTTAAGAGATCTGATTCTAGGGTTCTTGAGCAAAACGGTTTTGGGGATTTCCATACAAACGAGTTCAAGAATCAAATTAATTATTATAGTTAGATTCAGAGTGTTCCGATTTAGGGTAAGCACATGATAATTTTATCAAACTATAACGAATTGATGGGTTGCCTAATCTAAGGTTCTTGAGTTAAAACTTTTTGGGGTTTTCGATCTTGCTGCTTATCATATTCAAATTAAATGGGATAGATAGGTTCGAAATATCCTACCTGATGAAACCCCTAAGAAATTACAGACTAACATAAACGGATTTGATGAAATCGAATTGTGGGGTTAAGACACGTTTTCGAAATTAGATTAGATCAAATTACATTACTGTGGGGTGTTAAATTATCAAATTGGTTGCATGATCGAACTCGATTGGGTCCCCTGAACCAAAGCCCTAAGGTTTGAGGACCAATCTGAATCGAACTGGTAGGTTATTCGGACTTCAATTATTTGGTTATGATTAGCTATAAGGTTAGTGGGCCGAATGGGCTTATAAGGATTAAAAACCATAGTTGTTAACAAAATCTGGAATAGATGAAGTGGTGAGGTGATTGTACTAAGAGGTGGAGGTCGCGGGTTCGAATCCGGCCTCTGCCGGTTTTTGGGTTTTTAAACCATTTTAGTATTTTTGTCATAACTTTCGCATACGAACTCCGTTTTAACCCGTTCGAATTGCGTTGGAACCAGAATTTCATCCTGAACCAATTGGAATGATAAAAATGGTATGTTAATCCGAAAACGAAATCGCGTATAATTACGATTATTTAAATAAAATCAAATGTGATTTTATTTAAACGATTTCAAAGTCACGCGTACTACGTATGCACATTCTTAACACTTTAACATACGTGTGTTGACACGTATGTGATTTCAAGCACAAAATGATAATCCGAATAACACTAGGTTATTGTTTAATCACAGGTTCTTCGTAGGAGAACTGTTTAGACGAGTTTAAGTGTGTTTGATCATTCTACAACCATCAAAGGTGCGTACACGGCCCCTTTCTTATTTTAAACTGTTTTGGGGGAGAAAACATGTGCAACAAACTATTTTTAGATACATATCACTTGCATGAGTTAGCTGTTTACATTATGTGACAACATAGCAATTTGAAAGTCCTTACACACCTCGAACCGTTTAGTTTGCCGTAGCGCAAAGCGTGGTAGTTGGAAATAGATCTATTAGGTTTGACAAACCTCACCTGGTAGATGGGATCTACGCAGGTGTTTGACTGACCAAACACACATTACTATTGTTGTGCTAGACAATAGTGGCAAGGCAAAAACATGCTATAGCATGGCAATTCGTCAGCTTCGGTGTCGACCACTTATGTAAATAGTTTATATGACTAGCAATCATGACTATGCATGTGTGATTATGTTATCTACAAACTTGTTATTCAAACTGTTGTTTTGAACATTGTGAATGCTTAAAACCTGTGTTATGCACCAACCTTTGTGTTGACTTGATTTACATGTTTTCTCAGGACGCTAAGGTGCGCAATTGAGCTGGCATGGACTAGGAGATAGAGTCGCATGCATTTATTACATTTCAGTTATTTGAATTTGAACACTTGATACTTTGTATTGTAATTTACATTTTACAACTATTACTGGTTTTAAAACGCTTCCGCAAAACTTTGAAAACTCTGATGTTATGTTTTTAAGACCAAAGTATGTTTTGAAATTCATATAGAGGTCTTCGTTATGTCTAATGATCTGAGATCCTGGTTTGTCATGTTCCCAAACGGTGTGATTCCGTTAGTTGAAAATTGGGGGTGTGACAGATTGGTATCAGAGACATTGGTTATAGCGAAGTAGGTTTGCATTTGTAGACTTAGACTATGACTGTTAGACATTAGACATATGTTTACACATATTACTTAGAAATTACATATGACATTATGTAATTGACTTGTTTACACATTCCATGGCACTGCACTTACATATGGTATTATGTAACAGGCATGGCATCATCATCAGTACCTTACATCTATATTGATGATTCTGAGGACGAGGCACCGATAGTTCCGGCACCACCGTCATCACCACCACTACCTATTCCATCTCCTCCACCATATGAGAGGGATGACTCAGATCCGGAGGAGGATCCAGACGAGGACCCGGAGGAGGATCCGGAGGAGGATCCAGATGAGGATCCGGAGGAGGATCCAGAGGAGGACCCGGATGAGGATCCGGAGGAGGAGCCAGTGGAGGGCACTCAGCAGATCCCTGCTGAGGGACCTTCTACACATCCACCACCAGTATTGGATGCTCCTGAGCCTAAGAGGCAAAGGACGGACGCTGAGGAGATCGCCAAACTGCGCGAGGATTTGTACGAGGCAGAAGATAGGATCGCACAACACTCTCAGGAACTATGGGATGCTAATGAGAGGCAAGAGGAACTTGCCCATCTGGTTCATGATATGCGGGATGAGATGATTAATTTGATTGGTCGTCTTGAAGCTTCAGAGAACCGAGCCGAGATCTTGGAGGGCAGAATAGAAGCCTTAGAGGATTTAGTAGTCTCAGACAATGAAGAGGAGGATGAAGGGAATGAAGAGGAAGAAGGGGAGGAACCAGCACCAGTTGTTGATTCCGATCCTGAATCCACTGTTGAGGATGATTGATTTTTTTTTCTTTATTTCTTATTTTGTTTAAACTTATGAGGAACGGGTTGTGTTCCTACATTAGTAGTTTGAAAACTTATGTTTGATTTCAAAAGTATTGTATTCAAAGCAAATTTCTATCTATTGAAAAACTATTATTTATTTCCAACAGTTGTGTTGATTTATATATTACATGTTGTGTTTGTTGTTCACTTACACATGTCATATTGGATTTTGATAACGCGCTAACATTTCTTGTAAATAGGAAGATAATGGCTGAGGGGAACGTTCACATGACAGTCGCTGAGCTCAATGAGCTAATTAACAACAGAGTTGCAGAGGCAATCGCACAATATGCTCAGACACACAACACAGGGCCATAGGGTCCAGCGGTGGGGCTGGTTAACCCACAAGTATGCACGTTCAAGATGTTCTTGGACTGTAAACCACACAACTTCAAAGGGTCGGAGGGGGCCATAGGACTCCTTCGATGGATTGAAAAGGCAGAATCTGTGTTCGAGATGTGCAACTGCCCTGACGAGAGCAAGGTGAAGTTTGCTACGGGAACATTGGAGGGTCCAGCATTAACTTGGTGGAATTCAAATGTTCAGACTTTGGGGTTGGGTGAGGCTAATTCCTTGACATGGAACGGCTTCAAAACTTTACTGCAAGAGGAGTATTGTCCTCGCAGTGAGATGCAAAAGTTGGAGGAGGAATATTGGCACCTCAAGATGGAGGGGTCAAATATTGAAGAGTACACGACCCGGTCACATGAGTTGGCCAGACTTCTACCACACATGGCTACTCCAGCCAGCAAGTGGATTGAAAGATACATTGGAGGACTAGTGCCTCAGACCCAGGGATTGGTTACTTCAGCAAATCCCACCACCATTCAACAAGCTGTTCGTTTAGCGCATCAGCTTACTGATCAGGCAGTATTACAGGGGACTCTGCCTAAACGAACATCTGCTACCAAGGTGGAAGACCATAAAAGAAAGTGGGAAGGTAACAACTCTAAGGGTCACAACCAACAATCATATCAGCAAAACCGGAAGCAAGACTTAAACAAGTCTTATCATAATTCAAGCAGTGGTCAGCAATCGTCATCATCGGGGGGTTATATTGGCAAACACCCCAAGTGCAACAGGTGTGGGTATCATCATGCAGGTAATCAGTGTGATAGAGCTAGGTGCCAAAGGTGTGGCAAGATTGGACATGCGGCTAAGGATTGTCGCGGGGAGCTACAGAACAACCACAACAACCAGAATAATAACCAGAGCAACGCACAGAAGGGTTGTTTTGAGTGTGGCAAAATGGGGCATTTTAAGAAAGATTGCCCACAACTCAAGAAAGGCGGGGACAATAATGTCAATGGCAACGGGAATGGCAACGGTAATGGTAATGGCACCAACAACAACAATAACAATAACAACAACAACAATGGTGCTAGAGGCAGGGCGTTTGTGATTGGAGGACGTCAAGCACGGGAGGATCCCAACATTGTTACGGGTACGTTCCTCTTAAATAATCACTATGCCTCTATGTTATTTGACACTGGTGCCAATCGGAGTTTTGTATCTAGTTCACTTGCTAAGTTGCTAAATGTTAGTCCCACTGCCTTAGATAGTCCATACACTGTGGAATTAGCTGATGGTAAGTTGATTGTAGTGGAAAATATTTTTAAGGGATGTATCCTTGATTTAATGGGTCAAACATTAGAGATTGATCTGATGCCTATTGCCTTAGGCAGTTTTGATGTAGTTATTGGCATGGACTGGTTGTCCAAAAACCAAGCTGAAATCGTATGCCACGAAAAGATTGTTCGCATACCTCTTCCGCAGGGAGAGACATTGTATGTACAAGGCAAGAAGAGCAGTACGCCACTGCGTCTCATATCTTGTATGAAAGCACACAAATGTCTGCGGAAAGGTCATACGGCAGTTATAGCACTTATAACTGAAAAGCCGGTAGCTGAGAAGAAGATTGAAGACATACCAGTAGTTTGTGAATTTCCGGAGGTATTTCCAGAAGATTTGCCAGGATTACCGCCTATCAGACAGGTGGAATTCCGAATCAACCTTACACCAGATGCAGCACCGATAGCTAGGGCGCCTTATCGACTTGCACCGTCAGAGATGCAAGAGTTATCCACACAATTGCAAGAGTTGTTGGATAAGGGTTTCATACGACCTAGTTTTTCACCGTGGGGAGCTCCAGTTTTGTTTGTCAAGAAGAAGGACGGGACTTTCCGTATGTGTATCGATTACCGGGAATTGAACAAGGTTACTATCAAGAACCGGTATCCGTTACCCAGAATTGACGATCTGTTTGATCAGTTACAAGGTTCGAGTTACTACTCGAAGATCGATCTCAGGTCTGGTTATCATCAACTAAGAGTCCAGGAGGAGGATATCCCGAAGACAGCATTCAGGACACGCTATGGCCATTATGAGTTCTTGGTCATGCCATTTGGGTTGACAAACGCTCCAGCTGTATTCATGGATCTCATGAATCGTGTTTGTAAACCTTATCTTGATAAATTTGTCATTGTTTTCATTGATGACATTCTCATCTATTCTCGGACTGAAGAAGAGCACGCCGAACATCTTCGATTGCTATTGGAATTACTGAAACAGGAACAATTGTACGCTAAGTTCTCGAAATGTGATTTCTGGATGCGAGAAGTACAATTCTTGGGTCATATAGTCAATGAAAAGGGTATACACGTTGATCCAGCGAAGATTGAAGCAATTAAGAATTGGGAAGCGCCAAAGACCCCTACCGAGGTACGACAATTCCTTGGTTTGGCGGGTTATTATAGACGATTCATTGAGGGTTTCTCAAAGATCGCTCAACCACTTACAGCTCTTACGCACAAGGGAACGAAGTATAACTGGACGGATAAACAGGAAACTGCGTTCCAGTTGTTGAAACAGAAACTCTGCAGTGCACCGATTCTGTCCTTACCGGAAGGGACAGAAGACTTTGTGGTGTATTGTGATGCATCTGCACAGGGTTTGGGATGTGTGTTGATGCAACGAGATAAAGTGATTGCTTATGCTTCAAGGCAACTACGACCACACGAAAAGAATTACACTACTCATGACTTGGAGTTAGGAGCAGTGGTTTTTGCTTTCAAGATTTGGAGGCATTACTTGTATGGAACTAAGTGTACTATTTACACTGATCATAAGAGTCTGCAGCATATCTTTGATCAGAAGGAGCTGAATATGAGACAACGAAGATGGGTTGAGTTGTTGAACGACTACGAATGCGTGATTAAATATCACCCGGGAAAAGCTAATGTAGTAGCTGACGCTCTGAGCAGAAAAGACACAACAGGAACAAGACGGGTTCGCGCACTTATGATGACAATACATACTGACTTACCTGACAAGGTACGCAGTGCTCAGCTCGAGGCCTTGAAAACGGAAAACTTGGTACAAGAATCTTTACGAGGGATGGAAACACAGTTGGATGTCAGGTCTGATGGAATTCGTTATTTCATTAATCGACTTTGGATACCTTTGTATGGAGGTTTAAGGGAACTCGTGATGGATGAAGCACACAAGTCCAGATATTCAGTCCATCCGGGATCAGACAAGATGTATCATGACTTGAAGGCACTGTATTGGTGGCCTCACATGAAAGCTGATATTGCTAAGTACGTTAGCAAATGTTTGACTTGTTCGAAAGTCAAAGTTGAATATCAGAAACCATCTGGTTTACTGCAACAACCAGAGATACCGATGTGGAAATGGGAACAGATTTCGATGGACTTCATTACTAAGTTACCCCGTACACCAAGTGGTTGTGATACGATATGGGTAATTGTCGATCGATTAACGAAATCTGCACACTTCTTAGCAATCAAGGAAACTGATAAGATGGAGAAACTGACTCGCATTTACATCAAGGAATTGGTAGCACGGCATGGCGTGCCAATCTCTATCATATCAGATCGGGATGCCCGATTTACTTCCAACTTTTGGAAATCACTTCATAAGTCATTGGGGACTCGCTTGGATATGAGTACCGCCTATCATCCACAGACCGACGGTCAAAGTGAACGAACGATTCAAACGCTCGAGGATATGTTACGAGCTTGTGTAATTGACTTTGGTGATAGCTGGGAGAATCATTTACCGTTAGTGGAATTCTCTTACAATAATAGTTATCATACAAGTATTCAAGCAGCACTGTTTGAAGCTTTGTATGGTCGCAAATGTCGTTCACCAGTTTGTTGGGCTGAAATTGGTGACAGTCAGATAACAGGTCCTGAACTGGTGCACGAGACGACAGAGAAGATAGTTCAAATCCGGAACCGTATGGCAGCGGCCCGGGATCAACAAAAGAGTTATGCAGACAAACGTCGTAAACCGTTGGAATTTCAAGTAGGAGACCGAGTTCTTCTAAAGGTATCACCTTGGAAAGGTGTGATACGATTCGGCAAGCGCGGGAAGCTTAGTCCACGTTACGTAGGACCTTTTGAGATCCTGAAAAGGATTGGTCCGGTTGCGTATCAACTCAAACTACCGGATGAACTCAGTGGGGGTTCATGATGTCTTTCATGTATCGAACTTAAAGAAATGTCTTTCTGATGAGACATTGATTGTACCGTTGGAAGAAATACAAGTAGATGAACAGTTGCGATTCATTGAAGAACCAGCTGAAATCATGGACCGAGAGGTCAAACAACTTAAGCAAAGCAAGATTCCAATAGTCAAAGTTCGATGGAATTCAAGACGTGGTCCTGAATTCACATGGGAACGGGAAGACCAAATGATGAAGAAGTATCCTCATCTATTCAAAACAGCTACTGCTAACAATGAGAGCGCACGTTAAATTTCGGGACGAAATTTCCTTCAACAAGGGGATGACGGGATGTTTCACACATCAACACTTCAGACTTCAAACTGTAAGCACAAACACTTTTATTCAATTGATTTTGTTACAAACATTTGTGCTACATTACATTTTATGTGCTATATTTCATATGTTACATGTTATAGTAGTACATACATGATTAGTTACACACATTTTGCTATGTGCGGGAATGCATAGTACAAACAGTTACAGACACTCACTATGTGTGAGGTTACACAACACAGTATGATCAAACACAAACAGTCACAGTTAGGTGAACTAACTAGTGTACACGCAAACAGTCACATTGAACGATCACATTTAGTTGTGATGTTGCAAGCATTAGATTTTGTGTGTGAGTACACACAAGCACACGGAATGATCAAACCACACTAACACGTACGATTTAAACTCACTACTCCTAACATTTGCTAATTTTCGGGACGAAAATTCCTTCAACAAGGGGATGATGTGACAATTCGACTTTTCGAATTAACTTCGTTAACTGAAAATAGTAAGATCACAGGCCCAACAAGACAAGTTAGGCCCAATAAAGCCAGTGTAGGCCCAATGAAGTCTATGAAGGCCCAATAAGGCTAGTGTAGGCCCAATGAAGTCTATGAAGGCCCAATAAGGCCAAAGTAGGCCCAAGGTAGGCCCAATGAGCCCAGGATAGGCCCAGTTGTATTTAAGAGGCCCAATTGGGTTAATCAAGCCCAACAATGTGCTAAGAAGCCGATTTGTGACAATTTGGGATTTTCGGTTCAACTTTGTAAACCGAAATGCTATGTAATCGAGCAAAATCAAATCTGAGAGATTAGAATTAAGTAAAATCAAGTCTTGAATACCTAAATTATAAGGTTTTAACTTATATTGAAGTAAAAGTATCAATTTTGACTTTTAGGAGTCAAAATTCGGACTTGAATGGTAATTTAATTCGAATTGGATATTTAATTTAAGTAAAAACTGAAATTGATTAACCTTAATCATTCTATTAATGATTATTATCAGTTTCCATACGTTATAAGATCATTAACCCGTCGAATTAAATCAAAATGATAACCAAGAGATGAAACCGTAATGTAATCACATCAAAACCGTATACCTTGATCACAATTAGCAAAATTGGAGCTCTAGAACTGTTAGTCGGCATCCTTAGGGCCTGTGACATACAATAATTTCATCTGAGAAGCCACAGAAGGAATACTCGATAGTGAGTCGGCCGAACCACAGGCTTGAAATCGAAATACTTCAATCCGACATCGATCCAAGTAAAAAGTTATTCCTTTACAACCTAAATTGACCGAATAAACATAGCCCCATGTTAACTCAAGGTTACATTCTCGAATTATACATGTTCAAACAATTAGGGTTCGTGCTAAAGTCGTTTTGGGGTTCTCAATGTAAACGATGTCGAAAATCCAATTAATCAGTGTCTTTAGTTTCAAAAGCATTCGACTAAGGATAAACACATGCCAATTTCTGTTCTAAACATCGAATTTTAAGAGATCTGATTCTAGGGTTCTTGAGCAAAACGGTTTTGGGGATTTCCATACAAACGAGTTCAAGAATCAAATTAATTATTATAGTTAGATTCAGAGTGTTCCGATTTAGGGTAAGCACATGATAATTTTATCAAACTATAACGAATTGATGGGTTGCCTAATCTAAGGTTCTTGAGTTAAAACTTTTTGGGGTTTTCGATCTTGCTGCTTATCATATTCAAATTAAATGGGATAGATAGGTTCGAAATATCCTATCTGATGAAACCCCTAAGAAATTACAGACTAACATAAACGGATTTGATGAAATCGAATTGTGGGGTTAAGACACGTTTTCGAAATTAGATTAGATCAAATTACATTACTGTGGGGTGTTAAATTATCAAATTGGTTGCATGATCGAATTCGATTGGGTCCCCTGAACAAAAGCCCTAAGGTTTGAGGACCAATCTGAATCGAATTGGTAGGTTATTCGGACTTCAATTATTCGGTTATGATTAGCTATAAGGTTAGTGGGCCGAATGGGCTTATAAGGATTAAAAACCATAGATGTTAACAAAATCTGGAATAGATGAAGTGGTGAGGTGATTGTACTAAGAGGTGGAGGTCGCGGGTTCGAATCCGGCCTCTGCCGGTTTTTGGGTTTTTAAACCATTTTAGTATTTTTGTCATAACTTTCGCATACGAACTCCGTTTTAACCCGTTCGAATTGCGTTGGAACCAGAATTTCATCCCGAACCAATTGGAATGATAAAAATGGTATGTTAATCCGAAAACGAAATCGCGTATAATTACGATTATTTAAATAAAATCAAATGTGATTTTATTTAAACGATTTCAAAGTCACGCGTACTACGTATGCACATTCTTAACACTTTAACATACGTGTGTTGACACGTATGTGATTTCAAGCACAAAATGATAATCCGAATAACACTAGGTTATTGTTTAATCACAGGTTCTTCGTAGGAGAACTGTTTACACGAGTTTAAGTGCGTTTGATCATTCTACAACCATCAAAGGTGCGTACACGGCCCCTTTCTTATTTTAAACTGTTTTGGGGGAGAAAACATGTGCAACAAACTATTTTTAGATACATATCACTTGCATGAGTTAGCTGTTTACATTATGTGACAACATAGAAATTTGAAAGTCCTTACACACCTCGAACCGTTTAGTTTGCCGTAGCGCAAAGCGTGGTAGTTGGAAATAGATCTATTAGGTTTGACAAACCTCACCTGGTAGATGGGATCTATGCAGGTGTTTGACTGACCAAACACACATTACTATTGTTGTGCTAGACAATAGTGGCAAGGCAAAAACATGCTACAGCATGGCAATTCGTCAGCTTCGGTGTCGACCACTTATGTAAATAGTTTATATGACTAGCTATCATGACTATGCATGTGTGATTATGTTATCTACAAACTTGTAATTCAAACTGTTGTTTTGAACATTGTGAATGCTTAAAACCTGTGTTATGCACCAACCTTTGTGTTGACTTGATTTACATGTTTTCTCAGGACGCTAAGGTGCGCAATTGAGCTGGCATGGACTAGGAGATAGAGTCGCATGCATTTATTACATTTCAGTTATTTGAATTTGAACACTTGATACTTTGTATTGTAATTTACATTTTACAACTATTACTGGTTTTAAAACGCTTCCGCAAAACTTTGAAAACTCTGATGTTATGTTTTTAAGACCAAAGTATGTTTTGAAATTCATATAGAGGTCTTCGTTATGTCTAATGATCTGAGATCCTGGTTTGTCATGTTCCCAAACGGTGTGATTCTGTTAGTTGAAAATTGGGGGTGTGACAACTAAGAGGGGTCGAACAGACCAACGAAAGTTCTCAAGCAAGAAAGTGAAGCGAGAGGAGATGGGCCGATGCAACAAGTGTGCGAAAAGCCACACGGGACAGTGCCTGGTGGGCACTAATTTATGTTTCAGGTGTGGAAAGACGGGGCATTTTTCTAGCAGTTGCCCGAATGCTACTCGATGCTTCAACTGCAATGGGTTAGGACATCTGTCCAAGGATTGCAAGCAACCACGGGCCGATGCTTCGGGCTCGGGTAAGAAAGAGGATAAGGGAAAGAAGAAGCAGAAGACTAAAGCACGAGCCTTCACGATGACAAAGGATGATGCTGTTGAGGACCCGGACGTGGTCACAGGTACCTTTTCTATCAACAATATTCATGCTTCTGTATTGTTTGATTCTGGTGCCAGTATGAGTTTTGTGTCTTCTACTTTCTGTGATGGGTTATCTGGGAAGGTTAAGAAGATAGATCGGGTATTTAATGTAGAGATGGCCATTGGTAAGATGACCAGGGTGACTGAGGCTATAAATGATTGTTATGTTGATATAGAAGGTCATAAGTTCCCAGTACGATTGTTTCTTATAACCTTGGGAGGTTTCGACGTAGTCTTGGGTATGGACTGGTTAGCCAAATACGAGGCTAACATTATATGTCAACGAAAGATGATATGTTTACGTGCGATGGATGGGAGCTCCGTGACGGTTTATGGTGATAAAGCGATGTATGCGCCGAAGATCATTTCGATGATCAAGGCTGATGTTATGATGAGGCGAGGGTGTGTAGCCTACTTGGCCTACGTGATTGAGGAGCGTACGGATATGAGGACGATTGATGATGTACCCGTGGTGCATAACTTCCCCGATGTATTCCCTGAGGAATTGCCTGGATTACCATCGGAACGGGACATTGAGTTCCAAATCGACCTAGTGCCGGGGGCACAACCTGTTGCCAAAACACCTTACCGTTTGGCTCCCACTGAAATGAAAGAAATGATGACCCAGCTACAAGAACTCCTTGATAAGGGTTTTATACGACCGAGTGTCTCTCCATGGGGAGCACCGGTGCTGTTTGTTAAGAAGATCGATGGAAGCATGCGAATGTGTATTGACTACCGGGAACTGAATAAGCTGACTGTAAAGAACAGGTATCCTCTACCTAGAATCGATGATTTGTTCGATCAATTGAAAGGTGCAAGCTGGTTCTCAAAGATAGATCTCCGATCCGGTTACCATCAGTTGAAAGTTCGAGAGCAGGATATTCCGAAGACTGCTTTCCGTACGCGTTATGGACACTACGAGTTTCTGGTTATGTCGTTTGGATTGACGAATGCTCCAGCAGCATTTATGGATTTGATGAACAGGGTATGTCGACCGATGCTGGACCGATCGGTGATAGTGTTTATAGATGATATTTTGATTTATTCAAAGAACGAGGGAGACCATGCTTGCCACGTACGTGAGGTATTGGAGATCCTGAGAAAAGAGAAACTTTATGCTAAGTTCTCCAAATGCGCCTTCTGGTTACGAGAGGTACAGTTTCTGGGTCATGTGGTGAACCCAGAAGGTATTATGGTAGATCTAGCTAAAGTTGAAACGGTTATGAAATGGAGTCCTCCAAAGTCACCGACAGAAGTACGCAGTTTTCTTGGTTTGGCCGGTTACTATCGTAGATTTATTCAAGACTTCTCCAAGATAGCGACGCCGCTAACGAAGCTCACGAAGAAAGATGTAAAGTACGAATGGGGTCCAAACCAAGAACAAGCTTTCTCAGTGCTAAAGGAGAAACTAACCCAAGCTCCCGTCTTAGCACTGCCAGATGGAAATGAGGATTTTGTTGTGTATGTCGATGCATCATGACAAGGGTTGGGATGCGTACTGATGTAACGAGGAAGGGTGATAGCTTATGCTTCGCGCCAGCTAAAGATTCATGAGTCTAACTACCCAACTCACGATCTCAAACTCGCTGCTATAGTGTTTGCATTGAAAATATGGTGGCATTACCTGTATGGAGTAAAGAGTACCATCTATACCGACCACAAGAGCTTGAAGTATTTCTTCGAGCAAAAGGATTTGAACATGAGGCAGAGACGATGGCTTGAGCTGTTAAAGGATTATGATTGTGATATTTTATATCACCCAGGAAAGGCCAATGTGGTGGCAGACGCTTTGAGTCGCAAGACTGATCATCCGGCCATACGAATAAAATCGTAGTTTGGTAATAACGCCAGATTTTCTGAACGAGCTCAAGCAGGCACAACAGGAAGGACTAAAAGAGGAGAATGTCGGTTTTGAACGTGTCTTCGGGCAAGTCAAGAACTTAGAAGACAATGACCACGGTGTGAAGATACGATTCGGTTGGATGTGGGTGCCCAGAAATGGGGACATTCGAGCGAGAATTTTAGATGAAGCCCACAAGTCACGTTATTCAGTGCACCCCGGTGCGACGAAGATGTACCAAGATCTTCGACAGGATTATTGGTGGCCGGGCATGAAGTTTAATGTGATGCAATATGTGAATAGGTGCCTTACTTGTGCGCAAGTGAAGGCTGAACATCAGAAGCCCTACGGATATGTGCAACCTCTTGAGGTACCGAAATGGAAATGGGAACACATCACCATGGATTTCATCACCAAGCTACCGAGGACAGCTAAACAACATGATAACATTTGGGTGATTGTGGACCGACTGACAAAGAGTGCACACTTTCTTCCTATCAGAGAAACGTATACGTCCGAAAGGTTGTCTAAGTTGTTTGTAAAAGAGATTGTGTCTCTACATGGAGTTCCTATCTCCATTGTGTTAGATCGGGATACGAGGTTTACTTCCAGATTCTGGAAGCAATTTCATGATGCTATGGGAACGAGACTGAACATTAGTACCGCCTATCACCCCCAAACTGATGGACAGTCGGAAAGGACTATTCAAACATTGGAGGATATGCTTAGGGCGTGCATTATCGATTTTGGAGGAAGCTGGGATGATCACTTGCCATTGGTGGAGTTTTCGTACAATAACAGCTATCACTCTAGTATCGGAATGCCCCCATATGAGGCATTGTACAGAAGACGATGTAGGACCCCGGTATGTTGGGGTGAAGTTGGACAGAAAGAGATGGGAAACAAGGCTGTCATGATCGATATGGCAGAAAAGCTATGGGTGATAAAATCATGTATGAAAGCTGCACAA
Organism: Mikania micrantha; assembly: GCA_009363875.1. Lineage (NCBI taxonomy): Eukaryota > Viridiplantae > Streptophyta > Magnoliopsida > Asterales > Asteraceae > Mikania > Mikania micrantha. The sequence goes on along the minus strand of CM018694.1, from coordinate 51,035,829 downwards.
GATCGCCAAAAGTCCTATGCTGACAAGCGCCGAAGATCGATCGAGTTTAATGTTGGCGATCGAGTATTGCTAAAAATATCACCATGGAAAGGGATCATTCGATTCCGAAAGAGAGGGAAGCTGAGTCCGAGGTACATCGGACCGTTTCAGATAAAGGCAAGGGTAGGGAAGGTCGCGTATCGATTGGACCTACTACAGGAGCTGAACGGGATTCATCCTACCTTCCACGTATCACATCTTAGGAAGTGTTTGGCAGACGACCAAGCACATGTTATTTTGGATGACATCGAAGTGGATAATCGACTGAACTACATTGAAGAACCAATCGCGATCGTGGATACGAAGGAGAAGCAATTGCGGAACAAAACGGTTCGGCAAGTCAAGGTTTGGTGGAAGCATAAGAAGGGTTCAGACGCTACGTGGGAAATGGAAGAAGAGATGAGGAGGTTGTATCCCCATTTGTTCGATATGTAACGAGGCAGGTTTCGGGACGAAACCTATTGTAAGGAGGGGAGACTTGTAACATCCTGAATTTTCAAAATACAAGTTATTTGAATTCGCGACTGCGTAACAGATAATATGCTTGTTGGGTAAAATGGACGAAAAATAACCTAGTCAAGGCCTCGAGATCGTGTACTCGAAATGGGGTTTCGAGTACACTAGCTCTCGAAACTTGGTAGTCGAAAATCCCCTTGTTCGAGTACGGGTACAGTGCCTATAAATAGGTGGGCCTTGGGAAACGTGCTAACCTTTGGCTGGTAGCATTCTCTCCCAAGAACTCGAAGGGGGCGATTTCGAGAACTTCAAAGATCGAGCATTTGATCGACCAAACGGAAGAGGAAACGCACGAGAATCCACGGGAGTGATCATTTATCATCAAGTAAGTGATCTAAACTAAAAAGTTAGGATTTTTAGACAAAAGTGAACTTATGCATAAAGTCCAGAACTTTGAGATTCCAGTGTGTTGATAACAACCTAAGGAACCTATAACTAGCTCCCCAAGTATTGAATAGTTTTCTATAATGAGTTATGCATAAAAGATGTGTACTTGAAAATATGCACGAAGGGGAATACTCGAAACTAGGTATGGTTCGGGAACACTAGTTCGAATACACTGATTCGAGTGCATTTGTTTCGAGTACCCTAGTTTCGTGTACACTAGTTTCGAATACACATGGGAATTCGAGTACTCATGGGAACTCGAGTACACTAGCATTTCGAGTACTAGTGATGGTTCGAGTATCCTGGTCTTCGAGTACTTAAGCAGTTCGGGAACAGAATGGTTTCGAATGCTGGGGACTGGTTAGGAGGTTATGAGGACTTAGAATACATTCTAAGTCTAAAGAATGATATGTAATGACAAGATGTACTGATGTAGGTTCTTAAGGCCTAGCTAAGGAGTTCGGCTAAGGAAACAAGAGTCTACTATCAGGTGAGTTCTAGACGCCCTATTTTATGTTTAATGTTTTGGGCTGGCATACATGCTTATTGTTATGTCTATGACGTTATGTGTTTATGATGATGAGGAATGAATGATGATATGCCCTGACTATGTGTGCATGTTTATGTGTTAGTATGGTTTATGAATGAAAGTATGCTAAGTATGATGAATGCGGGTTAGTATGTTATGATGATAAACTGAATGATAGCATGCTATGACGATAATTACAGATGTTGTGTTATAATGAAATTCTAGGCAGGCTATGATGAAAGTATGATGCTATGATGATTATATGCTAGCATAATGTGTTTATGATGCCATGATAAATGATATGATTGTAATCCTTAGAATTTTCAACCCCGAATTTAAATCATAATTGTACCCAAATATAATAAATTAAAACTCATGGTTTCTTTGAGCATATAAAGTCAAGAACATATACAAATATAAATAATATCACCATAAACTTTATTTAAATAATTATATCATAATTTTTTTTTCCTTTGAATATTCTTTTAACACACTCTTATCTAAATATTTAAATATTGTATTATCTTATTTATTTAACTACGTTTATTTATTTATTTTCAATTAATTAATTTATTTATCTAAATATTGTAAATACTATTTAAATATCATATCTTTATATTTATTGTAAATCTTTACTATTATCATACATGGAATTCTATTCTAAAACAAATAATGATAATCTTTATTAATATAAATCATGTATTACATAGAAAAATTGTAAAGAATTATATAAAAACAATTATTCATTTTTTTTAATAACAAATATCTAAATCGATTACTCATAGAAAATTTCTTAAAATGATTTGAAAGGAATTTTGTTAAACAAACTTTTTTTAGACTTTATTATTAACTTTATTATTAAACAATAAACATGACATTCAAGAAGAAATGGATAGAATTAGAGTCTACAAATGCTATGGGTTATTCAAATAAAACACGGACATTATTTAAATAAATAAATATTCCTAAATGAAAGAAAACCATTCAAGCTTAGCTACACACCAATTATGACTTCCATAGTATGCCATAAAATCTAGGATGCCAAAACATGAAATCTAAGTATAGACTAAGAATTCTATTTGCCTTTAGGTTAAGGTGTGCAAGCACAACCTTGCAAATCCTAGGCAACGATTCAATTGATGAAGCTAGGACATCATGTGAGTAATTCTATACTCCTTCTTTACATTTTTGTACTTTTGGGATGTTACATATGCCAATATTCAAAATCCAAGTTATTCTAAATTCAAATTCTATAGATGCAACGCCTTTAGTCTATTTGGTTTGATTCTTTGCTATGTGATACTACTTGCTTTGTGATTCTGTGTTATTCTATGTTACTCTATGTTATTCTATGTTACTCTATGTTATTCTATGTTATTCGATACCGAGTAGCCTAAGGTGTGTTAGATACCGCCTTCGCTTTGACTTAGGTCAAATGTGTCAAAAGGGCGAAAAGTACAATCATGGGCAGACTTGTGAAAATACTTAGCTTTGTGCTTTGTATTGGAACGAGTTTGGAGACGATATAAACTATTGCAGACTTGTAGATATACTAAGCTTTTTAGCTAAGTATTGATACGAGTTTGGAGACGAGATATTTTATAAACTTAATTGCAAACTAGTAGGATATGCATGCTAGAGTTTAAACTTTGTAGTCTAATTGAATTGCATCAGTTTTCTATGTATACTATATAAACTGTATGGGTTACTCACCAACTATTCATATAGTTGACAAAAAATCTTTATTTTGCATATGTAACAGGTTAGATGGATGCTTTCAAGGAAGACATAAGATAGGTTTATGTTAGTAGACCTAGATTTGAATTTTAAAATAATGTTAGACTATTTCAATTATTTATTTTGGTTTGAATTATGTAATTGAATGATTGGTTATGTTGAATGGATTTATGATTAAATTATTTAAATACAATTGTTTAATTATCGTAACTTACACATAGCACCATGAGTAATGAACAGTCAAACTCGCGCCCCGACGTATTCCGCCGTCGGTCGGGGTGTGACAATGATGACGTGCTGCTAGCATGACATGTGTATGATGCCAGGATGTTATGATGATATGATACTAGCATAGCATGTTATAAGAAATCCTCTGTTATTAGGATAATGTTACAATGTTATGCTGAATGATGATATGTTGCTAATGCATCATGTCATGATGGTTGCTCCCATATTCATATGGGGTAAGTATGGTTGCTCTAGTACTTGTTACTGGGTAAGTATGGTTGCTTCAGTACTTGTTACTGGGTAAGTATGGTTGCTCCCGTACTCGTTACGGGGTAAGTATGACGTTGCTCCCATATTCATATGGGGTAAGTATGGTTGCTCCAGTACTTGTTACTGGGTAAGTATGGTTGCTCCCGTACTCATTACGGGGTAAGTATGACGTTCCCATATTCATATGGGGTAAGTATGGTTGCTCCAGTACTTGTTATGTGAGGCCCCGAAACCGGGCACCTCGCAGAGGTTGGTTTTCATCATAACACATAGCTCTTAAACTAAAAACTTTCATAATCATGCAGCGGAAATGTAAACATAGTTTGATAAACAGAATTTAATAAAGTGTCTGTATCAAAATCATATTGAATTGCCAAAACCAACGGATCGTCTGGATTGATGCCCGAGCTCCATGCCTTCTCTTATCATAGCTTTAACCTGACATACATGCTAAATCAAGTCAGCTTACGCTGGTGAGTTCTAGTTTTCGTAAAACAACATTAAACATACATATCATAAACATCATTTCATACACATAGTTCATAACCTTAGCACATATCATCATTTCCATCATCGTCTTACGTTCCACTGTCACCATACAAACAGTGGGCTTATGCCGGCACAAGGCTCCATGTTTATAGTCCGATCGACTCTTACCATGTTTATAGCCCGATCGGCTCTTACCATGTTTATAGCCCGATCGGCTCCGTGTTTATAGTCCGGTCGACTCTCTTGTTTATAGTCCGGTCGACTCCATGTTTATAGTCCGGTCGACTCTCATGTTTATAGCCCGGTCGGCTGTCACACCCCGAGCCGGCGGGATAGGATCGGTTGTCCCGTCGGGCGGAAGGTTCTCGGGGCGCGATATCGTGAGTGATAATCGGATTGATCAGATTGTTATATTGCACATGATACATAAATGAGAAATGCTAAACATGATAGAATTACAAAGTTAAATTACATCAGTATTGTTTATAATTTAACAATGTAAATCTACTATTAACATCATAAGTTTTCTATCTTGTATGTACACAAGATATACAAAATGGTATGTGTATGATGTCTTCAAAAAGTATGCAGGTCCAAAAATACTAAGTCTTCTAACTGAAGTCCTAGCCCAGAAGTAATGACTTCCTAATTGACCTGTTCGTCACCTGAGAAGTCATGCAAAAAGATCAAGTCAACACATGGTTGGTGAGTTCATAAAGTTTTGTGAATTGTAAATGTTTTGAAAACCTCTTTTGGTAAAGACCCTAACCTCATTAACTCCACATGTAATATCCATATCGGTATGCTTATATATAGGGAATCCTGAAAGGGTCAAGCCCAGACGCTATCCCACCACATACTAATACGCATATGACACTGTTGTTAATGATAATTAAGCATTTTTACCCTTAACACCATTCCATAAGTTCTTCTGTTATTGTCCCTGTGTTACAATCAATTGAAATCTATGTTGATTTCACAAGTTCATCACACAAAATGATCAACCACAGTAATTGTATAAACAGTTGTAAATGTTTAAGTAATTAAATAAATAAACATTTAGTAAAATCTAAGTCCTAATGATTGGGGCCTATGGTCAACTCGAGTAGCCTAGTCTGTCAATCAAGGTACTTAGTAGTGAAGGAGAGCTGTAAATCTCATCAAACATGTGACCTATAATCAATCAGTCTAGCTAGGACATCTTTTGATATATAGGCTTTCATAGTTCTTTAGACCGTCCATAGTTCTTTAGTTCTTTAGTTCTTTGGCACATGTTATCTTTGAGCATTTCCCAGATTTCCCCTTAAAATAGTTCTTTGTACTTAGTTCTTCCAAATAGACCGTTAGTTCTTTGACATCCACTCTTGAAATAGTTCTTTGAAAATAGATCGTTAGTTCTTTGAGAATAGACCGTTAGTTCTTGGAAATAGACCTTTGAAAATAGTTCTTTGTTGAGATCTTTAGTTCTTTGAAAATAGTTCTTTGAAACTAGTTCTTTGATTTGAAACAGTTTACCTAAACATGAGTCTAGGATAACATTTATACATGTAAACATAATAAAGCATTCAAGTAAACAATTTACATAAAGCAGTTTACGCATGCTTCTCAGCCCCGCGTTTTAAAACAAAATGTTAGAAAAGGGGCAATGAACTCACCTTGTAGCTGTTGACTTAGCTTAAACGAAAGACTGCACGCGCTCTGTGTTGTAATTTGGTTTGTTTTCACGTTCCTGTATTGATTTAACGTTGTTAAGACTCGTAAGTATAAGTTTGTAGGATTTCGTGCGTGTAGATATATGTGTTAGCCCTAAAGTTGGCTAACACGCGTAAGACTTGGTCATGATCCCTGTTCGGTCCCATATGTTTGATTCAAGTTAATGACCTTATAATTTATCATCTTGTCATTAGTTATATGCCATTTGCATTGATGAAAGACTTAGTGCTTAGTTTCCAACTCGCCTTTGTTGACTTTATACGTTTTGAACATTTATCGCATAATTATTGATTAATTAAGCAAACATTCTTTTGACATATCTTATTTTGATCTTATGAAATGTAGTGAACTCATTTGGGCCTAATCATGGCATATGGACCGAACGTTGTGACCAAGTTACTTGTTGGGCCATGTGTGTAACAAGTTGGGCCTTGGGCCCAAATGCATGGGCCTTGGATTAGTTCTTAAACATTTGAGGATGGTAATGCTTATTTGAAAGTGTGGAATACTGATTTGGATTAATGGAATACAAAGGCCTTGCCAAAAGTTACAAGGACTAGAGTTCAAGTAGCCTTGTGGGCCTTGTTTTGGGCCTCTAAGAAATTTATCGGGCCCAAGGTGGGCCTTGGCAATATTTGTTGGGCCTAGTGTCATAGAAGACTGTAGGAATTGAGATTGGGCCAAGAACGGGCTGTTGGCCAAAGGATTAGCATGGTGGCCTCAAATTGAGGACATGGGCCTCAACATAGGCCTTAAATTGGTTTTCTGTGGGCCTCGGGCTGATTTTGTTGGGCCCATTGAGATTTGTCTCAGGCCTTCACTAATATAACCCATAAGCCAAGTTGGGCCATGCTAAATGGGTCTGAAAAAAATGATGGACCTAAAGATCGGATTGTTGGCCTTAAATGGTGGCCTTGGGCCAAAATCTGTGGGCCAAATGATGATTTTACTGGGCCCCTTGAATCCCATCAAGGCCTGCAGTAAAATAGAGTATGGTCCAACCTGGGCCTGGTTCATTTGGGCTGAAATCGGTCGTGGGCCTATTTTGTCCAATAAACATGGGCCAAACAAGGTTTTTGGGGTTATTTACTGGGCCTACTATAGATTCTGGGCTGGAACAGCAGAGTTGGGCCGAGATAGCATTGGGCCTAGATAGTATGAGGTTGGGCCCATCCTGGGCCAACCAGAACACGTGTGGGCCTATGGTTGGGCTTGTTGGAAACCACTTGGGCCCATTAGGGTTTGTGGTTTAGTCTTTTGAGCCTAAATGGCTACATCAGTGAATTTGGGTCTTGCTAATGATTTTTGGGCTGAAGTTATCTTTGCTGGCCTGATCCATTTCTGTTGGGCCCATGTAGCCTCTCAAATTAGGGTTTTGGCCCAACATGTAGTTCTTGTTGGCTGCCATATGAGATGGTCAAGGAAATAGGTTGTTGAGCTTAGGTTTTCCAGTCCAAAGTGAAGCTAGAAGTAGACCAGAGAAATAGGAGCTTAGGTTGACTGGATCTTGTTCAGGCCGAATGATGACCTAGCCCTCTTAGTTCGGCCGAATGTAAGTGATGATGTTGGCGAATGGAGGCTGGCCGTATGAGGCCTGGCGAATGTCTCCTGGTCGAATGGAACTTAGATGGTCGAATGAAGGCTCGAATGGGTAGTGGCGAATGTGGCTCAGTCGCCGGCCAAAGGTCATTCGACCAAGACCTTTCGGCCATAGGCCATTCGGCCTGTGGATGGGGCTGCTTCGGCCGCAGCTAGGCCTACTCAGATCTGGACTTGACTTGTGATTTCTAAGGTGTAGATAGGTTAGAGATGGTGTTTAAGGGTGTAGGGTTCGAAGAATAAGATGCTTGGCAGGTTAGAAGAAAGTTAGAACAAAAGGTGAAAAACCCTATTTTCGTGAACATTTGCTGCTTCATACCTCAGATTTCAGTAGTTTTTGGCTTAGATCCGTTGTACTTTTGTGTAGAGGGCATCAAGAGCTACGCGTGGGCGAAAGAATCACTCGATTTCGTTAAGAAACGAGTGAGATACAAGCTTTGGAAGTTTGAAAATGGAGGTTTTTCTCAAAACCGGGATTTTAGGGTTTGAGTGGGGAAGAAGAAGAGAAAATGAGTAAAAATGAACTCATTCATGGTATTTATACCACGGGTGAGTTCGGGTTCGTTTTTGTTGCTCGTTTCGTAATTTCGTACGTTTTCCGGAAAATTACGCGTAATTTAAATGGTTTTAAATAAAAAGAGTTTAATTTAATTATTTTGATGAGTTTCAAAATTGTAAAATGTTATTTATTTTATTTTATTAAATTACTTTCGTTCGTGTCGTGTTTTCGTTTTCGTTTCGTCAGATCGCGTCACCTTCGCGCGTAATTCGTTCGAATCGTCACCCGAACGAATACGACGATGGTTTCGCTTTCTGACTTTTGTTTTCTACTTTTCAGTCATTATTTCAGAATTCTAAACTCACAGATATGTTTGTGTGAATCGTCACCCACGCAAACACACTGTCAGTTCGTTATTCTGAAATATCACTGCAATTGTGTTTAAATTGTGTTTCCTCACTGTCGGACTCAACTAAACATCCTGTTTTCACATTGTTTTAGTACTGACTTGTCGGTCATCTGATTCCTGTCAGTTGTGGACATCAGATCGCAACCGATTTGTTTCTGAGTATTGTTTGAGCATCGTTGTTTCTCGTGACTTGTTGTGTTAACTGTAATTAAGTTTTCACTTAATAAATGTAACAAATGTTCCAAATGTACGTTGTACTTAATGTATTTAAGTTTATACGAAAATACGTACAACGATTTCTTGTATTTAAGATCTTGTTAATTCAAGTACTGTTTAAAATCGTATAAGTACACATAGTTACTGTAGAAAGTACACGTACCGTACGGACTTGCCGGACGTTCTGGTACTTGCTGTTACATCGGCTCCCTGTTTATAGTCCGATCGACTCCCCTGTTTATAGCCCGATCGGCTCCATGTTTATAGCCCGATCGGCTGTTCATATCCTGATACGGTCAGGTCATCATTCATATTCACCCGGTACAAGTACCGGAGCATCATCATTCACACATATCCTATAGCACGTATAGGGACATCATTCATTCATCATACATGATACGCTAGCATCATACCGTCACAATCCTCATACATTTCATGCTAGCATTATAACATCATTCATCGGGTTAATCATGGCATCTTAGGCATGTCATACTAGCCTCATTTCATCATACCATCATAACATACTAGCATCATTTCATCATACCATCATAACATACTAGCATCATTATCATATCATAACATCATGGTATCATACTATCATCCTAGCCACCTAGGACCTTGCCATATCCCTATAACTATTCTCATAGTTATCGTCATGAAGCATGTGATCATAAAGTCATCATCATATCATATGCTAGCATCATTATCATGTCATGTTATTCATCCTCATAACTCATTTATCATGCATTCATCATAATTAGCATACTTTCATGCATACACCATGCTAACACATAAACATGCATATATAGTCAGGGCATATCATCATTCATTCATCATCATCATAAGCACATAACATCATAGACATCACAATAAGCATGCATGTCAGCCCAAAACATCAAACATAAAAGAGGGTGTCTAGAACTTACCTGATAATGGCTCCTTATCTTCTTAACCGAACTCCTTAGTTAAGACCTGGGAACCTACATCATTACATCGTCTCATCACATACCATTCTTAGACTTAGAATATATCCTAAGTCCTCTTAGCCTACTAGTTCCCCCCTCATAACTTCAAGTCCTCGAACTTGGATAGTATACGAAATACCCATGTATACGAAATACCCATGTATACGAAATACCCATGTACACGAAATCCCTGTATTCGAAATTAATGTACACGAAGTAACCTTTGTACACGAAATGGCCATGTACTCGAATTACCCCTGTACTCGAAATACACATGTACTCGACATACCCATGTACTCGAAATACCCATGTACACGAAATACCCATGTACACGAAATTCTAAGTATGATTTCGAGTACCCTTAGTGTATAGCTTCGTGTACTCATCATTTCGTTATTAGACATCTCAGAAATTCATCTAAGGCCTTGAGGAGCTAGTTCTAGGTTCCTTAGGTTGTTACCAACGTATTGGAACCTCAAAGTTACGAACTTTATGCATAAAGGTGTGAACTTTATGCATAAGTTCACTCTTTGTTTAACCATCCTAACTTTTGTGTAAAAATCCTATCTTTTTGGTTTGGAACTCTTACTTGAAGGTAGATGAGCACTCGAGAGATTGTGCTTGAAGTTCCGGGACTCCACTTCGTTTGGTCAATTAAAAGCTCGATCCTTGAAGTTCCGGGACTCCACTTCGTGTACTCGAGAGATTGTGCTTCCAGCCAAAGGTTGTCACATTTCCCAAGGCACTCCTATTTATAGGCAGTGTCCTTGTACTCGAAATATGGTGTACACGAATTCTGAAATTTCGAGTACACGATTTCTAAGCTTCACTTGGTTATTTTCCGTCCCTTTTCTAGCAAGTTAATTGTTTGTTACGCATTCGTAAGTTCAAGTAACTTGTATTAGAAAAATTGGGATGTTACATGTTACCGGGTAAGTATGGATCTGCAGAACGCTTCGGCGGGTCAGTTCAACGGTTATGGAGCCTTGTGCCGACATAAGCCCACTGTTACGCTCGGTAGCAGTGGTTGTATGATGATGATGATTAGGAGGTTTATGTGACAACGTTTTGGATTATGTGAACGAAATGATGTTTTATGTTAAACATGTTTTAACTTAACAAGATGTTTACAATGTTTTAGGAAAACTAGAACTCACCAGCGTAAGCTGACTTGATTTAGCATGTATGTCAGGTTGAAGCTATGTTAAGAGAAGGCATGGAGCTCAGGCATCAAGTCAGACGATCCGTTACTTTTGGCAATCCAATATGTTTTTGATACAGACACTTTATCAATTTCTGTTTATCAAACTATGTTTACATTTTCGCTGCATGATTATGAAAGTTTTTAGTTTAAGAGCTATGTGTTATGACGAAACCAACCTCTGTGGGGTCGCCCGGGATCGAGGCCTCACAATGTGGGCTCCAAAGTAATAAGATGTAGTTATTCGGTTAACGCAATAAGCAAGGGTTAATTTTTGATCATTTCCCTTTATATATCCCTATATATATATAGGATTGTGATCAAATTATAACCCTTCCTTAAAGCAATAACCCATTAATTCTAAACATCCAATCTGAAGGTGACACATGGAATTATTCAAAAAATTTGATGAGGGGTAGATTAGTAATTTGCTTTATGTACTAACTTACCCCTCTTTTTTATACATCCATAATATTTTATACTATAATATTTTTTATGAAAATTTCACTATTTTACTCGTCTTATTTTTCTCTTTAATTCCGTTATAGTCTTGACTAGTTTTTTTTTTTATTTTTTTTCGGATGTTCATAGTTACACCAATGTAACACGTATAAAAATAACAAATTATTTGTAACGAATTGGGGTTTACATTGTTGTAGAAAAAATAGGGGTTACGTTTAAGAGGGTAAGCGAGCCAAGCCGATCCCAAGCTCATTAACTACGTTATAAATACAAGATTGTAAAAACATTTTAATACTTTAGTACTTTAAAAAAATTAAATCTACAAGATTGTAAATACATTTTAATACTTTAAAAAAAATACTATAACATTTTGTTGATAAAACCAAAATTCGTTATATCCACAAGATTGTAAATACGTTTAATACTTTAAAAAAAATATTATAACATTTTGTTGATAAAATCAAAATTCGTTATATCTACAAGATTGTAAATACAATTTAATACTTTAAAAAAATACTATAACATTTTGTTGATAAAACTAAAATTCGTTATATCTAAAAGATTGTAAATACATTTTAATACTTTAAAAATTATATTTACAAGATTGTAAATACGTTTTAATACTTTAAAAACCAAAATTCGTTACAAAATCAAAAATATAACGTAATGAACGAGCATCCGGAAAAAATAAAAAAAACCTAGTCAAGAATATAACGTAATTAACGAGCTCGGGATCGGCTTAGCTCGTTTATACTCTTAAACGTAACCCCTATTTATTCTACAACAATGTAAACCCAAATTCGTTAAAACTCGTTACAAATAATTTGTTATTTTTATACTTGTTACATTGGTGTAAATACGAACATTCGAAAAAAAATAAAAAAACCTAGTCAAGACTATAACGGAATTAAAGAGAAAAATAAGACGAATAAAATGGTGCAATTTTCATAAAAAAATATTATAGTATAAAAAAGTTATGGATGTATAAAAAAAGAGGGGATAAAGTATTTCATATAGCAAATTACATTAATACCCTTATTCTATTTTCTTTCAAATCAAATACATTATTTTATTATAATTAAATATCAACCCTTAGATTAGAATCTTAAAATTTGATTATTAAATATGGTGGGATTATTGGGTTATTGCTTAATCCTAAGGTTAGCATTACAACAGTTCCCTATATATACATATATATGTATATATATATATATATATATATATATAGGGATGAGATATTCTAAAAAGGGTGAAAACAATGAAAAGCCTAAGAAGGCTCCTCCACCGTCAAATCATGGTGTTTTGTGGTTCAGATGAAACGGTGGCATTTTTGTAAATATGTGCAACTTTTTACCCACATGCTAACGTACAAAAAGTACAATAACGTCGTTTTATGATTTCATTTCGTTTCAAACCCAAATCAACATAAAAGAAAAACCTTCCTCTCCTAAAATCACGCAACCGTAATATGATTTAATAACAAAAGCTTCAATTAATAGCATCCATTAACGACGAATGCAAATGGAAAAATGAAAGCATGTTTATGGTGTTTATAATATTTAATTTCATATTTTGGTTTCGTTTATGGCTTTTGACTTTTATATGTATTTTTACAAGGGATCAAAGAAACACAAAGGAAATGCCATTTGTAGTCATCATTATGGCGTTTGCTTTCATATACTTAAAGACGGTTTTATGAATCGTTACTTGTATATGATATTTTTTTCAATATGTTGTTTTTATTATTGAGATGTGTTGTTGCCTTCTATATCATGGCGTTTTTTGTTTTAGTTTAACAATTAATAATAATATCATAACTGAAATTCTGTTCATATTAAGACTTCTATTGATATGAACACCACCTTACTTTTCGTGCGATTAATTCTTAGTATTCATAATTGATATGGTGTCTATTGATATGACGTTGTAATTTGTGGAGATTAATTCATATGGTGTTTTACTTATGGTGTTTACATTCTTATGGTGTTTACTTATGGTGTTAAATTATATTGTTAACATTCGTATGGTATTTTACTTTATGGTGTTTACATTATATAAGCAGGTATTAACTTATATTAAATGGGATATGATGTTTTATTTCATGAGTATATGTTGAAATCTGTTATTTTTGTATAAAGTTTTTTATGGTGCTTAATCATTTAGCCAATATGATTTGTGGTGTTTTAATAACCAATTATTTAAATGGGATATGTTGTTTTCTGTGTAATCATATGTTGGAATCTGGTGTTTAGAGTGTTTAAGGCTTCTTTCATATTGTATGTTTATAAGATGTTTTTTTTATTTCATTATGCATCATATGTTTAGTTATGTTAAATGTTGTAAGGTGTTTTTTTTTAAGATCATATTTTTATTTTGTTTTACAAAATGGTTTGTGGTGTTTTTATAACCATTGATGTTTTAAATAATACTGTTAAAAATATATGTTGAAATCTGGTGTCTATAGTGTTTAATGTTTCTTATAGTGTTTATATTATCCACTTATAAGTTGTTTTTTAAATAATTTCGTTATACATTAGATGTTAACTTATAATAAATGGTGTTTAATTGGTGTATGGTGTGTAATGTTTTTTATGGTGTTTAAGCATTAAACAACATGGTTATCCTGTTTATGTTTGTTGTTATGTTAATCATGTGAATGGTGTTCAATTTATATATGGTGTTTATGGTTAAAAGTATGGGGTTTTTAGTTTGTGGGGTGTTTTATAACCATTGGGTGTTATATCCAGTGTTTAAAAAGTTTAAGGTTACTTATGGTGTTTTACTTTATGGTGTTAATACTATATAAGCATATGTTAACTTATATTAACTGGGATATGGTGTTTTATCTAACGAGCATATGTTGAAATCTGTTGTTTAGAGTGTAAAAAGTTTTTTATGGTGTTTAAGCATATGTTGAATTTTGGTGTGTAGATTGTATAAGATTTCTTATGGTGTTTATAATATCTGCTTATAAAAAAACACCACAAACCATATTACTGTTTTTTTTTTTTTTTGCATATTCCAATGTTTAGTGTGTCTTACTTAATTAGCTTATGGTGTTAAACACCATATACTATACTTCAACTTATGTGTTATATGCACATGATATTGTTAAACGCCATATAGTCATATAAACACATACTCTACCTTACTGGTTACAAAAGTCATTACAACATTCATACAACCATTATATAGTTAAACGTCATAATACCTAAAATTAAAAAACAGAGTATCATTTTAAATAAAAAAACAACATAAATATGAAAATATAATGGTGAATAGGGCTTTTGGATTCAAAATGACTTAGAATAAGTTGGATTGAAACACACCGTATAACTGAAAGACACCATAATATCAACACATTGATCATCAAATAAATGAAATAACACACCAATTAAATGACATAAAGTCTCCTTTTTTCTTCAAAACATGAATTCGACCATGAAACCGTTCCAAAAAAAAGAAAGCCATAACTTAAACTTGAAAATGGGGTAGCACATAACATCTGGTATTTTGTATATTACAAAATAAAATTAAAAACACCATAAACCAAAAAACAGAGCATAACTAAAACACCAAGCATTAGCACCATATAATTAAAAAAACGCCATGCATGTTAAACACCATATACTAATACGCATAAACATCAAAATGATGCAGAACAGTGTAATTATACAAATATTGAAATTAAAAAATGTCAATACATAAACTAACAAATTATACACATACATACCATCAACGTCATTTGTATTCGAATGATTCATTGTTCATCTACAATATGAATTACTGAAATCGAAAAATTCATGTACACCACATAGAAACGTCAAAACGTAAACCTCAATCAGATCGTAATATTAGTTTTTTTAATCGTCATTTCATTGTTGTATTGAGATTAAAAAAAGGAAATAAACTATTAGTCCGAATATGATGCGAAATTCTTGGGATTTAATTAATTCAAAATACTCGTTAATTGTTAATTTACTTCACTGGCCTTTTATTTTAAATTAAACATTGTCCATTTGTCAAGCAAATAATCCTTCTAACACTTTTTAAGGTTTTTGGCCTTTGTAGAGGAACCTGAATATACATATATATAGGATTGGGCTCAAATAAGAAGTTACCTTAATTGAGGTAACTCATTAACCTTTATATATATATATATATATAGGGGAAGTTATAGTAACTTACACTTACTATAACTTCCAAACGGTGATGAATTAGCAAAAACACAAAAAAGAAACCCCCCTATTTATGTATAATAAAAACCATGAAAAAAAAACTAAGATTCGGGCAAAAAAACGCTAGGGTTAAGTGGTTAACGCTATAAGGGAGGGTTAACATTTGAACCTCTCCCTATATATATATATGAGCCTGTTATGGTACAAAGCAAATTAACGTGAGAAGCGTAGGAAGCCACCAGAATATGCCACGTGTAAGTAATCTGGGTAAGGGGTATAATGGTCTGTGTAAAATCATGGACCACGTTATATGAAATCACAGACCATCATTTAACAAGCATAATTAAGGACCAACTGAATAATCACGGACTACTAATCACGGACTATATGTAACAAATCATGGACCACATATAAAATTCAAAATAATTAAGGGCAAACTGAATAATCACGGACCAATTATCACGTAACAAATGTAAAAATCATGGACCAACTGATAATCACGGATCAATAATAACGAACCACTTAAGTTATTAAAAAAAACAATTAACCATTTAAAACTTATTTGATTTATAAAAAATTGGTGGAACTTGATTTACACACAAAAAAAGTCAACAAACATAGGTTATTACTTTTTTGCCCTTCAAGCTTTAATTCACGTAAGTTTTAAATGAAAAGTTGTATCACTAGATCCTAACCGTTGATTAATTTGATCAAGGGCTAGAAATGCTTCCTATTCTTCTCACGTTAAACCCCTTTTGTACTGGATCCATCTCCTATATATATATATATACGGAGAGGATCAAATGTTACCCCTTCCTTATAGCGTTAACCCGTTAACCTTGGCAAAAGATGCCCGAATCTTTGAATTCTTTTTTCATGGCCTTTATTATACATAAATAGGGGGTTTCTTTTTTGTGTTTTTGCTAATTCATCACCGTTTAGAATTTAAAACAATTGTAAGTTTGAGCTACACTATCTGATGTAAGCAGTGTAACGCAAACTTACACTTACTTACACTTGATTTAAATTCTAAACGGTGATGAATTAGTAAAAACACAAAAAAGAAACCCCTCTATTTATGTATAATAAAGGCCATTGAAAAAAATTTTCAAAGATTCGGGCATTTTTTTCCAAGGTTAACGGGTTAACGCTATAAGGGAGGGTTAACATTTGATCCTTCCCATATATATATATATATATATATATATATAGGGAGAGGTTCAAATGTTAACCCTCCCTTATAGCGTTAACCGCTTAACCCTAGCGTTTTTTGCCCGAATCTTAAAATTTTTTTTTTCATGGTTTTTATTATGTAAAAATAGGGGGGTTTCTTTTTTGTGTTTTTGCTAATTCATCACCGTTTAGAAGTTATTGTAAGTGTAAGTTACTTACACTTACTTACATTTACTGCATCAGATACGGTTTTGTAAGTAAGTGTAAGTAACTTACACTTACAATAACTTCTAAACGGTGATGAATTAGCAAAAACACAAAAAAGAAACCCCCCTTATTTTTGCAAAATAAAAACCATGAAAAAAAAAATTAAGATTCGGGCAAAAAACGCTAGGGTTAAGCGGTTAACGCTATAAGGGAGGGTTAACAATGGAACCTTCCCCTATATATATATATATATATATATATATATATATATATATATATATATATATATATATATATATATATATGGGAAGGATCAAATGTTAACCCTTCCTTATTGCGATAATCGCATAACCCTAACACTTTTTTGCGTTTTTTGCCCGAATCTTTGTTTTTTTCATGGTCTTTATTATACATAAATAGGGGGTTTCTTTTTTGTGTTTTTGCTAATTCATCACCGTTTAGAAATTATTTACAAGTGTAAGTAAGTGTAAGGTCTTTTTTGTGTTTTTGCTAATTCATCACCGTTTAGAAATTATTTACAAGTGCAAGTAAGTGTAAGTACTTACACTTATTTACACTTGTAAATAATTTCTAAACGGTGATGAATTAGCAAAAACACAAAAAAGAAACCCCCTATTTATGTATAATAAAGACCATGAAAAAAAAACAAAGATTCGGGCAAAAAACGCAAAAAATGCCAGGGTTATGCGGTTATCGCAATAAGGAAGGGTTAACAAAGGAACCATCCCCTATATATATAGATATATATATATATATAGGGAGAGGATCATGTTAACCCACTCTTATTACAGTAACCCGTATAACTCTGCCAAGATCAATTCAAATCTTTGTTTTCTTTTTTTCTTTGGTTTTTTTCTTCTTTTATGTGTATGTGTAAATTTATTACCATTTAAGATTTAAAAGAAGTGTAAGTTTTGGTTACATTTCATAAACGATAATAAATCTTAAACTTCTTTTAAATCTTAAATGGTAATAAATTTACACATACACATAAAAGAAGAAAGTATTGTTTATAAGTAATAATGATATTTAAAAAGAGAAAACAAAGATTTGGATTAATCTTGGCGGAGTTATACGGGTTACCGCAATAAGAGTGGGTTAACAAAGGAACCATCCCCTATATATATATATAGGGTTGGGAACAAAAAATAACCCACTAAATGCGCTAACCCAAATAACTTTGGCAAGATGAAGCCAAATCTTGGATTTTTTTTAAACATCATTGTAACACATTTTGAACACTATGTTCTTTTATGAGTTTGTGTAAATTCATCATCGTTTAAGAGATATCAACATTGTAAGTTTTTGGCTTACAGTACTATAAGTCAATTTGGCAAAAAACTACAATGTTGATATATCTTAAACAATGATGAATTTACACAAACTCATAAAAGAACATAGTGTTCAAAACGTGTTACAATGATGTTTAAAAAAAATGCAAGATTTGACTTCATCTTGCCAAAGTTATTTGGGTTAGCGCGCATTTAGTGTGTTATGTAAAATTCCATGGCCTATATATATATATAGGATTGGGCTCAAATAAGAACCTACTTTAATTGAGATAACTCATTAACCCTAGCAAATTTCGCCCAAATCTTTGAAATTTTTTTTCCATGGCCTTTATTATATATAAATAGGGGTTTTTTTTTTGTTTTTGCTAATTAATCACCATTTAGGGTCTTACGTCAGTGTAATTTGAGCAAAAATAAAATAATTTGCAGTGTAACGTAAACTTACACTTGGTTTAATTTCTAAACACTTGTAAATTAGCAAAAACACAAAAAGGAGCCCCTTACTTCTTTATAAAATAGGACATGGAAAACAAATTTCAAATATATGAGCGAATTTTTCTAAGGTTAATAGGTTACCTTAATTAAGACGGGTTAACAACCGATCCTTACCCTAATATATATATATATATATATATATATATAATAACCCTTCTTAATTGTGGTAACCCAAATAATTCTCACAAGATCAACCCAAATCTTTGGGTTTTTTCATGACCTTTATTATACATGTACAAGTTCTTTTATGTGTATGAGCTCATTCACGAGCGTACGCGAAATTACACTAGTGTAAAGTTTTGACAAATTTTAAATGTAATTAAAAAACGTCAAAATTTTACACTACTGCAATTTCGAGTACGCTCGTGAATTAACTCATACATAAAAGAATATAGTCTTCTTAATGTATAATAAAGGAGAACGATTCATTGTTAACCCACTTTAATTGTGGTAACCCAAATAACTCTCACAAGATCAACCCAAATCTTTGGTCATGTATAAAATAAAAACCCATTTGAGTTGAGGAAACCTTAGGAAACTCTATGTAAAAAAGGTTTCTTTTTAAAAAAAATTATTTTTATAGTTTTGTAACATTATTAGGGTCATTTTTATAAAAAATATAAAAATAGGCGCCGACCAAATTTTTTTGAAATAAATAATTTGTAAACGATGTAACACGGTGTACAGCTGTGTTACGTCTGTGTAACATCGTTTACATACTATTTTTTTAGAAAAAATTTGTTGGCGTTTTTTTTCATTTTTTTATTAAACTAACCATAATGATGTTAAAAATTGAAAAAAAAAAAGGAAAAAAAATAGCTTTGTTTACATTGTTTTTTTCAAGGTTTCCAAAGTTCCTCAACTAAGGGTGGTTTCCAAAATAACCATCCCCTATACATACATATATATATATATATAATACAATCGAGTCTTCAATTTATAGAGCCTTCAGCCTTATCAGAATTGGAAAAATAATTGAACATTGTCGGCCTTTGATAAAAGTAATTTGTCTTCTTGCAGAATAATTGATATCTCCTTTATTAAAGCTGGTATGTCATGAAATAAAGTTGACAGAAAGTTGATAGAGCATCTTGAAAAGCAGTGTCTTGATAAAGTTGATGGAGAATCTTGAATAATCTTGAAAATAATTGATTAACCCATAATGGAGTCGGACGGATCAACCCACGGTTTATATGGATCCAATATCTTCATATGGATCATCATTTGGATCTAGAGAATCTTGGAATATTTTTTCATCAGTAGACTTTCTTGATGAAGATGGAGAATTTTTAATTTCACTTATAATACGTTGCATTTCCTCTGGTGAAGAACAAGACTGTAACCTAATAATATAGTCTTGATCTTCAAAAGTATTGAGAGATCGATTGACAGGGGATTTTAAAGATTTCTCCTGTTGATTTGTTATAGACTTATAATAGTTTTGGACTGCAGCAATATTAGCCTTTTCCATTGAAAATTTATTCCACCATTTGCTTCTATAGTATCTTAATAGAAGAGGAGGAGATATATCTTGTTTAACTTGATAATGGTATGTCCAAGAGAAAATCCATGGAATTCGAAACACAGTCATAAATTGAAGAGTGTATTCAAAATCAGGGATTCCTTCTTGTTTAAAATAGTCTATAAACTTATTATATGATTCAGAAATTATTTTGGGAAAAGCATTTGGAACAATTCTCATATACTTAAACCATTTCACAAACCATCTTGGATAATTATTTGAAAATTGATCATCGTAATATATAAACCAAGAATGATTGAAATTTCTGAATAAAAATGCATTTTCCCAAGCTTCTTGATAATCATAATAATTATATTGAGAATAGGAATTAAAATTTGAAAGAGTCTTCTGGACGAATGGTTTAGATTTCCATTCTTCAGGGGTTATTACTCTTTTAATTTTAATCTTAGAATAATCAATTTTTGAAGGGTTTTGAGGATTGAGAATATGCTGAATATCTACAGATTCAGTATCTACTAATATAGCTTGATAATAATCTATATTCTTTTGGTCAGAATCAAAGAAATGACAATTTCTAGGATATAGATAATCTATAAGGCTTAAAAAGCTTTGAGAAACCTTTTCTTCCTCAATAGGTTCTAAAATCTTGATAATTTTATGATTAGGATTTATAAAATATAAACTAGAGTCTGTTGAAGGTTTGGCATGAGAAATATTAGGACTAATAATATATTGTGGTAGAATTCTAGTTGTTTGAACAATAGAAGAATATGGTGGTCTTGAAGATATAGGAGCGGGTGAAGATGGTCTAAATCTTGGAAATGGAGATAATGGAGTAAAACTATTGTGAATAGGTAATGGAGAACTTGAAGAAGAACTTGCTGATAATGATGACTTTGATTTAGATAAAACAATCTTTTTTGTATCCTTGCTCATATTCCCTGTAAAAATTCTCTTGATAAAAAGTCTGGTAAAGAATTATTTTCTCCTTTTATAAATTCAATTTGAAAATCAAAATTGCTTAATAATGCTTGCCATCTTGCAAATATTTGTTTAGAAATTAAATTTTTTATATCCTTTTCTAAAATATGTTTTGCTGATAAACAATCAATTCTTAATAAAAAGGGTTTCATGTATAAATCATCTTCAAACTTTTTAATACATAAAACAATGCTTAAAATTTCCTTTTTTATAATTGAATAATTCTTTTGAGTATCATTCCATGATCCAGAATAATATCTAACTAATTGTTCTTTATTATTTTCTAAAGATTGCTTTAATATTCCTCCAAATCCTAAATCACTTGCATCTGTTTCAACAATTAACTTAGCATTAGGATGTGGAATATTTAAACATGGTAATTGTTTTATTTTAGTTTTAATATGTTTGATAATATTAGTATGTTCTTGTGTCCATGGTTCAGGAT
Source organism: Mikania micrantha (assembly GCA_009363875.1). Classification (NCBI taxonomy): domain Eukaryota; kingdom Viridiplantae; phylum Streptophyta; class Magnoliopsida; order Asterales; family Asteraceae; genus Mikania; species Mikania micrantha. The sequence goes on along the minus strand of CM018694.1, from coordinate 51,014,295 downwards.
TCTTTTTTAATCTTTTATATAAGGGTTTACATATAATTCCTAAATCTTTAAAGAAATCATGTATATAATTTAAACATCCTAAAAATCTCTGCAATTGTTTCTTATCTTTAATTTCATCCGGAAACTTATTAGCGAAATCTAGACTTCTATTTATAGGTATAATAGTTCCTTGTTTGATATCATGACCTAAAAATCTTATTTCTGTTTTAAATAAATTTATCTTAGTAGGAGATACTACTAATCCATTCTTATGAATTGTATCATAAAATATATTTAAATGCTTAAAATGTTGTTCTAAAGAATTAGAATATATCAGAACATCATCAATATAGATTATTGAAAAATTTCCTATAGGAATAATTATATCATTCATAATATTCTGAAATTCAGAAGGAACATTTTTTAATCCAAAAGGCATTACATTCCATTCGTAATGTCCAAATGGAACATTAAATCCTGTCTTATATTTATCTTTTTAAGATATTTGTATCTGCCAAAATCCTGATTTCATGTCAAACTTAGAAAATATCTTAGCATCATATATCTTTTTTAATAAATCTCTCTTATTTGGTATAGGATATCTTATCCATTCTAAAACCTTATTCAAGGGTTTATAGTTTATGACTAATCTTGGAGCACCTCTTTCTATTTCAGCGCTATTATTTACATAGAATGCAGAACATGACCAAGGAGACTTAGATGGTCTAATCAATTTTTTATCCAATAAATCTTTTATTTCTTTCTTACAATGATCTTCTAACTCTTGATTCATATGTATAGACTTAGATTTTGTTGGTGTATTTTTCTCATCAAAATCTTTTATATATGGTAATTCTACAATATGTTGTTTTCTTTGCCAAAAAGCATTAGGTATATTAGAACATACATTTTTTATAAATTTTTCTTCAATATTTTCAATTTTGATTATATTAGTTTTATCATTTAATTGTTCTTTTATTCTTTCATTTTTTATTTCATTTACTAAAAATTCTTTTTGTTTTTCTTTTAAATTTATGATGTTTATTTGTTTAGATAAAACAGGTTCAGCAAATTCAAATATAATTTCTTTATTTAAAACTTTAGTACTAATTCCATTACTATTTATAGTTATATGGTATAATTGAGTAATAAAAGGGGTTCCTAATATAATTTGTGAAGTTAGATTTTTTACTAATATTAATTGAGTTTGATAACAATAACTATCTTTACATATATGTACATTTGATAATTTATAATTTATTATAAGTCTTGAACCACTAGCCGTTGATAATCTATATGAAGTTTTTTCATAATAATGTGTAGGTATAATTCCTTCCTGAATACAATTCATATCAGCTCCACTATCAATTAAAGCTGTTAAAGTTATTCTAAATTCATTATTAATAATAATATTTACTTTAGTATACCATTTCTGATAATCTAATTCTTTTAATATATTTATTCTATTAACCTTATTAACCTTTTCTTTATCTTTTTCTTTATTTTTATCTTTTTCTATATTTTTGATTTGTAATTTAATTATATTAATATCTTCTTTTATATTTTTTAATTCTTCTTGTAACTCTTGAATAGTAATTGGTTTTTCTTTTTTCTTAAATTTTTTATAAATTTCTTCTAAACTATATATTTCAGTATTTTCTTCTTCTATTTTAGAATTTTTATTTAAATTTTCTTTTATTTTTTCAATATATAATTTTTTTAAATTATTATCTTCAGTTTCTTCTAATAATTTTAATAATATCTGATTTTCTTCACTATTTATCATATTTACAGATCCAATATTACATAAACATGGTCCTATACATTATCATTCTTCACTTTCATTATTGCTACTAATACTATTATTGTCACTATCAGAAATATAATTTATATCATTACTATCATAATCAGAAAATTCTTCATCACTAATTTTAGTATCTAATATTTTATTTATTTGATTTTTTAATTCATCAGATAAATTTAATTCATTAATTTTTCTTTTTGTATAGCAATTTTTTGAGGTATGACCCTTTTTTCCACAAGTATAGCAAGTTATAATTTTTCTCTTATAGAATTTTTGTTTTTTTATCTTTTTTATAATATTTTTGATCTTCAATTTTTGGTTTTTTATATTTCTTTTTAAAATATTTTTTAATATAATTATTCTTTCTTTTAGAGGTATTTGGTAAATTTATTTTTTCAAAACCATATTGTTCACAAAAATTTCCTAATTCATTTCTACTATTAATGCCATCTCTTTTCATTTTTTGTTTTAATTTTAAATCATTACATAATTTTAAACCTTCTTGATTTATATGATTGATTATTTGTCCATATGTTAAATCTTCATATGGAATATTATTATTATTTTCTCTTTTAATTTTTTCTCTAATTCTTTCTGCAAATAATTTTGGTAATCCTGCAATAAATCTTTCTTTCCAATAGGATTGTCTACAATCATTTCTTGTCATAACTTTAGCTATAAAAACATATTTATACCATCTAAAATCTTGTAATTTTCTACAATTAAGATTTAATAGTATTAAAGAATTTCTTTCTTGATAATCAGTAGGATCTCCTATAAAATTTTTTATGATAGCAAAAATAAGAGTATTTATTATATCTGTTTCTTCAGTTTGAATAGGTATACCATTTTCTATTTTTATCTTTCTTGCATTTATAATAATATTCTTTTCAAAATCTGTTATATAATTATCCCACCAACCTTTCAAATTTCCAGAAAACCCTGAAACAATCATTTTTAGAATTTGTTCTTCATTATTTCCTACTTGTTTATAAGCATTAGAAGTCATAGTCATTTCTTGTAATATATTTAAAATTTGAGCTTCTGCTTGTCCTTCAATATTCCATTCATATATAGACTTACCACTGTATTCAGCATGAAGCCTATTACTTTGTTCTTCATATTGTAAATCAAGAGGAGTTGGTTTATAATTCCAATTCCTATTATCTGGTCTTAAATTAAATTCTTTTAATTTATTTATTATATCATTTTCGTTTTTAAATTGAGATTCTAAATTTTCATAAGAAGAATCAGAAGTATCAGATTCATCTCTGTAACATCCGTGAAAAATCCAGGTAAAATCCATATTAAGATCTTAATTATTTAGTCATTAACGGACAAAAACCAAGTTAATACGTATGTTGAGTCGATGGTATTTAAACAACTAAGAAAAAAATGATCAGTCATGGGTTTTCAGATATCGTAATGCGTATGAAAATAATCAAGGATTAACGGAATAACTATGAGAATTTGGAAATATTTAATAACGCAAATTATATTATAAACTACTTATAAATATCCCAAATATTAGAATAAATTTTATGAAAATTTTGAGTATATTAATAAATATAAATTCATAACTATTTTAATATTTAAATCAATGTTTAAATAATTATAAAATTTATCAAACAAGTTCAAAGTTGTTCATAATGTAAAATAAATATTTAATAAGTTCTTTTAAATAAATATGAATCAATAAACATTTTCAAGAAATTTTATAAATTTTAGAAATATTTTAGTACTAAGTTCTTTTAAAGTTCTTTATTTTATAAATATTATTACCCATTTTTTTATAAAAATTCAAAGAACTCTTTCCCTAATTAAAATTTAATCAAAATTCCTAATTAAACATAATCATTTAACTTTTTAACCTATTAACCTACACCCCAACATCCTTGTCTCCCCCAACATCTTTGTCACACTCACACACCCTCTCCCCTCTCCCTTCCTCAACTATAAATACCCATTACATCCTTCCTAAATCCTTTGCACCAAATCCATTCTTCTTTGGATTTCTAATTCTATCTCCCTAAACCACCTCTCTTGGGATCTTTCAAGATCTCCAAGGTAATAAACACTTAAACTAAATGCTCTTACATTACTTATGTTCTTCATCTTCTTCTTCTAATCCTCCAAATTTTAAGTTGTTACCATGCTTGATAACACAAAGGTTTGTGTGTTGTAAGGTTTCCTAATAACTTGTCTTATGACAAGTAACCTATGATCAACCCATACACAAACATACTTTCAAGTCATGGATTCTTGCAATATTGATAACAAAAAGGTTTGTATGTTTGTTCTTTACCAAACATCCAAGCATACCTTCAATATTTGCCTTATTATTTTGAATGTTGATAACACAAAGGTTTGGTATAATTATGGGTCTTTAATTAAAGATCAACAACTATACAAAACATACTTTCAACATTTGCCTACTTATACATATATTTGTAGAAACTATAAATCAAAACCATGCACTTGTTTATATTCAATTATAATAATTGAATGATATTAAAATATTTTGAAATTTACTTTAAAACCCTCATTCACTAATATTACTTCAAAGTAATACCCTAAAATATCTAATACTATTAAAACTTGATTATACGCATTACAAACTTTATTATTATTAAACCATCCGTGGTGTCATTATCATTAAACCATCCGTGGTTTCATTCGTAATTTGGTACGACTCAAAATAAAGAGTCGATTAAAATGCCAAATTAAAAAGCGAACTGTGTTATGGCTTAGTATCATTATTAAGTTGGAAGATGACAAGTTCGAGTAACGTATTATCATTTCTTTTATGACTTAAGGAAAGTCATTACTTTGCAATAACACCAATCTATTAATCGGGTTAACGCATCTCTTATATATATACTAAATATTAAATCCATCGTAAAACTCAACAAATGTATACTTTCCTTATTTTAGGGGTTTGAAGTTCGTGACAAGGAGCAAGATCTTAATATTATCTATCTTCTAGCATCCTACTACTAGTGAGTTTCATAGCCCCTCTTTTTATTTAATATTTTGGGGTGGAATACATGCTAGATACTAAAACTTTACATCCATACGTGTTTAAATGAAATAGGCATTTTAGTGATTACTTGAGTATACGTGTTACTATCGTTTAAACTTCTTTAATATTCATGATGTACATTAATAATATTTTGAGTGAAGTATACGTTTGACATCGTTTAAACTCATAATCATAAAATGCAAGCTTTATTGTTAAACATTATGGGATGTATGTTATTATAAACTTCTTTTTTTTTTTTTTGTAATCATGCTTTATCGAGTCATAAACCTATGGACTCACCAACTATTTTTAGTTGATACTTGAGCATGTATTTCAGGAAATTAGCTACATGGATTATATTACAACAAGAAGATTTTGAAGATATTGTTTAATTTAAATTAGACTATATGGAGAAATCTTATATTGTTGTATCATTTTGAATCATATCATTTTGTAAAACTATTATCGATATGTTATTTGAATCTTTGTAAATCTCTTATGTATGTTATTTGGATTATGAATGCAATTTAGTAAGTTTCTTTATAAACAATGTATTTGTAATCCGATTTCGTCTCGCCCTCGTGATTCCGCTTTAGCGGGGGTGTGACAATCTCTATCTCTTATAGTATTTAAACTTAAATCCTTAAATTTCTTTAACATTTCTAGCTGATCTTGCATTAAATTTAAAGTTTTCTCTTTTTTACTAAGTATTATAGGTGTATCTATTATAAAAGGTTTGAATATAGGATTTTCTAAAGGTTTAATTATAGGATTTTCAATTTTTATACCTTTTCCTTTATCTTTTATTTTTAATTCGTTTGTCTCATTTTCAATTCTTTCTAATTGTTCTCCAATAGTATTTAATTTTTCATTTGTATAATTGTTTTGAAAAATAATCGTATGTAAATTTTTTGAATCATCTTCAGTAATTCTAGATAATGGTGTTCCTATATATTCTTGTCTATCTTTTATGAATTTTATATTTTCATGCGGTGGATAAATACTAATTAATTCTTCATTATTTTTTTATTAATTTATAATTTTTTGTAATTTTATTATTAACAGATATATGTTCAATAGTAGGATATTTAATATTATTATTTTTACAATATATAGGTAACCAGGTAAAAAATGTAATATTTTCATCAGTTTTAATAATATATTCTTCCCATTCTTTAGTATGTCTTTCTCTAGAATCATAATTAAAAGTTTTATAATACCATATTAAATTATCTATATTGTATTTGTTTAATATTTCACATCTTAAAAAATTCATAGTTTTTTTGTGATTCATTTTAACAAGTAAATTTTTATATTTCAGTAGAAATTATTCTTATTTTTCTAAATTGATATTTTATTTCTTCTATTAAATGAAATTGTAGATTAGTATAATAATATAATTTATCTACCTGTTCTTCTATATCATCTTCAAAATCATCCTTACTAAAATAGTTGTCTATAAATTGTAATTTATCTTGATGAATTTTTAGTATTTCATAACAGTCTTTTAATAATTCCTTTAAAAATTTCATTTGAGGATTTCTACACTGGATTTTTGTATCACTCATATTAACAAGTATACTTTGTTATATTTGTAGAACAAATTTTTATAAGTTCTTTATTAATTTTTATTTTATCTTGTAAAAAATATTTAAAATTCATATGATAGAATTTTTGTACTTTATCATTATATTTATTTTCTTTTAAATATTGATTTGTTTTTTCTAATTCTATTTTATAAACTTTTGCTTTTTTATGAAATTCTTTTAATGCTGAAACATAAAATTGAACTTGAGAATTTTTTATTTGCATTTTAGTATCACTCATAATTCTTTATAAAATTCCATATCGGATTTACTAGGATTGTATGATTTATCAGATTTATTATCTAATTCTTGTTCATAAAAAGCCTTAGGTATAGAATTAGAATAATCTATTCCTGCTATTTTCATAGATTGTGATCTTCTTAAAATATTTCTTTGTAAACTATTTATACTATTTATACTACTGTTTGATGTTGAATATCCAGCAGAATTATTATTATTGTTATTAAAATTTATTTCTATTGAACCATCAGATTTTTCTAATATGTTTGAGTTTTGATTTTCTATATCTATTGGTTTTGGAGGATTTATATCTTGTAAATTCCATGATAAAGATTGAGTAATTTCATTCCATTTCAATCTTTTTGGTGTTATAACTTTTGCATGCATAGTGTTTGCTTCAAATAATATGGTTTCATCTCTTGGAGATGATAATTTAGTTTTTGGTTCTATAGTTGTAGTCATAGTTTTATAATAAATCCTATATATTATTACAGCAGCATTTGTTTTTTCTTTAAATTCTAAATTTCTTGTTTTTATTGTTAAAGTTAAAGTATCAAGAATATTTGGATCAAATAATCCTAAAGAAAAATTAGGATAACAATTAAAATATATTGGACCATTAGCTATATTTGATTCAGCCATAGCTAATAATGAATTATTGAAATTAGTGTGTCTAGCATCTCTTAATATAGTTAATATGGGAGCGTCTATTCCTAATCTAAACATAGGTTTTATAGCTACCTGTACTAATCCTATATGTAAAAATTTATAATTCTTTCTATGATTTAATATAGCTTCTTTAGATAATAATTGTAAATTTTGATGATCTTTATTTATAGGAATAGTTTGTTCAGTCATTTTGATTAAGCAATCTTGTAAGAAATCAAAAGTTCCTATTTTATATATAGTTTTTACATCTTGTTTAGGTATATTCCAATTTAATAAATTATTTTCAATTTGAGAAATGCTTATTTCTAAAGAATTTATATTATTATTTAAATCTTCCTCTTGATCATTAGCTGAAGAACTTGAGCTATGATCTCTTCGTGATAAAAATCTAGATATTCTATTCATTATCTGTATTTGTTTAATGATAAAATCTTTGAATTAACTGAATCTATATTTTGAAATATTTAGAGTATACTGAGGGAACATCCCCAAAGCCCAAGACGTGGTCCGGCTGCTCTCTATCTTGGAGCCTTACGCTAATCCAACCGTCTAGCCGACAGGACTTGCCAACACAGTATAGTTCTAAATATTCAGAATAAGATTTCGTTTCTTCAATGAATTTTGTCATTATAACATTTACAAAAAATTAATAAGAATATGTAGATATAATATCATTTGAGTAATCATGGCTCTGATACCATTGGAGAAGGATCGAGAGCATGAAGATTTAAACAATAAATAAAATAGCATGATGGCAGAAACATAAATTAAACAACTCATATTTAAATAATACCTTGATTTATTTCTTGAATATCTGAATTACAAATGATTTCCTTACAATTTGGTGGAGTAATAATAACTTGAAAATCTAAAGATTTTGAACATTGGGTGGTTGATAATACAAGTTTTTGAGAAGAGGATTTTTTTCATACATATAATTCTAAGTGTTTTTTCTAAATGCATTACAATACAATCGAGTCTTCAATTTATTGAGCCTTCAGCCTTATCATATATATATATATAGGGGAAGGTTCCATTGTTAACCCTCCCTTATAGCGTTAACCGCTTAACCCTAGCGTTTTTTGTCCGAATCTTAATTTTTTTTTCATGGTTTTTATTTTGCAAAAATAAGGGGGGTTTCTTTTTTGTGTTTTTGCTAATTCATCACCGTTTAGAAGTTATTGTAAGTGTAAGTTACTTACACTTACTTACAATCCGTATCTGATGCAGTAAATGTAAGTAAGTGTAAGTAACTTACACTTACAATAACTTATAAACGGTGATGAATTAGCAAAAACACAAAAAAGAAACCCCCCTATTTTTACATAATAAAAACCATGAAAAAAAATTTAAGATTCGGGCAAAAAACGCTAGGGTTAAGCGGTTAACGCTATAAGGGAGGGTTAACATTTGAACCTCTCCCTATATATATATATATATATATATATATATATAGGGGAATGATCAAATGTTAACCCTCCCTTATAGCGTTAACCGCTTAACCTAAGCGTTTTTTGCCTGAATCTTTGTTTTTTTCATGGTTTTTATTATACATAAATAGGGGGGTTTCTTTTTTGTGTTTTTGCTAATTCATCACCGTTTAGAAGTTATAGTAAGTGTAAGTTACTTACACTTACTTACAATCCCTATCTGATGTAAGTAAGTGTAAGTAAGTGTAAGTAACTTACACTTACTATAACTTCTAAACGGTGATGAATTAGCAAAAACACAAAAAAGAAACCCCCCTATTTATGTATAATAAAAACCATGAAAAAAAGCAAAGATTCGGGCAAAAAACGTGAGGCTAAAGCGGTTAACGCTATAAGGAAGGGTTAACAATGGAACCATCCCCTATATATATATATATATATAGGGAGATGATCAAAAATTAACTTTCCCTATACAATTGAATCCTTCCCTATATGTCACACCCCGAGCCAGCGGGTTGGATCGACTTCCCCGTCGGGCGGAAGGTTACCGAGGCGCGATATCTTGAGTGATAATCGGATGGATCAGATTGTTTACGTTGCACATGATATATAAATGAGAAACTCCTAATGAAAATAGAATTACAAAGTTAAATTACTTCAGTTTAGTTCATAATTTAACAATGTAAATCTACTATCAACATCGTAATTCTTCAATCTTGTAACTGCACAAGATATACAAAATAAATCTGTAAGATGATGTTTCAAAAATATGCAGGTCCAAAAAGCTAGGTCTTCTAACTGGTATCCTAGTCCAAAAGGAATAACTCCTTAGTTGACATGTTCGTCACCTGAGAAGTCATGCAAAAATAAAGTCAACACATGGTTGGTGAGTTCATGTAGTTTTATAAAAATGAGTTGAATAACATGAATGACAACCTTAACCTCACCATTAACCACCTATATCATCCAATTCAGTATGCTTATATATAGGGCATATGTAGGGTCGAACTTACCGCCCGCCCAGCCACCGTCCCATCACATACCAAACCACATGATATATTGTTCCTTGCGATAATTAAGCATTTCATCCCATACCTTTGATTCCAGAACCATTGATTCTTAGCATTTGATTACCCTGAAAATGTTTACCTTGATCCCCTGAAATGACAACCTTAACCTCACCAACAACCACCTATGCTATCCAATCAAGTATGCTTATATATAGGGCATATGTAGGGTCGAACTTACCGCCTGCCCAGCCACCGTCCCACCACATATCGGACTGCTTAGCATATTGTTGTTAATGATAATTAAGTGTTTCATCCCATTCACCTTCATTTTAGACTTTGATTTCCACAAATAGATTTACCTCTAATCTATTGAGTTCATCATGTATTCATGATTACCCCCAAAGCACTTGTAGAAATATAATATTAAATGTTTAATTAAATAAACAATAAAGCATTTAAATACAACTAAGACATGATGATTGGGCCTTATTTTACTCAATCATTTAGACTTAGTGGTTTGTGGTTGTCCAAGTTGTACCCTCTCACACGTAGCCCATATCAGGCATGACCCACAAGGAGTCTACCTGTATGTGTCGGGACTTTAATGATGCCCATATCAGCTTGATCCACTGGTCTACTGTACATGCCGGGACTTTAAGGATATCCTTTGATTCTTGATCTTCTTTGATTCTCCTGATTTTGATTTGTTTAATAGTTTCCGTTATTGCCCATATAGCTTGACTACAAGAGTCTACTATTTATGCCGGGACTTTCCGTGTGTTACACGTGGTCTTGATTTACATACAACTGACATCCACCTTAGATTAAACAATTAATGATTTCATTAGATCTTAATGATTTCATTATTTCCATGATTCACACACGGTTATTATTCCCATGATTCACTTGATTCTCTTGATTTTGATCTTTTGATTTCCATGATTCCACAATGATTATAGATTTTTGATTATGGATTGTTGATTAGGATCCTTAGTTTACTGATCACACACTGGATTAGATTCCATTGCATTTGATCTTATGTTTTAGTTCTCTTGATTTCACTTGAATTTAGATTCTGGAATGTGAACTCGATGGACTAAGAGTGTGTTTAAAATTTAGAATTAAGGTATTACTCATAGGAGTAATAAATTAACTTGATAGTTCCATCTGTATAACAATTACCTAGACGAGAGTCTAGGAGTATAACAAACATATATATAAAGCATATAATAAGTAAAAGCATATACGTAAAACAATTTGAATAAAAAGATTTACACATGCTTCTCAGCCCTCGTTTAAAACAAAATTTTTAGAAAAGGGGCAATGAACCTGTGTTGCTGTGCAAATGATTTATCACAAAATGCGCGCTCGTTGTTTGTAGACTATATTGCTTCAGTACCTGAGTTGTTTTAAGGGAATTCGAATACTGTAAGTATTTATAATAGTCGTAATATCTAGGGTTTGGGCCGAATCAAGTGTTATTGGGCCTCAGGTCAGAAGATGGTGGTTAGGCCGAATGATTAATCACTATGGGCCGAATGAAATGTGTGGGCCAAGCTGGATGGGCCGGTTGAACAACATGGGCTAGATGTATGGCTTGGACCGAATGAGGGATTTCTTGGGCCGAATAGATGGAATGTAGGTGGGCGTGTGGACTGTACATTGGTCATAGGCCCAATCAAGAAATCCTGGGCTGCACAATGAAATGGACCGAGTAATTGGGTCGGAGAAGACAACTTGGCCAGACTAGGGTGGCACCGGCCGACTCACTGGCTCCTTGTCCGAATGAGTTGGCTAGGGCGAAAGAGTTAGTTTCGGCCGAATGAATGTGGTGCTTGCTGACTAAGGTGATCCGACCGAACCAAGAGTCCCACGAATGAAGCTGGTCTGAATGAGGGGTGTACCACCGAATGACAACCCATAACCAAGCCAATCGGTCGGCTCCTACTTCGGGTGTTGGCCATGAGGCCCTAGCCCCCTTCGGCCGAATGGGCCTCCTTCGGCTGGCTGTGTGTCAAGGTCGGCTAGGTGCCATCAAAGCAGCCCCAAATCGAGATTTACAAGGGTCCTTGGTGTTGGTATGTGTCAAGGCTAGTTTCAGTGAAGTGTGGTTCGAGTAGAAGGGTTCTTGGCCGGTGACCTCACATGGTTCGACCGAGGGTTTAGAAAACCCTAAAATCGCCACTTTGATCATGGTTTTACCACGATTTAGGCAGTTTTCGAAGCAGCTCCTCTGTACTTTCGTGTAGAGGAGATCAAGGGCTTCGATTTGGTCCATAGATGGAGCGATTTGGTTGAGAAATGAGGGTGTTCTTGAGGTTTGAAGGTGAGAAAACCTAGAGAGAGAAAATGGCGCCGGTTTTGAGTTTTAGAGAGAGAAAGGGGTGGAAGAAATTAGGAAGAAAGCCTCATTTAAGGCTTTATATACCCCGAGGGTGTTCGGGTTCGTTTCGGTTGCTCGGTTCTCGTTTTCGTCGCTTTTCCGGCGCGTAAAACGCGTATTATACGAATTTTAAATAAATGATTTTTCTTGGACTGTTTTGATGAGTTTCAAAATTGTAAAACATAAATATTATGTTTTCTTTATTTTTACTGTTTCGTTCGCAATTCCGACTGTTTAACCGTGTTATTTCGTTACGAACTACAAAACACGAGTTATTTCACTATTTTCCTGTTTTCAGTTAGGGTTTTGGTGTAAATTTCTAGAATGTTTTATTATTTATTTATTTTAATTATTTTAACAATCGAGATCGTAATTTTCATCGTTTTGTCAGAAAACGTCACTTACGCGCATTTTCGTACAGAGCACTAACTGTACGAACACGATCGTACGTTTCACTTTCTGATTTGGTTTCTACTTTTCAGTTATCGTTTCAGAACACTAAACCCACAGATATGTTTGTGTGAATCGTCACCCACGCAAACACACTGTCGGTTTATTGTTCGTCTGCAATACTGAATTATTGTTTTACATTGAATGTTCTCACAGATGGACTAAACTAACTTCATGTTTTCACATTGTTATTATTGAATTCACATTGATTTAAAACTGAATTGTCGGCCATCTGATTCCTGTTATCTGTGGATATCAGATCGCAACCGATTTGTTCTTGTCATTTGTTTGCACACTATTGTTTCCCTTGAGTTGTCGTATTTCCTGTATTTAAGTTGTCACTTAAACACATACAACTGTCTCTTGTTTTCTCGTGTGTTGTTGTTACACAACTGTTCAATCATCGTATTTACACACAGTAACTGGTGAAAGTATACACACCATACGGACTTGCCGGACGATGGAGTACTAGATGTCACAGTCTCCCCTTGTTAAAGAAATTTCGTCCCGAAATTTAAACGTCATTGTCGGGTACTACTTTTTCTTTGTATAGGTGGAGATGTTTTGATATTCCGTGATTCTCATGTTCTCTAGTTTACATGGATTTGTGTTTAAGGATTCATCAAATTTGTTTGATGTGTTACGGATTCATTTTCAGTCTTCCGACTGCACGATCCATAATGTTCGAGATTCCTTGAGGTAATGTATTGTGTGACCTAGTCCCTCTCAATGAGCCTAGACTTTTGTGTGTCGTCATGTAATGAGTAGACTCAATCTCTTTGTTCCTGTCAATTCAAGAACACCAAGTCTATTGGAAGTGTGAGGTAGCTTGGCATCATACTCCATAGCTGTTTGTGTACACTTCCGTCGTGGTATCTTGAGTTGCTTCATCCACATCATGGTTCTTCGTATTCACTATGTTTCTTGTAGTCACGTGTTCTTTCTTGTCAGAAGAAACCTCTCATTCCTCCCCTTGTTGAAATGGATCCATATATTATCCGGTTGGACAACGTTGATGAATCTAATGGTGAGTGTTCGTTTTCCCCAGTAATGAGATTTATGAACACATTTATACTATTCCCTAGAATGACATGTAGGACGTTCTATTGGATCAGATGGCTTCACCCTTATCGAGGGTAAAGCATCCGTTCGGTTGATGGTATTGACACTATCAGTGTTCCTTGACTTGAATCTCATGGTATGTGTTTGTTCACTAATAGAAAGTGAACAGTATGCTCATGTCATTTATTGTAAGAGATATTCGAGTGTTGCCCCAAATATAAGTAAGTTAAACCGACTCTAAAGAGGCAACTGATAATCTATGCTAGTATTAATATACAATCGTATGGATTCTCGTCTAGGGTACGAGCTGGTTATCGTTATGCCTCTGCTGGGAGGCCAATGGAATCGGTGCCTCCATATGCTACTGATGCCAAAGTCAAACTTTTCCAGGCGGTGAAGTCATTCGAGAATGCCTAGTTCCCTTTCTGTAACACCCCGACCAATGGAGGAATCATCGGGGGGTGTTCATGAAGTGTAGATTATTCAAAAGAACAAGGTTCATAATGTAAATAATCAACCAATTGTATTAAAAGAAATTCAAACTTAATATTCAATTCAAACCTCAATCATCCATAATCTATTACATTAATAAAACCATAACGATCTTAAGTTCAAAACTTAACAAATTAAATAATAAATAAAACTAAATGTGTTCAAATGTAAATAAAAGGAAGTTTATGGTATTACTTAAATAATTTATTGTAACCATATATATAAATATATAAACACAAAATAAAAATTTGAAAATAAATTATAAATCGTAATAAAATAAAAGCATTTAAATAGACTTAGTAATACATATAGGTGTATGTGTAAATTGTGTACAAGTTTATCGAAGCTTCAAAAAAAAAATTTTTTTTTTACCAAAACTAGAAACTACAAGGATCAAATGTGCCTGGAATTGAAAACTACCAGATTTTTTCCAAAACGCGTTTCCGAAGGTTCCTAAAATTGAGATCATCATGGTTGCATGTTCTGTCACGATTTCAAACCAAATTACTCGGGTAATTGCTGATTTTATGCGCATTACGCGAATTAACAAAGAAACCGAAATCACAATCCAAATTTAAAATAAAAGATACCAACACAGTCAATTATAAACAAAAATTGAATACACTAAACCATTCACGACGTCTTTCTTCTTCCAAGCATACCAAGAAGTTAATCCAAGACTCTCGGGAACCTCGGATCAGATTTACGACTCAAGAGCGAACGGTTTACTATCAATCACAACAAAACTATATCATTCCAGGTAAATAGCTATGTCAATCTACTCGGTTTTAAGCTAGGAATAAAACCCCCAACGTTTTGAGGGCTCACAAACCCCATATCAATTGAATTTCATCAATCCTTGTTCTAGGGTTCGTAGGTTCAAAATCAGATTTGGGGAAAATCAAGGACCTTATGTTTTATATTTCACAAGATCGTGCGGCAGCGGTTTTTGCAATTTTTTTTGTAGTTTTCTTCTATTTCCTCCAATTTATGTCTAAGGTTTTACCGAAAATTTTAGCGTTCGTGTAAGAAAAATGACTAAAAATTTTTAGGAATCCTCCTACATAGTCTGTAAATTTCTTTTGGTTTCATAAAATAAATTTTCTGTTATTTTAAAAATGTAATCGATTTAAATCAACTAAAAATACATATTGTGATGCAGAAGATTATTGAAATTCAAATTTTCTTTCAGAAACACTTTAAAAAAAATAAAGGGAGAATACTTGGTGGATTTAAAAATATAAACTTACATCTTACTATCTTAATAAACAAAAATAATGTTTGCTACTTGTCACAATTTTAGGCCATTAGTGCCACTTGGCAACTTCATATCAATTCTTTAATTCTCACTCTTATTAAGTAAAAATATTAACTCTCATATTAAATAGTTATAATATTAATGATATTATTTACCTTTTTAATGTTAAAAAGTTTTATAATCAATTAAAAATAATATTTTAATAAGAAACACTTTAAAAAAATTCTAAGATATTAATTTTTTCTAAAAATCAATATTTTCTAGAAATAAAAAAAATTTTAAATTAGTATTTATTAGAATTTTTTTTCTAAAAATTATGTATTCTAAAATTTTTTTTTTAAATAAAATAGACTATAATACATAGATTTTAAAGAATAGTTTTTTATAAACAAATGACATTTTGTAGTATTAAAATTTTAAAAATTAATTTCTTTTAAAAATAAAGTTTTTGATCATTGTTTTATTACTTAAGTACTTAATAATAAGCATTTTAAACATTTTATATTAAAATATTATTTTATAATTTTTAAATTTTTATTGCTAAGTACTTAATATTTATATTTATTCCGTGTAATACACGGGGTATACTCTAGTTTATAATAAATTACAATCGTAAAATACTTTTTTTTTTCTTTTTTCAAATGAATAAACAAGCACAATCACAAAGATTTATATTATAAACAAACTTGTAAAACCTCTTTCGAATTTAAATATATCTGATAAGAAATTAATTATATTCCTCATTTATCTTTTTTTTTTTGAGCGGCACCTCTTTTATCTAAATAAATGATTTTTAAATAAAACACATATTTATTACAAATACCTAAATATTTCAAACTTATTATAAATAAAGAAAAATTCTTACATGAGAATTCTAAATAATTACTTATAAAATTCTTGACATATTTTAATCATTCTTTTGGCAAAAAAAAAAAAAAAAACAATCTATTAATCGTAATTTGAGAGCAATAAATCCAAAATATTGTCATGTAAATATACTCATATTTACTTTCGAAAACTTATAAATATTTATTCAAAATACTTTCAAACAGGTAATGTTAAGATATGTTAGCATCCTTCCAAAATTCAAATATATTAGTCTTAAGTCATTCTAAGAAAACTTTAGAACTAAAGTGCGATATTAGAAATCTAGTAGAAACTAAGTCTACACTCTTACAAAACTTAGGTGAAGTGTGAAGCGTTGCCCCTTAAAATCTCATCAAGAAACGCGTGGATAACCTAACCAAACAAATGAGTAATTATATACTCCCTCTTTACATTTTTGTACTTTTAGGATGTTTACATATGCTACTATTCAAAATTCAAGTATTCTAGAGTCAAAATCTATAGATGCAATTATATTCAGTCTATGTGGTTTGAATCTTTGCTATGTGTTACTACTTGCTTTGTGATTCTATGTAAGTATATGTTATTCGATGCCGAGTAGCCTAAGGTGTGTTAGATACCACCTTCGCTTTGACTTAAGTCAAAAAGTGTTAAAAGAGCGAAAAGTACAACTATGGGCAGACTTGTGAAAATACTTAGCTTTGTGCTTTGTATTGGAACAAGTTTAGAGACGATATAAACTATTGCAGATTTGTAGATATACTAAGTTTTTTAGCTAAGTATTGATACGAGTTTGGAGACGAGATATTCTATAAACTTAATTGCAAACTAGTAGGATAAGCATGCTAGAGTTTAAACTTTATAGTCTAATTGAATTGTATCAGTTTTCTTACGTATACTATATAAACTGCATGATTTACTCACCAACTATGAAAATAGTTGAAAAAAATCTTTATTTTGCATATGTAACATGTTAGGTGGATGCTTCAATGAAGACATAAGATAGGTTTATGTTAGTAGACCTAGAGTTAAAGTTTGAATCAATGTTAGACATTTCTGTTGATGTATTTGGTTTTCACTATGTAATGAATGATTATGTTGGTTGAATGCATTTATGTTTGTTTTTATTGAATTCTTTAATACAATTGCTTAATTATTGAACTTATAAACATAGTACCATGAGTAATGAACAATCTAAATTGCTCCCCAACGTATTCCGCCGTTGGTTGGGGTGTGACACAATCCAATAGATCTATCATATTTTACTAAAGTTATTATCAATGCAAGCTCAAGCTAAGTTCATTATAGTTTATGTCACGAAGCTAAGTTAACATGGAATAAAATTAAAAGCAAAGTTCATAAGTTGACATGTTTCACCCCTAAAAAGTCAAAAAAAGTAAAAAGAGAGGCTATGAAGACTCACATTGATAGAAGAGGTGGCCTTTATAAATGATGCCAAGTGTGTAGTTCAAGCAACGCAATACAAGTTATTTTATATAGTTTAAACAAGTATAAGTTAATGCAAATCTAACTTCCTATAGAATTCCTAACACAATTACAGTAATGTAATTGTACTTCATGTTCGAATGTTTTCATATTAATTTGTTCAAAAAGGTTTTATATGTAAAACCAAGTCATTTAAAGTTTATGTTTCAAATTATATATCCATTTAAAGTTTAATTAATATTTAGATGTAAAGAATTAAATAATAATTGTTTAATAATAAATAGATTAAAATAATAGTAATAGCATTAATAATAATAATATTCTTAATAAGTTGTAAAGATTGTTTGTAGATATAAACATAATATTCTAAGTGTTAATATATATATATATATATATATAAAGTCATAGTTATATAAAATAAGTTTGATAACATATTACTTTGAATGAATATTAAAAAAAATTTTTACAAAAGTTAACGTTACTAAAAATTTTTTTTTAATATTTTCTCTAAGTAGATATTAACATTTTTGTAAAAGTTGTAAAAAGTAAAGTTAATAGATAACTAAAAAATGTTATATACTACTTTAAAATCACTTTATAAATAAACATTTATAATGTAAATAATAAATTTCATTGTTTTACATAAAATTCTAATTAATGTTATTTGATAGATTTAAATATCTTGGGGTGTCATTGGGACAATGCCTTAATTAATAGTAATAGCATTAATAATAATAATATTCTTAATAAGTTGTAAAAATTGTTTGTAGATATAAACATAATATTCTAAGTGTTAATATATATAAAGTCATAGTTATTTAAAATAAGTTTGATAACATATTACTTTGAATGAATATTATTTTTTTTTACAAAAGTTAAAGTTACTAAAACAACTTTTTAAAATATTTTCTCTAAGTAGATATTAACATTTTTGTAAAAGTTGTAAAAAGTAAAGTTATTAATAGATAACTAAAAAAGGTTATATACTACTTTAAAATTACTTTATAAATAAACATTTATAAGGTAAATAATAAGTTTCATTGTTTTACATAAAATTCTAATTAATGTGTGTTGATCATAATTAGCAATTCCAGAAATTATACGTGAAAAGCCGAAGAAACAATTGCGGAAATGGCAAAAATAAAGCAAACCCTTGATTTGTTCCATGTCTATCCTATTGTTCATGTCTATCACATCCCATATGATTAAAATTAGATAAATATGAAGAAAATAATAGGCCAAACTTGGAAAACAATTTAAAGGATCATATAAAGCCAAAAGTTGACTTTGGTCAACTTTTCTACCATTTTCTTCCTTCCCCCAAACCCTCAAAGTCGACCAGACCACTTTTGGAACCTTAAACACATCTCAAACATCAATTCTAGTTAATTCCAAGTGGTATTCAAGCCCAAGAACAAGTGGAATCAAGCTTCCAAAGTGGGATTTTTGGTGATTTTTCAAGCAAATCATTCACCAAGTAAGTTTCAAACTCAATCCTTGGTTTTAATAGCTTCATATGACTTAAACAAACATGTTTGAATGATTGGTGAAGTTTGAAAATCATCAGAAATCAAAAACCCACTAAAAGGGTGATTTTGTTCAAAAACCGGATTTTTCAAAATTGTCAAAATTGAGATTTTTCTTCACCAAACACTAAATATATGTTAAAAGCTAGGATCTGGAAATTTTGACTGCAAAAGTACAAAAAATTCGATTTGGCACAAAAAAACATTGGATGGCACACTGGTGGCCCCAACATGACCCAGGCGTGGCCCCAGCGTGGCACGGGAACGGCCCCAGCGTGGCCCCCATTCTTGGGGAAAACAGATCGCGACAAAGGGCCATCCGAGAATCCTCGGCCATCCTCGGCCGTTTCTGAGCAAAGCAGATCGCGACGAAGGGCCAGTCGAGAATCCTTGGCCATCCTCGGCAGTTCCCGAGAAAAGTCAGATTGCGACCAAGGGCCAGTCGGCCATCGTTGGCCATTGCCAAGGAAATCCAAGTCGCGACCACAAAGGGCCCGGCCATCCTCGGCCGTTGCCAAGTACATCCGAGTCGCGACCCACATGGCGTAGGCCATTCTCGGTCAGGGCCGAGCAACCCCGACCATGGTTCGGTCGTTACCGAGAAACCATGAGTCATGGCTCGGCCATAGCCTAGCCACCCAACCCCAGCCCCAGTGACCTCGCCAGTGGCCCAGGCTACTGAGCCACCACCGCAGCACCGCCGCCGCCAGCCACCAGCCGGACTCTGGCCATTTTCCGGCGAAATTATGGCGAAGGGTCGCCGCCGGTGGAATATTCCGGCCAAAAGGAATATTCCGGCAGAAACCCTAATTTTGTCCGTTTTGCGTTCTGAGCTGCGTTTCGCGCTCCAGTTTGCCATCCGATGATCCGTTTTCGATAAAAAGGACATCTTTTGAATCGATTTCGCATTCCGGACTCAATTACTAAACAGAATCTGTGATTTCAACATTACAAATTAACTGATAATCGTATTACATTGATTATGAATAAATATTTGATTCAGAATCAGTTTGATGAATCGGTTAACATTATCCTTGATATTTAATATCAAGGAATGTTCTGGAAATCCAAATTGGATACAAAGAACTTATAGAACCTTAATGATATGCAGAATTCACTTGAGGCTTTGTGTAACATTGCAACAACACCAGTGAGTTTCATAGTTTCCCTTTTAATGTTTTGTTTTCTAAAACACGGGGATTTTATTATAACATCAATATATTACGTATTTCACTTACAGTGGCAGACTTATATGATTTCATTACTCCTGTTCAAATCTTTGGATTTCTAAAACCCGGGGTTCGCATTACAATTACATTATGGTTACCTGATTCAATTACAATGACATGTTTATATGTTGCTTGTACATTTCAACTCTTGTTTGATGATTACATGAACATTTTACCATGTTATTGTAAAAGTCCTCACATAACAACTGTAACCAATAAACTCATGGAGGAGCCGAATGATAACAATGATAGTACTATCGGGCTAATAACCCCATTCACGGGTAGATAACTTCTACCATGGTGTGAATGTCTGTTACCATTTATTACATTACAAGATAACAACTTAATACAATGATATGTATTAAGAGTGAGGCTAAGGTCTTACCTTCGGGTATTACCGCTAATTACATTACAGTCATATAGGCTTTGTGTTGATTTGGTGAAATGAATCAGGATCGAATCAAGAAGTTCAATGAACAATCAAACACGTGCGGAATCCATGTTTAATCTCTAAAGAATTAAAGAAGAACAAGTAATTTCATAAACACCTTATGTATTAATCAATCAATTGATTGCAAATCTTTCACACAGAAAGTTTCTTACACAGAGAATACACACTCAGGTTTTCTGAAGTTCTCAAAGTTCTGCCAGAGTCTACAGAAAATCAGACAAACCTTCTATATATACACAGCTTCTATCAGCCGAACCTCTAGGTTCGCCAGCCGAACCTTTCCAAAGATATAGGTTCGCCAAACCTATCAAAGAAATAGGTTCGCCGAACCTGCCTAGGTTCGTGGGCCAGACGAACCTAAACACAACCTAAGCCGAATCTATACAAATACTTCTATAATTTACATTTTGAATAGCAAACTATTACAAAAATGCACTAACAAACTCCCCCTTAATAGTTGCTATCAAAAATCTTCAGTCTTTATCTTCAGCTTTGTCTTTATCTTTGTCATCAACACCACTTGTTTCTCCAACAACGTTATCCAACGCTCGTATCACAACCGAACGAGGAATCTTTGGTAATCTCTCAGCCTCCAACTTGGCATCCCTTTCATCTCTTTCCTTTTGAATTTTCATTAACTCAACATATAGACAGTTCACATCTTCCCAATTGCATCCTGAATGTATACCCAGAGTATAACACATTCTAGAAATGGTCTGAAACTGAACCGCCATATCTTTGTAGCTTATGCCGACATCATGATAACCATCAGCTGCAAAAATCTCAGCCATGTTACGTAAATCAATATCATCCTTAGAACAATTGACAATCCACACAGGATCCAGCATTCTGATCACCCTCCACTGATCTTCTTGTTTCAACAAGATTACTGCTTCAACTGTCTGTTCATCATAAAACCAGAATTTGAAATATTGATTCCAATTATGTTCCATCATCCTCAAACTTGGTCTCTTGAATACGTTTGGCTTTGCATATCCATGTATCTTGTCTCTAACTTGAGGAGATAACAAACTCCATCCAGTCCTAGCTTCCTTCTTTAGTAACCTCTCAAAAGTTTCATTATGTTTTGTCTGTATAGGCTTGATCATCTTCAATCTTGACAATGTCGTGCACTCAAAAGATGGTAAACTCATCAAGTCTAAAGCTTTACCAAAATACTGACATCCGTCAATCCGTTTTACCACATAGCATCCTTTATCAGCAAGACTTCCTGGAATGTTGTGAAAGTAACCATAACTAACAATTCTTCCAATCATCTTCGATTTGGATCCAAGGTTAAATCTTTTGAATTGTTTAGTTTGGTTGTCTTGAACTTTGTCGTCTATCACTTCAATCATCTGTTTAAAGATATATAAATGATCAACAATATACTTCATTTCAGCTTGATTTTCTTTCTAGAAATCCATGTTAGTCTTTTCTTGAACTTTATCCAATGAAGTCTTTGACACACCTCCAAGTTCAAAAATCTTCTTTAAAGTATTCATGTTGTATAAGTCTTCATCAATCGGATCATCTATATCATATTCAAATAAATCCATTTCATCATCTTGCTCAAAGTCAAAAACTTGATCAGCATCATCTCAAACATATCATTGAAATCTTTTGCAGAATAACCTCCTGCTATTTCACCTTCTTCTAAGTCTTTGTCAACTGAAATCTCAACAATCACTCTCTGCAAGTCAATATCAGAATGTAATTTAAACAGATCAAGAAATGTGGGCAAAGAATAATCAACAACTTTCTGATATTCCAATTCAGTCAAATCTTCAACTTCAACATTATTACAATCAGTAACCCTATCAGAAGTTACAATTGTAACCGGAGTAGCATCCACAGTAATCTTTGATGGATCACAAACAACAATAGCTCCAGTCTGTGAATTCAGCTCACCAGACCCACTCTCACCACCAACATCACCATCATCATCATTATCATGAGCATTTAAGCTCGGATGTTCATCCACATCAGAATCACCATAGTCTACCTCCTCATCCTCTTCCTCTTCATCAACATCTACAATCACCTTCTCAGCACCAGAACCAGAAGCTTCAGCTTTAGAATCTTTCTCTTTCAGATCATCAGTCTTTTGCCTTAAATCACTATTCTGATTCTGCAGCTCTACAATATCAACATTCTGAATCTCAATCATGGATTCCAAAGAAGCAATCCTTTCATTCAACATTTTCTTCTCAACTACATCTTCCTCTCTCCATTTCATTAACTGAGCAATCTGAGATTTCATCTCATCTAATTCACTTGTTCCAGAGGAAGATGTTTGATCAACTTTAGCCTTTTCCTTTTCCTTCTCCATCTTATAGATATCAAACTCCTTTGACAGCATATAAATCCTTCTTCTGATCTCTGTGTCATCATAATTAACAGTGAAATTAAGATTTCGTAAGTCATCTAAACTTTCAAATAAAGTATCTTCTCTGGAAATAGAAGCTTGATGAAACAAAGATTCTGGCAATGATGTAGTCAATGTTGTAGTCTCCATGAAAGATGGAACAAATGTAGCCACGTTCACATACTCAGTAGCTTGCCCTATGCCTCCTAGAACTGTAGACACAGTAACTGTAGCAGTAGTCTGTGAAGAAGCAGGAACTGTAACAGATGAAGATGTAACAGGAACAGTAGTAGGTGAAGAATTTAACAGAGGAATAGATGAAGCAAAAACCGTAGAAGTCACAACAGACGAAGGTACAACAATCTTAGGAGCTTTCGACTTCTTCTTTCCATATGGACCCTTAGCCATTCTTTTTCTTTTCTTAGGCTTTGAAGACTCAGCCTCTTCAGCAACAAAACTAGGATCAACTGTCTCTTCCCGTGCTTCTTCAGCCTGTTTAGCAAATTTCTTCTTCATTCTTCTCACCATATGATTACCAACCAGAACAGTCTCAAATTTTGACTCAGTGTCAGGAGATTCTTCACCTTCATCTTCACATTCTACATCAGCTGATTCTACATCAGCTGGTTCACCGTGTTGCTCTGTAAATACAACTTGAACATGCTCCAGTGAATATGATTCTTGAGAAGATGGACCTTGTTGTTGAGATTGAGAAGATTGTGCAGTAGACTTCCTTGATTGTTGTCTTGGAGGAGGAGGTGGTGGTTGTTGCTGATTAACATCATCATCATCAAACTCTTCATTATCAGACTCAGACTCTTCATGTCTCCATTCATCACCCTCAGGAGCTAAATAATTAGCCCTGGCATAGTGACCAATCAAATCTTTCTCTAATACAGCATCTCCACTTTTCTGGTACACCATGACCTGACCAAGACTTGAGTCAGTCATGTGTTTAAGCTTCAGAAGATCAGTAACATCCCTAGGCAACATCTGCTCTGGCATCCTCTCATCAATCAACATCTGAACAAAGCGAGGATACATACATAATCTATCCTTGGCTTTTGTAATGTTGTCAGACATGTAACGGAATATCATAGCAGAGAAATTGAACGGTTTGTTCAGTATCAAAGCTACCATGGCTGATCGCATCAAGTCCCGAAACTCGTCAAAAGTGCCTTTCCTCATGCTTAAGCAATGTAATAACACATGTGCAAGCAGCTTGTACTGCAGAGGAAGCTTTCCCTTCTTGATCGATGTAACATTGTAGGCTCCGAAGTATCTAATCCTCAGAAAACAACCTTTTATGCACCTCTCTGTATGAGTGTCATACCAGCAGGTTCTCCTCCGAACTGCAACACTCTTCGGATATCAGCTTCTGTAATACGAATTGCTTGTCCAAGCACATTCGCCTCTATAACATAGTCCTCATCAACAGAAATCAACCTCGCAGACTCCCAGAAACTCTGTATATGAGATCTATATATCTAGCAAGAATTGGAGATGGCATGGTAAATACGAGATCGTTGCAGAAACTCAATCATCGGCCGTAAGTCTTTGCCATTCCTGGTTGTAGGATCTAGTAAGCACACACATTGTGTTTGTATCCGAATGTCAAATTCGCCATTTCTACAATCAGAAAGAAAACAAAATTAGAACAAAAATTTAAAAAAAATTAAAAAAACAAAAAAATTTCTAAGTATAGAAACCAGCGAACCTCCCCTGAGACGAGCCTATCTAGATGAACCTGTTGTTTAGGCAAACCTATTCACTGAACGAACCTTTGAATGAATGAACCTTCAATGAACGAACCTTCATTGAACGAACCTTCATATCAAACGAACCTATTGGTCAAATGAACCTTGACCAATAAGGTTCGGTTCTTTTGAAATTCAGAGGTTCGCCACAAACCTATCAGATTCAGACGAACCTTCAAGGTTCGGCGAACCTTAGTTCATCCAGCGAACCTTGTTCATCCAACAATCCTTTTCAATTTCAAAATCAAATTTCCAAATCTTCGAATTAGATAAAAAAATTACACCCCAAGATTCGAAACACCACGATGAACAACTTTAATAAAAACACTTTTTCCAGATTTTAGATTTTAATAGGTTTTTAACCTAAAAAAACTAGGTTCGACTTAAACTCTAAAAACTGTTCATATCTTCTAAATCAGTCGGTCAAATTCCAAATTCTATACCTAAAAATTATCACAAACAGATTTCGAATCTAATGATGTCAAGAAAATAACTTCAGAGGTCCTAGATTGAAAATCAAAAAATTCTTTCTTGCAGGTTCGCTGCTGTCAAAAAGATGAAAGTGACAAACCTAAACCACGAACCTAGTTTATATATGCGAACCTTTTTGACCAAACCTGTTTGACGAACCTTTGACTAATCTGTTGACCGAACCTCTCAAGCAAACCTGTCCACAAACCTATTGAACGAACCTGTCCAACGAACCTAGCCAGCGAACCTGTTGGACGAACCTTCTCACAAACCTTTTCTGGCGAACCTTTAAAAATTTGATTTTTTAAAATTTCAAAACAAATCCATGTTTAAATGTTTCAAAGTCAAACAATTAATCAAAAATTATTGATTTAGCATCAGATAAAAATAAAAATCTTTTTGTAATTTTTCAAATTTTTTTAAAACAATTAAACTACAAATTTAACAAATCTAACTATACTAACAAATTTCAAATCTTTTTGTTTAAGAAAGATCCAGACATGAGATCATATTGTTTTACATTATCAACACATCTGATTGAATTAATGAATACAATTATTAGCAAATTACAATTCTAAAATGATTGTCAGTATTATTATCCTCTTTAAGTTTAATTACTTAGTTAAGATGTAAATTAAAACAAAATCATCAAATACCTTATAAAATCCATTTACTTGAACACATCCCCGGTTTGTGAATAACTAATCAAACATAAATGTTCTTGAAACTTATTACTTCAATTTTAACTAGCTTGATCATGGAAAAATAAGGCAGAATTTCTTTTTGAGAATAACAAAACATAAAACAATTTGAATTTATTCAAATTTTTGGAATCAAGGTTGATACTTACGTATGCTCAAATGATCCATAAAATGAACTAAAAGATAATTTAAGATTAAGCTTTTAACAATCAGTTCGATATTTTCATATATGCAGAGATTGTCCAAATCTTAATCAGAACCAAGAAAACAAATTTGAATTGTTTAAAGCTATAACAATCAGGTCGATACGTAAGTATACACAAAGAATATTTCAGCTTTAAACTAAAATAAATGAAAAACAAAATTAGAATTTTCTTGAAAATTAAACACATGATCAAAACTAGTCATTTGACTTTTTGTTCAAGAAACATTTTGTAAGAAAAATTACCACTCATGCAAGACAAAACTAAGTACTGCATTCTAAGCATCTGTTTCTTATAAAGCATAATCAAACTTTTGTTTAAATTCATCTTAATTAAGTTATAAACCTACTAACACATCATACTTAGTACTTGTAACTGCTCTTTATGTTTAAGTTGTTAATGGTACAAATATGCTTCCAATTGTAAACAATGTGCTATCATTTCTCACTTGGTCGAATCAATTTCTCAGAATTTTCAATTTTTTAATGCTTTTGTGTTTTTGGTTTTTCAAATGTTTTTGTATTTTTCAAAGTTTTCTCCCCTTAAAAACGAAAATAGAAAACAACAAAAATTAAAATATCTGATGTTAATTCAATAAAAAATGATTACGAAGGAAGTTGATTCTTAAGTACCTCACCCATGACCCAAATTCCATTTAATTTGAGTAAATACTCAAAACGGTTTTTGTCAAAGGCCTTGGTGAGAAGGTCTGCCCTTTGCTCATTGGTATGTATCTTCACCACATCAATGAGTTTCTTTTCATAGCAATCGCGTATGAAATGAAACCGAATATCAATGTGTTTGGATCGTGAATGATACACCGGATTCTTGGTGATAGCAATAGCAGCCTCGTTGTCGACATGAATCAAAGTAGTCAGAAAATTCAAACCGTAATCTCTCATCTGTTGTTGTATCCACAAGACTTGTGAACAAAAACTGGCAACCGCTACATACTCAGCCTCACAAGTTGAAGTAGCAACAGATGTCTGCTTTTTGCACTGCCAAGAGACTAACTTCTCCCCTAAAAACTGTGCACCTCCAGTTGTGGACTTCGCATCAGTCTTGCATCCTCCATAGTTAGAAACACTATAGGCATTGAAGGAAAAGTTATCATCCTTAGGATACCACAGACCGGTGTCAGGTGTACTCTTCAGATAAAGAAAAATCCTCTTAACTGCTATCAGATGTGACACTTTAGGTTTTGATTGATAGCGAGCACAGATACTTGTAGCAAATACAATATCTGGCCTTAAGGCAGTCAAGTACATCAAACTTCCAATCATTCCACGATACAAAGTAGCATCAATTAGCTCCCCTTAATATCAGGCTCAATCCCGTGATTGGGCTGAATGGGCGTGGATATGGGTTTAGAATCAAGCATGCTAAACCGTTTTAACACATCTTGAATGTATTTTGTCTGATGAATAAAGATTCCATCATCAGTCTGATCAATTTGTAAACCCAAGAAGAATTTGATGTCTGACATGGCACTCATTTCAAACTTCTCAATCATAACCTCTTTGAACTCTAAACACAGTTGCTCATCGGTAGGTCCAAAGATGATGTCATCTACATAAATCTAAACAAGAATAATATCCTTGCCCTTTTCCCGATAGAACAATGTCTTGTCAATCTGACCCCTATTGAATCCGTGTTTAATAAGGTGAGTCGATAAGGTCTCATACCAAGCATGTGGAACCTGATGTAAACCGTACAGTGCTTTGTCAAGGAGGTATATCTGATCCTGGTGGATAGGATCCTCAAAGCCCGGTGGCTGATAAACGTACACTGTTTCCTTCAATGACCCATAAAGAAATGCAGACTTGACATTCAACTGAAAAACTTTAAATTTCTTGTGGGCAGCAAAAGCTAGAAAGAATCGTATTGCTTCTAGCCGCGCCACTAGTGCAAACACTTCATCGTAATCAATCTCTTCGACTTGTTTGAAACCTTGAACCACTAAACGTGCTTTGTTCCGAACAATCACGCCTCGATCATCTCTTTTGCACTTTAACACCCATCTAGTGCCAATTTTCTTCTTGCCCTTTGGAAAATCCACCAAATGCCACACACCCAGCTTCTGAAACTGATTTAGCTCCTCTTGCATGGCCTCCACCCAGGCAGGCTCACGCAGCGCTTCAGGAACAGATTTTGGCTCAATCTGAGAAATAAATGCAGAATGCATCCATAACTCTTGAGTTCCATGAGTTCTTTCCAACTCAACATACAAACTCTCCTCACTTGTAACTTAATTTCTTGTTTGTACTCCAGCAGATGGATTTCCAATGATCTGCTCAACTGGATGATTTACATGAACTCTAGTGACTGGCACTTGCAGAACTCCAACATTATGATCAAGATTTGTGATATTCTGATCAACATCTTGATCATGAGAAACTGCATCTTCAAATACATCCTGATCATCATCAGACGACCAATCATCATTGATTGCTCCTGAAGTGCCTTCCTCCGTTGGATTAGTATCTTCAGCTTGATGATAAACACCTTGATCTTCATAATTCTGCATATCATATAACATTTGCAAGGTTATTTCATCATCAGAAACATTTGGAGACAAGTTAAATGATTCAAAAAGTGTATCATAATCAAAAAGCCAATTTGGTCGTTTGCCTTCAGGTATAGGTGTATGTCTTTGAACATCCACATTATACCATAGTTTCACAACACCCGTACGTTTGTTAAACACACGTTTATTGGGCAGGCTGTAGCCAAGAAAGAAACCTTCTTCAACCTTAGAGTTGAATTTAGCATCTTTCTTAAGCATGGTACAAGGAGCCCCAAAAGGTTCCAAGTGTTCCAAATTAGGTTTTCGATTTTGAAGTAGTTCATAGCAAGTCTTATTATGTCTTTTCACAATCAGCACTCTGTTAAGAGTAAAACAGGCGATCGCTACGGCTTCACTCCAGAATGTAATGGGGAGCTTAGAATCAGCGAGCATAGTTCTAGCAGACTCAATCAATGTCCGGTTCTCTCTCAGCTACACCATTCATCTGTGGTTCATAAGGTGCACTGAATTGCTGCTGAATGCCCTTTGAATCACAAAATTTTTCCATGTGTTGATTCTTGAACTCTGTCCCATTGTCTGAATGAACACGCCTTACTCTCAACTTGTATAAAGTCTCCAACCTGTTCACCAACAAAACAAAATTTTCATAAGTCTCTGATTTAAACTTTAAGAACATGACCCATGAAAATCTAGAAAAATCATCAGTCACCACAAAACAGTATGATTCACCACCGATACTCTTCACATTGATAGGTCCAAACAAATCCATGTGAAGAAGCTCAAGTGGTTTATCAATAGAAAACACTGTCTTGGTTTTATGGGACCTCCTTTTCTGTTTACTCTTCTTGCAAGACACACACACATCAGGGAGTTTAAAGTGTTTAACCGGTACACCCTCAGCCAAATGATTGTGTACTAAATGATTCATCTTCCTGATATGTATATGCCCCATCCGTCTGTGCCAAGACCTCGTATCTTGCTTGGTTGCCTTAGACACCAGACATGTCTCCACCTTATTTACTGTCTCCGCTTTCGCCATATCGAGAACATATAAATCCTTACTCCTGTCGGCAGTCATCAGAATCCAATCTTCAGGAATCTGAATTCCTTGTTGAAGCACATAACATCTTTCATTGTCAAACATCACTTTATAGCCTTTGTCACAAATCTGTGACACACTCAACAGGTTGTTAGTTAACTATTTGCAGTAATTAACATTGTCAAATGAAACTTTACCATTAGTCAAACTACCAAACCCGGTAATCTGACCACCTTTGTCACCTGCAAAATTAACATAACTCCCTTTCATTGCCTTAAAATCCTTCAACAAACCTAACTCTCCAGTCATGTGCCGTGAACATCCACTATCAACAATCCAGCGACTATTGATATGGCCCATGAATGCCACCTACACAATAAATTAAATTTTTGATCAGTATCAAAAGGGATGACTCCCGCCATTCCGGCACCGAGTCTCCCTGAATGGACTTCTGCCATTCTGTTGGAATAAACTGTTTCAAGACCCATCTTCACAGTTATCATCCTTTCTCCCAGAAATTTGATCCACTGAACTGCATCTCAATTTCCAAAAAGATTTTGACTTACCAATTTGTTTTGAAAATTGTTTTGAAGAAAAATTATCATAAAAATCATCATCAAATGATGTCACCATTTTGACCAACTTTTTGACATTTTGTTTGTTATCAAAAACTTTATTTTTCTGATTCTTTTCTTCTCTAACCCAGACACAATTAGGATCAAACTTTTTGAGGAATCTCATTTCCACCTCACTAGGCTTCACTTTCCTAGGACTCCCAACAGTCTTAATCATCCGACTATCATCAACTGAACTCTTCCTGATCTTTGATTTGGACAATTTGCAGAAATATGTCCTTTTCCACTACAAGTAAAACACTTTCGTGTTTCTTTTGGAGTAAAGGACCTAAATCTGTTACAAGTATCCAACTCACAATCAGCAATAACATGACCCAGTTTACCACATCTGTAGCATTTTCTTTGTGAAAAAATTTTTGGTTTGAGTTCATCAAAACACTTAGATGAACTGAAAGATTTAGATGCAACAGATGGTGATGAAACATTGTTCCTCAAACCAGTGGCTTTTCTCTTGAAATTATTCTTTAGATTTTGAGAAAACATTGATTTTCCCTTAATTCCAACCCCAAACTTATTACCCTTGTCAACAACCTTGTTAACCACTTTGTTAACTTTTTCAGAAAAACCATATTGTTTTTTAGAAACACCACTAGTCTCTCCTTTAAATGTAGTGGATGACTTGACAAACACACTTGGTTTGATAGTGGTAGCAGCTTTGACTTTCAGCACTGGTTTGGAAAAAACAGTTTGTTTAACCACCACTTTCTTAGCTGGTTTCATCTCAAACTTGGATTTCTGAGATTTCAGATTCTGTTCTTCAACAGTTTTGACTTTATAACCAGTCATCCTCAGAATATCAGCTGGAAATTTTGAATCTGTAATGTCCTCAATAATAGGAGCATCACAATCAACAAACACTTTATCAAGAGATGATGAACCTCCCACATCCTCAGTCACTTGTTCAGACACATTTTCCTTTAAAGAAACCGGATGAATTTCCAAATCCGGATTAAGTTGTGGTCTTGAAACAAAACTAGAAGGAGGTGGCACAACATGAAAACCAATTCCAAACATATCATTTGATGACCTTTGCATGGCAGCAAAGTAATCAATGACATACTTAGAATTTTGATAGTTTTCAAGCTTGCTCGTGTTTGCTTCAGCTTCAGCTTTTGCTGCTGATAACTCAACTTTCAGCTTCTGAACTGATTCAAGATGCACAGACACATCATGGTTATTTTGTAAAACTTTGATTTTCATATCTTCATTTTCTTTACCAAGATCAATTATCTTTTTGTCAAAAGATTTTTCTCTTAAAATTAGCTTCTTATTTGCTTCTGTGCACTCTATCAAATCAGCAGTTAGCTGAGCATTCATCTCTTTCAATTTGTCAATCATCTCAAGTAAATCCTCATTTACCTCATCCACTTTCTCTTTTTCTTTCCTAGAGTCTTCCTCCAACGAAGCCATAAAAGCACCCATCAGTTCATCGTACTGCTTACCCAGTCATAGCCCTCATCAGCTTGACTCACTAGTGCTTTAGATGAATCTTCAGATTTTTCTTTCTTTTTCTGGTAGGTATCTTGTGGCTTGAATGGGTTTAAGTTCCCTTGTTTCTTAGGATTCTTGCATTCTCTGGCAAAGTGACCTAGCTCACCACAGTTATAGCACTGAGTAGACTTTGGATTGAATCCAAATTTGGTGTTGCGGTCGAAAGTGAATTTCTTGCCCGTCTTCTTCTCATAACGATTGATTCTTTGAATAACACTCGCCAGTGCCCATTGTGTATCGATCAGTTCCATTTCATCATCATCGATTTGTTCATAGTCTTCAAATGTCAGATTAGCATTTCCAATCCTTCCTGCAACTTGTTCATTGTATGCGCTGACAACACAAGATAGAATAGACATGTGATCCCTGATAGCTTCAACAGTAACTTTTCCCAGATTGGTAGTATTTAGTTGAACAGGAGGTGGTGTCGAGTCAGACTTCCTCTCGTTTTTAGAATAGGATGAACTGGAACTTGTAGATGCAGAAGGAACATGAGTACTATCAGAAGTACTAGACACAAATGCTGTCTGAATCTTGGTAGATGAAGCCGGTGGTGTAACTACAGAACCACCATATAATGAAGGATCTTGTATAACATTCACCCTTCGTGCTTTCCTTTTATCCTTCATCTCTTGTTCCTCAAGTTTTTGAACAAATTCTACCAAGGTCAGTCATGGTAAATTCTCTTTCAAGATCAACACTAAAGAATTCCACTTGTCAGGTAAAGCATCAGCAAGGCAATCAATCTTTTCATCTTCAGAATATTCGATGCCACACTTTCTCACTTCTGTCAGCAGATGTCTGTATCTTGTAATTAATGCTTCCAGACTTTCATTGCCTATGAATTTGAAGTTTTCAAATTCTTTACGAATGTCTGTAGCTTTCATCTTCTTCAGATTTGTATTACCCTCAACTCTAGCTTTCAAGGCATTCCATAGACTATAAGAAGTCTTGTGCTCATCAAATTGATGTAAGATCTGATTTGGAATGGCCTGGCTAAGCATCCAATACGCCTTTTTCTCTGAATCATACTTCTTTCTCTCATCAACATCAAGTCTCTCTAAAAGTTGATATAAATCAGTTCTCACAACTCTCGGTCTTTCATATGGTGATAGAATGCGTTCCCAAAGATTTGTATCCGTTCCATTAAGATGTGTTTCAAATCTACCCTTCCAATTGTCATAGTCTGCCAAATCTAGCAGCTTTGGCACTTTGTTCGTACTTCCCATTTCAGTTTCACTAATCAGAATGCTCTGAATCTTAGTATTCTGACTAGCCATTGCAGCGTACATCTCCGTCATAATTTCAAAACTTCTAAACAGCGAACATTTTCACCTCACGAACCTTTGAATCAGGCGAACCTTCAGCAATGTGTGAACTGAGCGAACCTTCAGTCACATGAATCTTTAATCAGACGAACCTGTATCACACGAACCTTAAGAAGCAAACCTTTCCAGTCACGAACCTACAACCACACGAGCCTGAAGCTGCGAACCTCAAGCGACGAACCTTGAGACAAGCGAACCTCAACTCAGACGAACCTCTGCTGAAACAGCAACGAACCTTCAGTCGATCTATCAGACGAACCTTGCAACCGAACCTCAGACGAACCTTGCAGAAAACCTCAAACGAACCTTGTAGAAACCAGCAAACCTTAGCTGAAAATCCATGAACCTCTTCTGAAAACCCAAACGAACCTCAGAAAATTATTAGTTCCAGCGAACCTTTTGTTCCAGCTACTCACACAACAAAATTCGAAATTTTGGAGGGAAAACCTTCCAAAATTTGAAGAAAATCCTTCCAAATCTTCAAATTAACACTACCAAATCGTGGATTGTTGTATTCCACAACAATTTATGATGAAATCAAACCCAAAACAGCAATCAATCAACAAGAAAAGAAGAAATTTGAGCCATAATTTTCAAATCACTTGAATTCTTTGATAAAACTTGTGTAGAACTTCACCAAATACTCTGATACCACTGTTGATTTGGTGAAATCAATCAGGATCGAATCAAGAAGTTCTATGAACAATCAAACACGTGCGGAATCCATGTTAAATCTCTAAAGAATTAAAAAAGAACAAGTAATTTCATAAACACCTTCTTGTATTAATCAATCAATTGATTACAAATCTTTCACACAGAAAGTTTCTCACACAGAGAATACAGACTCAGGTTTTCTGAAGTTCTCAAAGTTCTGCCAAAGTCTACAGAAAATCAGACAAACCTTCTATATATACACAGCTTCTGTCAGCCGAACCTATCCTTAGCTGAACCTCTAGGTTCGCCAGCCGAACCTTGAGGTTCGCTGGGCGAACCTAGGTTGCCAAACCTATAGGTTCGCCGAACCTTTCCAAAGATATAGGTTCGCCAAACCTATCAAAGATATAAGTTCGCCGAACCTGCCTAGGTTCGTGGGCCAGACGAACCTAAACACAACCTAAGCGGAACCTATACAAAACTTCTATAATTTACATTTTGAATAGAAAACTATTACAAAAATGCACTAACACTTTGGTTATGGGTTTTCATGGTAAATCATATTCATAAAGTTGTGTTTGCCTGCATAGTCAACATGTCATAGCATATCATATCACGTTATCATATCTATGAATTCCCCAACATTCTTGCTGATCTTTTATATTACAAAACCTTTTTCAGGAAGGAGGTACCAAGTGCGAGAGTGAGGATGCACGATCACAAGACACATTTAGTAACTCCTAACTGGTTAATGTTGTTTTAGAATGTTGAAACTTAATGTGTAATATTTTAATTATGATGTAATATATAGTGTGTATGGTTGCCATGGATGTATGATGCCAATGTAACAATCAGGTAAAGTGAGAGATGGGGGGGGGCCGGATCCCATGGATTATATGGGTTGCGAAACCTAGGTCATGGAGAAGTATGAGGTTTGTGCGATGTAATGATCATAAATAAGAAATAATGAAAAGGAGTAATCAGACATGTTTTATTGAAAAATTTGGCCTCAATGCCTTATAAAATGATCATGACCACACAGTTATACCAACAATTTTTTGTAATACCCAAAAAGAAAACATGTCGATCATGCTGTACTTAAACTTAAACATAAAACCGTCTTAAGTTGGCCACATTCCAATGTCTTGGGATGGGCTTGCCTTCCATATCACTGAGCTTATAAGATCCCCGATGGTAGGTCTGTGTTATCTGGTAGGGACCTTCCCATTTGGGTCTCATTTTTCCTGTATCCTCCTCCTGGCTGGCCTTGTTTTTCCGGAGGACTAAATCACCTGGTTTGAAAGTCTCAGGTTTGACCTGGGTGTTATAGTATTTTTCCAAATGTTGTTTGTACTGAGCTTCTCGGACACGGGCATGGTCATTTGCTTCAGTGAGTAAATCCAGGTTAAGAAAAAGTTAAGGTTGAACATGTGTTTTCTAGGAAAGGTAACCCCTATCTCGGTTGGGATAGCCGCTTACGAGCCATACGGCAAACTTAACGAGTTTTTGCCATGACTGGTTTTTCCCATTGTGCGAATTGCCCACAATACGCTTGGCAATTCTTCCAGCCAGTGTTTTCCATGATTTCCAGTCGTGCCTTTAAGCCTTCCACAATGCTTCTATTTATACGTTCAACTTGTTCGTTTGCCTGAGGATGGGCTACGGATGTTAACATCTGTCGAATGTGCAGTTCTGTGCAGCAAGCTATGAAAGGGTCGAATTCAAATTGTTTCCTGTTGTGTGTGATGATCACTCCTGGCAAACCAAAACAAAAAACTATGCATTCCCATAAAAAATTTACCACTTGTTTACCCGTAATTGAGGCTAGCGGTATAACTTCCGGCA
The DNA here is from genome assembly GCA_009363875.1 of Mikania micrantha. Taxonomy (NCBI): domain Eukaryota; kingdom Viridiplantae; phylum Streptophyta; class Magnoliopsida; order Asterales; family Asteraceae; genus Mikania; species Mikania micrantha. Next base: position 50,978,393 of record CM018694.1, on the reverse strand, counting down.
TTTTTGTAAATTAACCACCGCTACAAACAAGAAATTTACTCCTCCCGTGCTTGCCGGAAAAGGGCCCACAATGTCCATTCCCCACTTGTGGAACGACCAGGCTGTTGAGATAGTGACCAAGTCGTACTTGGGAGTGTTTCTGAATGGAGCATGGAGCTGATAGGCTTCACATCTTCGGAGTTCGTTGAGGTCGTCTTTGTGCATCTTGGGCCAATAAAAACCCATGTTCATTATCTTGGCTATGACTGTTCTTGGCCGGCATGATTTCCACAGATTCCTTAATGTATTTCATGGATCAAATAGTTGCTTTGCTCCAGACCGACACATCAGAGGAGAGGAGAGGAGCTAAGTAAAAATTTTATAAACATCAACCCTCGCTCTATTGTATATTGTTCTGACTTGATCTTGATTCGCTCCGCTTCATCGCTATTGCTAGGTAAGACACCATTAGTGAGTAATGAATTATTATTTTTAGCTAAGGAACAAAAGATGTAAATTAGAAATTTGAAGAAGTTAAAGTATTTGAGGAGCTTAAAGTGATTACCCTTTAATCATCAGGATGAATATTTAAAGTTTAAAAATCAGTTGCGACGAGAAAAAAAATATGATGAAAAAAGATTGGGAGAAAGAAGATAAAAAGAAATTAATGGATGAATATGAAAACAAATCGTGTGAGGGATTCGAACTCACGCCCAAAGCAGGAAAATGAAAGCCCCTTGCCAACTAAACTAAAGCAACTTTTGTTTACAATGTTTGAAATTAGTTTTATTTTTACTGTTCAGTTGTTATGATTGCTATTGTAAATTGTATAAATACTAGGGTGTTTACCCTGCGCGTTGTGGCGGTGATCGCGTATTGAACAGAATAACATGATATTTACTCAATTAAAAATACTACAAAAAGAACATATTAAGTAATAACACTTTGTCGATGTGAATATCTGATAACGATGGTGGTAAGAACATCATGAATATCAAAAGCAAACCAAAAAACCGGTCATAACAGGTGTTAGCCTTTCCTAAAACAATAATCGAACCATCACAAAAGCAATTGTTAATTGCAGGAAATATGAACTCAGATATAAACGCAATAGGTTAAAAATCATATACCTAAAACAATAAAGAAAATAAAAAGCATTCAGGGTCGTAAAATCTACCATCAAAAAATACGAACATAAAACAAACAAATATTTAATTAATATTATTTTTGAATTAGTATCAAACTTGTAGTATTTATTTTTTAATGATTTCGTGTGCTAACTAAGGTCGATTCCTCGACCATCATGAGATTGTACCCCAAAATCAGCTGGAACCGGATAAATTTCTAAACTCTCTCCCCTCTTCATGTTTGAACCTATGAATGTTTAATTATTTAACTTAAGAATTTTAACAATTGAAAAATTCATTAAACACAATAAAATAAAAAATAAAATAAAGGCAGCTTGGAGAGGATCAAACACGAAGCGCAACATGACAGAAACTTAAGTCATGACAACAATTGCCGGTTGATGTACACAAAAGTATGTGAACTTTGTTGAAATTACCTATATATATCTAAAAAATAAAAAATAATAAAGTATTATTACTATTCGAAACCAATGATGTCTTATCCTAGTGGTAAGATAGAGGTATGGAGGAAGTGAGAGAAGACTCGGGTCTTGGGTTCAATTCTTGATCTCATCCGGTTTTATAGGTTTTTCACTGTCGTGTCTTTGGACGGGTGCTTGGGTCAGTTTTCTCCGGGAATTGGTGGCTGGTGAGCTAGGGGTTCCGTCCGTCTGAACTTGTGGCCAGCTCGGGTTCGGGTAATCGGTTATGGTTTAGGCACCAGATTTTTTTGCCTATCTCTTATTAAATTTTTTAATAAAACACAATTTTTTAGTGCATTATATTGACTAATATTTAATGGCAAAAGCGATTTTACAAACAGAAATTGAACTAATACAAAATCAATTTAATGCAACCCATATCAAATATCAAAAGAGAGGTAGAAAAAAAATCAAACTGTACCAATGTTATCAATTGAATTTTTAGTGTCACTTTATGGACTAATATTTAAGGTACACTCTTGAATATTGACTTATATACAAGCTATAGAGAGTTAAACCATTCGTATAAGTGTTGTGGCGTCAGATTTTGTCGACAACTGACAAATATGATATATGCATTATTTAATTATATTTTAAATATTAACAAACTTTTATCTTTTTAAACTTATTTTACTGTATGTTATAATTAATTAAAATTATACATATATGTTAATTAATTGTGTAAACCCTCCAATCGGTCAATTACTAGTAATATTATCATTTGTATAAACCAAAATTTGAATACTTTCAACTAACTGCAGCAAAACGGTATATTCTTAACAGGAGATAAGCAGCAGTCAACCTAGAGAGGTATGCTCATTACACGAGCACACTTAGTAGAAGTATTGTCGATCTCTTAGATAAGATGTACTAGATTTAAACTCGTGCAAGAAGTACATTAATTTAAAGGTAGTTTAAGAGTAACATAGACTTATTCAACAGAAAATTAACAATCAGTAATTAAGGGTGGCTATGATACTATCAGGATCGGTTACAAAACCTAGATAATTGGGTTATTATATTTTAATCAATTCTGATCAATAAAGGGAGAGAGCGAGGTGCTATTAAAATTCTTGCTATGTGAGAAGTTGAGGCTAGTGTAGAAAGCAATTAACAAAATTTGAGCATGAGTTATTGGATTTATCTAGAGGTAGAAGATATTAACCTAATGAAGATGTAATAACACAACAAGTAGCTTGAGATAGGTTCTTATTACTTGGAATCTTGGATTTAAGCTTGATGCAACTTCTACAAATAGAGAAATGGTTACATAGAAAAGCTTTTCTATATGTTGTTTTAGATAGATTTCAATAATAAAATTTCCTAAAAAACGACTTTACATGTTTTGTAATTTTTTTTATGCTTGTGTTTATAAAATTTAGTTTGATTGTCTTTTATTAGCATGACCCAACCTAGTCGTATTCAAACTGACTTGAGCAAGAGGGGGGGGATATTATATATCGATAATCAAATGAATTTAAAATTTCCAGTCTCCTATGTAACAATTTTCTGTATTCGTCACTGCTAGTGACCATGTTATTTTCATGTGACCTAACTACTATTAATGTAATGTACCACTAAATGCTTAGGTGACTTGCAGTATTGCGTTTTATCCAAATTGTAAATTTGATTTGGGTTCGACTCCTGATTGTTTCCAAATTTTGCTTTCAGTTACATATATTTTTTGAATTCGGTTTGTTGGTTAACCTTTTATACCAAATCTAGATATAAATTTATTATATTTGTTAATAATATATAAGGTTGAATCAGTTTTTATTGGTTTATAACCAGTTTATCTGGTTTTAATCGGTTTATTCAGTTGGATATGGTTTGTTTGCTATTAACCGAAACCTTAACGAATTGAATTCGGTTCGGATGACCTGATACCCAATACAGTTTGGTTCAGTTTTCATTTAAGCTAAAAGAATTTCAAAATCATTTAGACCATAAACTGAACCGTTGAAAACCCGTAATTTATTTCTATGATCTTCTCTATTGGATGTTTTGTCACATAACGTGTTGCTAATAAATTCAAATTTAGGGTTCAGATTAAATACATGAACCATATATATTGCTTGCTCATCTTTCTTTAGCAATCTGTCCTTTCCATTTCCCTACTTCCCAACTTTCCTTGTATTCCATTTAGATAGGAGAGAAAATTCCCATAATGAGGCAAGTAAAAGTAGTTGAGTCTTGTCTTTGAATGATACATTTATGCTCCTTGTATTGCAATGAGATAAAGCCAGAGAAAACAGCACCAAAACTCTTGTATGAAATCTCGATAAAACAAGATGAATGAAGTTCGTAAGTGTTTATATTTGAAGAAATTACTTCCCTTTGAAAATTGGTTTCCCTAAGTGGTGTAAATTTGAATAATGAAAATTGGTTTGATAAAATGTTGACAAGAATTACATCTTGCATTAATGATTTCGGCTTTGTGAAACAACGGGTGCAAACAACCTAGTTAATATCATTAGTATTCATTGGTAGAGGTGTGCAAACTGAGTTTTTTTGACCGGTTTTGGTGTAACAAAGTCAAGAACCGGTTTCATTTATGTTCGGGTTTTTGACCTCTTTTGGATGTTCTAGTTCAAATTTTAGCCGAGTAAAGGTGGAACTGGTTCCGATAATTCTAGATTTGGTTACAATATCTCTGAGAAACCGGAACCAACAATACCCTCCGATTCAGGTATGACTAGTATCGGTTTTGGTTCAGGTAGTTGGTTCACGCTCTAGAACTTGTCTTTTTGCCCACCTCTTCTCATTAGCATTCATTAATATTATTTTTTTGTGCCTTCTTATATTGTCTCTTGGGCTTCAACATAGATCACTTGGGCTTCAATGCTTTTACGGATAATTTACATGCTTGTTTTATTATTTTATTTCATGTCAAACGTCATTACTGGGTTTTAGCTTGAGAGGGAATCTTAGAATATAGAATTGGTTGAATTAGTTGCAATCAACTAAATAAGGGGTTAGGTGGTTTACTCTACTAATTCCCAAGTAGTGTATTGAGCTAGGTATGATGTCGAAACTTGTATGATTGTATCTTATAATCTCACTTTCACGTCTCACAGGGTGTTAACCAATTAAATTTCAAATAACTTGAATAATTTTAAATTTTGAAGTTTTGAATATAATGTGAATTCTAAATAAATTTCAATTAATCAAGGTCATCTCACGTTTTTGCAGGACTCAAGACAATATAAAATTTGAAGCCGGCCTTTTCTGTAAGTATTTTTTTTACTTACGATAAAAAAATTATGTATCATAATTTTTTGCTTATGATAAAAAATTATGCCTCGTAAATTCTAAAAGTCATAAAAATAAATTAATTTGTCTCTATGTATATATATAAGTTTACTTACTAATGATAATGATAATTTTTATTTTAGTTACTAAATTCAATCCCAGTATCAAATCATTAAAATTTGCACTTTATAGTAAAATTTTAATGATTATGTCAACAGAATTTCTCTATTAACAAGAGAGTGAAAGTTAGGATTATCATTAGTCAAAATATTAGTATGGATGATTAACAGTCAATAGTCATCGTTTGGATTATGAAAATAAAATTATTTTAAGGAAACACATATAAACAATATATGATATGAACAAAGAATACTAGAAAGTATAATACTTATTTGCTAGTGATAATTTACAACTATGTCCCTCTTTGTTAATGAGTTTGATTATCTTATATACCACTAGAAAACTTGTCTTAATTTTTCCCTCGTTCCATTATAAGAAGATTTATTTCACTATGAAACAAAGGTGAACAAACACGAAAATGGTGTAATTACTTTAAAAGAGAGAACCTTAAACTAAGTTTCTCTCTTGCTCAATAAGCTTTCTCTTTTGAGGATATATATAAGGGACCTCATACATTTTTTGTAATCCAAAACGACAAAATTAATAACATTGATTATAACTAGACCATTAGGGCTCCAAAAGTTTGGGGGCCCTAGGTCCTTGACTATATCAAATTCGAATGTCGTAATTTGATCCCCACCTATATGTACGTCCTGTATTGCCTCCCTTGAATTTCCCTCCTAATCTTATCTCTACCTACCTACCTGTATGCACGGCAGACTTATACGACCAACGTACATGTCTTATTAGATGTTTTGTACAACTCGTAAAGCCATGTGAGCCGTATAGGAGGTGTAAATTTAACATGGCCCATAATATATTATATCTCAACTATAGGTGGGCAAAAAAACCCACCACTGGAACCGGAATCAAAAACCCGAACCGGAATCGGTTCTATCCGAATCGGTATCGATGTGTATAGGAGGTTTTGGTTTCCCAGAGAAATTGTAACTGTTATGCGCTAAAAATTTTTCCCGGGATATTTCAGGATCAGGGATATTTAGGGATATATAACTGACTAATCATTATCTCTGTTTATTCCTAATCTGGTTTGCGAGATTTCAGGAAGTGACAGGTTGTTATACGGCTCAGCAAAAATCACAGAATGGGACTCCAACTGACTAATCATGGAACGCGGCAACAAGAAGAGATTGACGCCATTATTTTGAACAAGTCTCCCATGTTTGGAAAGTGTCTAGATATGCGCAACGGTCTGTTAAATGTTGTTGTTAGCTTGTTTGTAAATTTATTGTATATATACCGAGGCAATTGATCAATACAGGACACATGAAACACACTGATAATCACAGAAGCTCAATTGCGTACTTAGCATCGATCATATTGTGCTCCTTTGTTGTATTGTAATCATTTTATTGTTAATAAAACTAGGCAGAGTGACCATTGTCACCTCTCTAGGTTCTTATGTCGGCAATCCTAAGGGATTAAGGGCTTTTCCTCGTATAAATCTCGTGTGTAAGCTGATTATTTTATTATCATATTATGGAATATCCCTAAGGATCCTTGGGGATATTTTCATCGCAAATCTGATATACTTGATATATTTGATTGTAAAACACAATACCTCGCTTTTCTAATTCGGTTTTGCTAAGAATTAAACTTGTTGATTTTTACCCGAAACAATTTGGCGCCCACCGTGGGGTAAACTTGTGTTTTTTATAACGAAAACCTTGTTTAAAGGCGTTTTTAAAAGAAATATAGTGAAAAACAGCTTCACAACCGAGATCAACATCTGCATTACCTACTGTTTCTGCTACTACTAATAATGTATCCTCATAGATTCCCGTTTTTTACAAGAAGCCCGAGAATTCTGGAAAGAAGACTACTTTTGTGGCCGAAAGTGTTCCTTCGAAGATAATGACCACTACTGCCCCTGTACTTGTTTCAAACACTGATATTTTGAGTATGTTTCAACAGGTACAACAATAAATGACAGATCAACAACGGATGAATCAAAAACTTCTCAGAGAAATGGAAAATTTGAAGGCTGAGAAGAACAAGCGAACTGAAGTTACTACACCAATAGCTCCAAGGATCCTAGATTTTGGAACATCAGGGATGTCCGGGAATCATTTTGGGGACTTTATCCCTATGCAAACCAACATCGGAACTTCGTCAGGATCCCATGATTTGGGGATATCTCGGGATAATCTCCTTATACCGAGAACATCACTTCACACACCTATTATGGGTAATACTTACAATTATTCTCTGATCGATACTACTAACTTTGGCTCTTCGCTGGAAATAGGAATAACTCCTCAAGTGGCTAAAGAATTACATAAACTTCGGGATATGATATCAAGCGTTCCAGGAGTGGTTAAACCTATCCCGGAAGTTCCAATGATCACTCACAGGATATCCAGATTTGCTCCACCTATATGTGATGCCGAGATCCCGAAAAGATTTCAAACTCCTATCATGAAACTATATGATAGAACTACGGATCCGGAAGAACATGTAGCCCAGTATAGAGAAAGAATGGAGACCAATCATATTCCTCCACATCTGAAAGAAGCTTGCTTGTGCAAGGGATTCGGTTCAACATTAACAGGAGCGGCCTTGAAATGGCTATTCAATGTTCCTCCTTATTTGATTACATCACTTGCTCATTTAATTAACTTGTTTAATAATCAGTTTTCATGCAGCAGGACATTTGAAAGATTGACCAGTGATCTTAACAGGATAACCCAGGGACCCGATGAATCCCTAAGAAGCTATGTCAACAATTTTGGCAGAGAATCCTTAAATATCCCTAAATTGGCTATCACCACGGCCGTCAAAGCATTCAAAATGGGACTACAGATCAACTCACCCTTTTATGATGACTTGGTTATGAATCCTTGCAGGAATATGGGTGAAGTCCGGAACCGTGCACTAAGGTTCATCAGATTGGAAGGTGAAAAAGAAATCCAGAAGAGGATAACTACAACACCTCCCAATGACCAAGGCAAAAGGAAACTGGACTCGCCCACCAACAAGTCATTCAAACCCAAGACATACTACAAATCCGACAACCACAAGATCAATTCTGTGGATGATGATGATGAAGATGAAGAATATCCTAAGATATCCGATTATTGTTTTTCTGTAGATATCCCTGAACTTATGCGTGCGATGCAGGATTTAGGGGAGAAAGCCATATGGCCTCTTAAGGATAAGAAGTTTGCTGCAAAAGATAAGTCCAAATGGTGTGCATTTCATGAAGACTTCGGACATTTAACAGAAGACTTCATTGCCTTGAGAAAAGAGATAAGCTATCTGCTTAGCAAGGGTCATCTCAAGGAACTGCTTGGCAAGAGAAAAGAAAGGAGGCAGGATCCCGATGGATTCCCAAAAAGAGCCGCATCCCCACCGAAGGATGCCAAGGTAATAAACTTTATCTCTGGTGGATCTGACATATGGGATACCTCTTATTCTACAGCCTGAAGACACGCTAACGAGATTAAGATGGACAATGGAGAGAGGCCAGCAAATACATCAACCTTAACCATAGAAATTGTGATATCCTTCGAAGAACAGGATCGAGAAAAGATCATGGATCCTCATCACGATGGGTTAGTAACTACCTTATATGTTGCTAACCATTATGTCCGCAGGATACTTATAGATGGAGGAAGTTTGGTAAACATCATCCAATTGGAAACACTCAAAAGGATGAATATTCCTGAATCCGAGATAACAACCAAGTTATTGGGTCTAGTTGGATTTAGCGGGCAAGCTAAAGCTACTGTTGGAGAAATTAAACTTCCAGTATATATCGAGGGGGTAAATTCTATGCAACACTTTTGTATTATAGATTCTTTGTCTTGTTACAATATCATTCTAGGCAGGCCATGGATACACGATATGAAGGCGGTTCCCTCGACATATCATCAATGCGTCAGACTACCAACACCTTGGGGAATGGTGAAGATCAACAGCGATTAGCAGGAAGCTAAGGAGTGTTATTCATCTTCGATGAAGGCGACAACAAAACCATCGTCAATATAGCAATATAAGAGCGACCTTGATGATAGTCAACTATCCCGGGAAAAAAGAAGTAAAAGAAGTACTACTTGATCACGACGATCTCGAAGCCAAAGTTCTCATAGGAACTGATATCCCTGAGGATATTGAGGAGAAATTGATTTCCTTCCTGAAATCAAGAATTTCTATGTTTGCTTGGAAGCACGAGAATATGACAGGGATATCCTCAGACGTAATCACACATAAGTTAGGAGTAGATAGAAGCTTTAAACCTATCCACAAAAAAAGAAGGAAATTTTCCCCTAAAAGGAACGTAATCATTCAAGAGGAAGTGGAAAAACTTTTCAAAGACAAGATGATTAGGGAAGTAAAATTTCCAAGGTGGCTAGCTAACGTAGTTGTGGTTCAAAAGAATAATGGAAAGTGGAGAGTTTGTGTAGATTACACAGACCTTAACAAAGCTTGCCCAAAGGACCCATTTCCATTACCACACATAGACTCAATGGTAGATGCAACAGCAGGCCATGAAATGTTAACTTTCATGGATGGATGAGCAGGATTCTAGCAAATCCAAATGGAGCCTTCGGATCAAGAAGATACTGCCTTCATGACACCGACAGGGATATATTGCTACATAGTAATGCCATTTGGTCTAACGAATGCTGGAGCCACTTATCAAAGGCTTGTCAACATGATGTTCAAAGATAAGTTGGGGGACACTATGGAGGTATATATCAATGATATGGTAGTCAAATCAAAGATTACCAAGGATCATCTTAAGGATCTTCAGGTGTCATTCAATATCCTGGACCGATACAATATGAAACTTAACCCTTCAAAGTGTCATTTTGGAGTAAGATCAGGAAAGTTTCTGGGATATATTGTCACTAAGAGAGGTATAGAGGCCAGCCTAGAACAAATCCTAGCTATCTTGAACTTAAAATTCACCAACAAACGTAAAAGAAGTGCAAAGGTTAACAAGAAGAATAGATGCACTTAATAGATTCATCTCTAGATCTTCCGAAAAGTTTAAAGGATTCTACGATATCCTCAAAATGAATAAGAAGTTTCAATGCAATGAAGATCATGAGAAGACGCTTCAGGATCTGAAAGAATACCTATCCTCACCGCCACTACTCATGAAACCTGAAGATGGTGAACCACTATCCCTATACCTAGCAGTATCCCGAACTACAATAAGCACTGTATTAGTTAAGGATTATCAATGATCACAACATCCTATATATTATGTAAGTAAAAGCCTATTAGATGTTGAGACCAGATATTCCTACCTTGAAAAGCTAATCGTAGCTTTGATCATGGCTTCCACAAAACTTAGGCATTACTTTGAGACGCACAGGATACATATTAAGACAAATTATCCAATTAAATCTGTGCTAAGAAAACCTGAGTTATCAGAAAGAATGGCTAAATGGTCAGTGAAACTTAGTACTTGTGATTTAAACTATGAACCAAGAAGAACAATTAAGTCTGAAGCATTAGCAGACTTTGTGGCATATTTTAGTAGTGATATTCAACCAGAAGTAGATTCAGAAGTCAAACTTCTGGATGAGGATACTGGTGAATGGACTTTATATACCGATGAAGCCTCAAATGTAAGAGGGACAAGATTAGGGATCATACTAAAATCACCACAGGGGGACATAATACCCCAATTGATTAGCTGTGAATTCCAAGCAACCAATAATGTGACTGAATATGAAGCCCTGATAGCAGGACTTCAATTATCTAGAGATATGAACATAAGAAATCTCCATGTGTTTGTCGACTCCTTACTAATAAAAAACCAGTTTAATGGTTCCTATATGGTTAAATGGGACAAATTGGCAAAATACTTAGAGATAGTCAAGGATATAGTAGGATATTTCTATACTTTTGATATCACGCAAGTTCCTAGAGAAGAGAATGTTGTAGCAGACGCATTAGCAAGCCTCGCATCATCTCTTAAAATCTCTGATGATATTAATATCCCTATCCTACATATCCTGAATCCAGCAATAGACATAGAAGATTCAAATAAAATTCTTGAACCAGAGAATGTTGATACACACGGAATATCCTTGATTACCCCTATTAAGGATTATCTTCAAACGGGAAAAATACCTGATAAAGAAACAAATCCTAGAGCTTTTAAAGCTAGTGTATCCAGATACACAATCATTCAGAATATCCTATATAATAAATCAGTAGCAGGTCCATATCTTAAGTGCTTAGAAAATCTAGAAAGTCTGGAAGTAATGAAGGATATTCATGAAGGAGATTGTGGAAATCACACTGGGGCAGAGCATTACTTTCAAAAATCCTAAGAACATGATATTTCTGTCCTACCATGAGAAAGGATACGATGTCTTATTCTTAAAATATGATGCTTGTGTCCATATCTGAAGTGCTTAGAAAATCTAGAAAGTCTGGAAGTAATGAAGGATATTCATGAAGGAGATTGTGGAAATCACACTGGAGGCAGAGCATTACTTTCAAAAATCCTAAGAACAGGATATTTCTGTTCTACCATGAGAAAGGATACGATGTCTTATTCTAAAAATATGATGCTTGTGTCCATATCTGAAGTGCTTAGAAAATCTAGGAAGTCTGGAAGTAACGAAGGATATTCATGAAGGAGATTGTGGAAATCACACTGGGGGCAGAGCATTACTTTCAAAAATCCTAAGAACAGGATATTTCTGTTCTACCATGAGAAAGGATACGATGTCTTATTCTTAAAATATGATGCTTGTCAAAGACATAGTACTATTCTTCATCAACCGGCTGAACCTTTATACCCGATAGTCTCATCATGGCCAATCATGAAATGGGGAATGGATATAGTGAGTAAATTACCAAAAGAACCACGAGGAAAGGTATTCATGCTTGCCATGACTGATTATTTTTCGGAATGGATTGAAGCTGAAGCCTTCGTACAGGTTAGAGAAAAAGAAGTAATTACATTTATAAAGAGAAATATCCTGACCAGATTCGGGATACCCGCCGAGATAACCTGCGATAATGGGTCTTAGTTCATCGGCAGGAGAACTACAAACTTCTGTGAGTCCTGGGGAATAAAAATGATCACTTCTACACCTGTACATCCTCAAGCTAATGATCAAGCATAATCAAGTAATAAAATTATCATAAAAAATATCAAGAAGAAGTTGGGATCCAAGAAAGGAAAATGGGTTGAGGAACTTCCATTTGTCCTATGGGCAGATAGAACAACCACGATAAATGCGACTCGTCAGACATCATTCTCATTGGCATTCGGTTCTGAAGCTGTACTTCCAACCGAGATAATTATCCCTACCGCGAGAACGAGTCTATAGACTATAGAATCTAACAATGAAGTATTATCTCAGGATATAGATACTATCGACGAAATTATGGATATTTCAAAAATTAGGATGGCAGCTTATCAGCAAAAGATGGCCAAATCTTACAATAAGAATATAAGGATTAGGAAGTTCCAATTTGGAGATTTGCTTCTAAGAAAAGCATTCCAGAATACCACCAACCCGACAGATGGAAAGCTTGCCCCAAAATGGGAAGGACCATATAAAATCGAATCTGAAGCTGGAAAGGAGGCATACAAGTTAACCACTATGGAAGGAGAACCTCTTCCGAGATCATGGAATGCCATCCATCTTAAAACTTACTTTATATGATTTTGTTACCATGAAATATTTCCATAATATTATATCCCTACACTTATATCTTGATGTATTTTTAAATATCTTGACACTAACTCAAGCATCGGAAGGGTATTAGGATTCCTGATTCCCACCTATGCAAAAGTCTTAATATTTTGCAGGTATAGCTGGAGAAGATACGAGACTCTATGTCTCGGCCCAAGTTTTGACCAGAAATCAAAACTTGATCAAGACCCGGAGCATAGACCATTCGTCTCATGCAAGTTTTGACCTAAATTAAATAACCTTGTAGAAGTTCAATGCACAGACTCTTTGTCTGGTTGTAAGTTTTGATTTGAAATCAAAACTCAAGGGACTTTTGTCTCTCAACCGAACTAGGGTTCATACACCCTCGCTAGTAGCGCACGTATATCCTATTATAATCCAAGATAGTGGGACCAATACATGCATGAGTAGCTGACAATTCATTATTGAGGGTTATAAACATGGATCCTCCGAAATATCCCGGTATAGTTGAAGATTTTGGGACCAGTACACGCATAAGTGTCTGAAAATTTCATTTTCAAAGGCTATTACCAGGGGTCCTCCGAATTATAGTATTCATATTCTATACAACCGGGCCTTAGTTGCCAGTATTTCCGGCCTTGTCGCCAGGATTTTCGGCCTTAGTCGCCAGTATTTTCGGCCTTGTCACCAAGATCTTCGGCCTTAGTCGCCAGTATTTTCAGCCTTGTCGCCAGTATCTTCGGCCTTAGTCGCCCAGTATGTTTGGCCTTGTCGCAGTATCTTCGGCCTTAGTCGCCAGTATTTTCGGCCTTGTCACCGGTTTAACCGGTCTTGTCACCAGTATATTGGGCTTGTCCCAATTTTTCTTTTTTTGAATATGTGCAGGAACTGATTTTCAAGAATATTTCGTGATATTGCATACACCTACAGCATACCTAAGGATATTGAGGTATGTAACGATTATATTATTTTAATAGGGATAAAGAAGGCTTCGGAAATAAGTCTACTATTTCAAAGAGTTGGTATTTATTTCTTAACCTTTTTAGTATTCTACAACAATTTTTATCTCTGATCAGGAATATGGTATTATGCAATTAGAAAATAGGCATTATAAAAATTTCCGCTTAGAAATATCTGATCCTGAAATAAAAAATTGTATAATTAATACGAATATTTCTAGAAAGTACATCACCCCAATGATGAAAACTATAGTTATATTCTTAATTTACTTATAATCACTATCTTGATCAAGATAGTCGAAACTTTTCTTAGTTATTATAAAATATTCTGAAACATTTTAAGGAAAATAATAATATTTGTTAAGCACAAGCGTTTGACACACTAAAGATAATATAACTTTTTATCAAAAATATCCTTGAAATAATTCAAAGCCATATTGAAAAACAAGACAATACATACATATATATATATATATATATATATATATATTCCAATATTGATCCAACAAAATATCATGAAATACCCTCAAAGATAACTAGAAAGTCAAAAGATTAACTATTATATATAAAATCAGTATATTAGGCTTTGCCATGTAAACACATGGTCCCTCCACCCAATATACTTAAACTGTCAAGCAATTTAGGCTTCGCCATGTAAACACATGCTCCCTCCACCTAAAAATCCAGAAATTGTCTGCCCATCTTGGGACTTAACATCACAACATTGTTCAAAGTATAAAGTATCATAAAAAGAACCACAAATATAATGGGCTCAAACCTTATCAGCTCTGTCCTCATCGCCCATTGCCACCTCATCTCCTGCACCTGCACCAGCACCCATATCCTTGCCTTCCGCTTCTTTGCTCGTTTCTACCACACTAGCTGTCCTCACCGATGCATCTGAAGCCTCCGCCACATCTCCAGTCAAGTTGGTTAGGATCTTGGCCTTGTCAGCAAGATCCTTCCCCCATAGGTCCGCTCCCTCTTGCTTCGACTTTTTCGCCATCTGGATTTTCGCTTTAAGAGTAGCTATGGCGGCCGACTTCTTGGTGCCCTCGATAATATCCTTGACCTTCAGCTTGTGGGCAGTATCATTATCCTTGACCAGCTTCTTTAATTTTTGGGCCTCTTTCTCGTAGTGACCAGCTTAGGCGTTAGCAATCTCCTTCCGATCTTTTAGATTTTCCACTTGTTTCTCAAAAGCTTCCTTATCACTAGCAATCTTAAGGATAGCCTGCAAAATACGAATATATCAGGATATGGCCAAAATATAAAAAAAGTAAAATTCTAAAAACAACTTTTTGAAGAAGATTAACAGAATGGAAATTAGGGATGTCATCCACGTTGATAGGATCAGTGCCATTACGCTTTTTGGAGGCCTTGGTTGAGCGGGTATGCATGATCCTCGCTTTGGGAGCAACAGGACTGGTTTTCTCTTTCTTAATGGTTAAAAAACCACTAAGATCTTCAAGATCGAAGGCAAACTCCAAGAAATATAAAATAAAATAAGAACTATAAACTAAATTGTGACAACTAGTACCAGATCATCCGGCAAGTCGGTACGGTACGTGTACTTTCACTATTCACTGTGTGTAATTACGATGTGCAAACAGTTGTGAGATAACAGGACTAAGAAAACAAAGAACAGTTGTATGTGTTTAAGTAAAAATTTAAATACAGTAAATACAACTCATGTGAAACAACAGTGTGAAAACAAATGACACAAGCTTATCGGTTGCGATCTGATGTCCACAAATAATAGGAATCAGATGGCCGACAAAACAGCTATAACTATGTGACAATAAGTGGGTTTAGTTGAGTCTGTCAGTGAGGAAATACAATTCAAATAACAATTCAGTATTGTTTACGAATAATGAACTGACAGCGTGTTTGCGTGAGTGACGATTCACACAAACATATATGTGAGTTTAACGTTCTGAATGATGACTGAAAAGTAGAAAAAAAAGTCAGAAAGTAAAGCCGTTGTCGTGTTCGTTCGAGTGACGATTCGAACGAATAGGCGCGATGGCGATACGATCTGAAGGAACGAAATTAATAAATGATTTCGAAATAATAAAATAAGAAAAATAAACAAAAAGGATTTTACTAGGAATTACCACCGTAGAAAGATATTAGAAAACCATTTATTTAAAGTACGTAAAATACGCGTATTCCGTTCCGTAATTGTAACGAAATCAAGAACCGAGCAAACCGAACGAACCCGAACACACACGGGGTATATAAACCCTAAATAGCACACTTTCTCCTCATTTATTACACCTTCACTCTCTCTAACCCTCAAACCCGGTTTCTCTCTCTCTCTAAATTTTCAACACAAAAACCACCATGTCTCATCCATTTCTTGGCCAAATCTTGCAAATAAGCTATCAAATCAAAGCTCTCCACATCCTCTATCTGAAAGTACAACATATCGGAAGCTAAATCCAACGAATCGAAGGTGAATAGAGCTGCAAGTTTCGGATTTCTAGGGTTTTCTACCCACTCAACCAAAACCAAGTTTTAGTCGGTTGAAACACTGCTTTTCTCGAACCACACTCTTTAAAAACAAGTTCCGTTTATTGAATCCCATAAACTTTCTCGACCAAAACTCGAAATCGCCATTTTCTTAGCTGAACCTTGGCCTGTGCGAATGGCCAGAACCGAATGGAGCTAACCGAATGAACCCAGGAACGAATGGATACTCACGTTCGCATGGACATGTTGACCGAATGGGTTTCCGAGCGAATGGTCGATTCGTGGGGTCCCCATTCGCAGGAGTTCTCTTCGCATGAGATCCATTCGCACGGATAGTCCCTATTCGGATGGATCGATCATTCGCCCCAGAAAACTTGGTACCCATTCGCACAGAGATGGTCATTCGTGCTGCACAATTCATTCGCCCCAGGAATTGGAAATAATAAGCTTGAAACAACTCCACATACATTGTGTTAAAGGTGTAAACTAGTTTACTACAAAGTTGACAAAGTGAATCACTAGGGAAACCAATGCTATCTAAACCTTTTGGTAAATAGTTAATTAGTAGTTTGGAAAATACTATCATATTAATACTTTCAAATAAGGATAACATTTTGGTTAACACCCAAGTGACATTCTAAGTTTTACACTTAGAAAACAAGTTTATTTTCAAAATAACACCGTATGTCAAAACTATAATTCAAGACTAAAACATTAACAACAAACACTACAAAATAATAACAATTAACCTTAAACGGGTTAAGTGTTAGTATATATATAACACCATAAGAGAATTAGGACTAAACGAATAACAAGGATTTATAGGATTACCAACTTTAGGGTTAACACACACACACACACATACCCATAACTTATGCTTATAAATTACACGCAATTGAAATCAATACAGGATCGTGAAAACTACCTCAAGAACAATAACGAGCACGTGCATTTTGCTATTCTTAGTCAACCACATCAACTACAAGGTGAGTTCATACGCCCCTTTTCTAATCTTTCTGATTTTAAATGTAGGGATGAGAAACATGCTAACACTTTGAAATTATTAAAAGTTTTAGTACATTATTTAAACCTCATGGGATTTAGATAATAAAGATGTTATCTTTATTATCACACTTATATCAAAATCAATGTGTATGCTTGTGTGTGTGCATTAACAACAATGACATCAAGGATGCTTCACTTCAACATAATTTCATGAATGCATTCAAACTTATAAATAACTCAAGTCAAATAAGATTTAATCTTATGACACTTTGTTATTAACACTGGGATAGTAATGGGATAACATTGAGATAATTACAAGAATTAACAAGAATGGCATGATGATAATACAACTTCACAATAGCGTTCAACACCTGAGTTAACTAGGTGTAGTAAGACTAGTTCTTACAACACTACGTTCACAACAGGGTGAAGACTATGAGAAAACATTGAGACAATTACAAGTGACATAACAAATGATAATCATGATAACTTAATTTCATGAAGATGATATCTTTCACCACATTTATTGACATTGTGTAATAAGACAGGTTTTTATAACACATTTATAAAACTATGAGATCACATAACACTGAGAACAGATAACATTGAGGCAATAACATTGGGAACACAATCAATAATTACTATTAACGTTGTTTGTATTATATCACAACAATCATGTGTTCATGAGTTCATGTCCAGTCTTAAGTCCCTTCCAAGAGAATCGTTTACTAGTTAATTTAGTGCGACTAAACCGACGATAACGTAGTGGTACCATAAGTTTGACAAGCCGCCGGCTAGTAAGGCCGGTACGTTGATCGTATTTTATCATTGGCTGGTATCGTATGACCGGTAACAGGGTGGCATCAGTCAGGTTTGGTAAATGACACATGGTGATAATAAGCTACAGAAAATAATTGTAATTCAATCCTTCGATTCTATTAACTGGTAGACTGGGGGATTGATTTTCTCTCATGTCATATTACTAGTAATAGCTTCGTTGAAGGCACTGAGAATACAAATGGGATAGAGGTAAATTGGGTGCATGGTGGTCTGATTACGTGAGGACCATAATGGATCTCATTTAGGCTATATACATTCAAGATTGAGAACAATATCAATAAGTTAACTGCCCCTCCTATCACTAGAAGTGATATATGGTTAACCCTACAATTGTGAGAATAATAATAAGGATAAGATTTGACTAATCTATTTTCCTTAAAACATTGAGGGTTTATCATCACTTAGGTTTTGATAACTCACTTCCCTCATACTATTTAATTCTACACATATAACACTACGGATGATGAACACAATTTATGGGTGAATATCAAATGGGGTAAACACATGTGAGATAGAAACGAGTATCCATAGTTATACCGCAAGTGGTGTCGAATTCTGTTGAGCATGTGGTGGGATGTGGGCTGGGGCTTGTTCCCCTATGTAAGCCATATATATAAGCATGCCTGATTTGGGTGAAACACTATTTGTAAGTATAACTATGGAGAGGACATTGTGTGAGACAAATGCGACAATTATCAATAAGACTTGTGTGTAACATTGTGATTGTGAACAACAATAAATCAATTGTTTTCAATTACTAAACTTATGAACTCACCAACCTAGTGTTGACTTTGTTTAAATGCATGTTTTTTCAGGTGACGAACATGTTTAGTCACAAAGCATTTAGGACTTAAGCTAGAGGACTTTAGAAAAGACCTAGCTTACTTTTGCGATGTGCATATTTTTTATTGACATAACTTTGAATCATCTTTTGTAATTCTTGTGCAGATACAAGATAGAAACTCAATGATTCTTTTTAGGTAGATTTACTTAGTTAAATTATCAACTTGTGTTGTGTAATTTAACTTCGTAATTCTATATCATTGTCATGTTAGCATTTCTCATTACATCTCATGTGCTATGTAAAAAATCTGATCACTATGATTATCAAACGATATCGCGCCCCGAGAACCTTCCGCCCGACGGGAAAGTCGATCCAACCCGCCAGCTCGGGGTGTGACAGATTGGTATCAGAGCCATGGTTATAGATAAATATAGGGCATATTACTTAAACGGTTTGGCCTAGACTATAACCTAGGGACCCTTCATGTAGAGAACATAAGACTTAGGATTTTATTTGCATACGTCTTCTGTATTTGATCATTGCACTAACCGATTTCCTTTCGTTTGTGATCAGAATGCCGCCAAGAAGACCACCACCTTTGTTGCCACCACCACCGCATTCACCTCCACACACAGCAACACCATCATTATCCCCATCTCCGCCACCTCCACCTCTTCCACATACTCCACCTCATCAACCACCGCCCAACCACGAGTTGGATCCTGCTACTATCGCACTGGCCACTCTGCTGACCAGTCAACTGATGGAAGTGATCCCCGACATGATGAACAGAATAAGCAGCAACAACTCTGGCAATTCATCTGCTGAAGGCAGTGGTAATACCAGGAATCAACAGTACTACTCCTACAAGAACTTCATAGGATGCAAGCCACTTGGCTTTAGTGGCAGTGAGGGAGCTGTCGGCTTGATCCAATGGATCGAGAAGATGGAAACAACCCTCGACATCAGTGGTTGTTCGGATCATCTAAGGTGAGGTATGCTGCAGGCTCGTTCAACAAATGAGCGTTGACTTGGTGGAACGCCCAAGTACAAACCAGGGGACGGGATGAGGCATTGTCTATGCCTTGGGAAGAATTGAAGATTCTGATAAGGGCCGAGTTTTTCCCTAGAAACGAGCTGAATAAGGTTGTGACGGAGTTGCTCAATCATGTCATGATTGGTTCTGGGCATCTGGCCTACACCATAAGATTTCATAAGTTAGCGACATTGGCACCGGACATAGTGCCAATAGTGGAGAAACGGATCGAGCGGTATGTCGGTGGACTGCCGACTTGTATCCAAGGGCACGTGATTTCTGCTCACCCAACTACCCTAGAGATGGCTGTTACCCTGCTAGCAACATTGACAGATGTGATGGTTGCCTCCGGGACACTGAAGAAAGAGGCTGAGTCAAGCAAGCCTGCAAGCTCAAAGAAGCCGGACAGACACCCGGCTAAAAAACAAAAAGTGGTCAGGAACTATGTTGCGACCGCTCATGCCCAACAAGCTATACAACCCCCAGCTCTACAGATCAAGAGGCCGTATACTGGCACGGCTCCTTAATGTACAACGTGTTAGTATCATCATCCACCAACCGCCCAGTGCAGGCAATGCACTAACTGTGGGAGATTCGGTCATTGGGCCAATCAATGTAGGAGCACAGGGGCCCAGAACAAGAACAACAAGGCAGTGGTGATGCCTACTACTGCTGCTGATAACAGGTCCTGCTACACTTGTGGCGAACCTGGACATTTCTCGTGGGATTGTCGCAAGAGAATGTAACCAAGGGCTCAGGTTGCTAGAGGACGAGCCTTTCAAATTGGAGTTGCTGCTGCACGAAAGGACCCTAATGTGGTCACTGGTACATTTCTCTTATCTGACTTTTATGCATCTATATTATTTGACACTGGTGCGGATCAGAGTTTTATCTCAGCCGACTTTGCATGCCAACTTAAGCACATAGAGGAATCTTTGGACTCCCTTATATCATCGAGGTAACAAATGGCAAACAGATAACAGTTAACACAGTACTTAGGAACTGCCCACTGACACTTAATGAGCACACATTTTCCATTTATTTGATTCCAATGGAACTGGGCAGTTTTGACATCACTATCGGAATGGATTGGTTATCTCTTAACAGGATTAAAATCATCTGTTCCAAAACTCTATTACGTATTCCAGTGGAGAACAATCGGGTGTTAGAAATTCATGGAGATCAAGCAAATAGTAGTGTCAAATTAATATCGTGCATGAAGGCACGCAAGTATTAAGGAAACATTGTGTAGCATTCCTCGCTCATGTAATGGAGAAAGACAAGAAGACAATCAAGATTCAAGATGTACTAGTTGTCAAAGACTTTGCAGACGTGTTGTAACATCTGTGAAAATCCCAGGTAAAATTCGTATTAAAATCTTAGTATCCAGTCATTAACGAACGAAAACCAAGTTATTACGTATGTTGAGTCGATGGTATTTAAACAGACTAAGAAGACCATGATCAGTCATGGGTTTTCTGATATCGTAATGCGTATAAAATAATCGAGAAATAACAATAACACGAGAAAAACCCAATAGTTATGAAAAATTGAAAGTGTAAATTATACCCTGTTGATATTTAAAACAAATATTTTTAAGGTTTGAGTATAATCGATAATTTAAAAATATTCCAAATTTGTAAGAATGAATTAATGAAGAAAAAGGGAATATCAAATCTTGGGTATATTAATAAATACAAATTATTAACTATTTAGATAGTTATGCAATTATTAAATCTCAAAATTTTAATAAATTAAAATAAATATTTAAATAATTATAAAATGATCTTTTAATATTTTTAGAAATTTTATAAAATTTTATATATTTTAATATTAAAATAGTCGGGTCAAACCACAGGTCGAAACCGGGCTAACCCGGACCAAACCATGGCTCAAACCTAGGCTAACCTAGGCTGAACCATGGCCGAGCCACCCAGCCCAAGCGGCCAGGCCGCCCCAGCCTTGCCCAGCTAGTACCTCGGCCAAATGGCCAGACCTCGCAGCCAACCCTTGGCCTTCCGGCCAGCAACTCGGCCAAGCGGCCAAGGCCGCGGCCCACGTACCCGGCAATCACCTCGGCACCTTATCCGGGAAGCCCCAAGTCGCGATCAGGGAGGCGCCCCTCACCCTCGGCAACCATGCCCGGGAACAGCCCAGCTCGCGGCCGGCCTATCGGCCAGGCCTCTCGGCCACTCTCCTCGGAAGCAGCCCAGTCGCGACCCAGCTCCAGCCCCATCCTCGGCAACCTGCTCGGCAATGAGAGCCGCGGCCCAGGCGGCCGGCCTCGCGGCCAGGCGGCCAGAACTCGACCATGCGCCATGTCTTCCCGTGCCAGCGCCCATGCCATCGCTCGTGTCTCCCTGTGCCATTCGCCCATCCGCTCGTGTCTTCGGCCATTCAGCTCGTGTCTTCGGCCATCCGACCCATGACTTCGGCTGGTGCCAGCAACCACTATGTCTTCCGGCCCTCGGCCAGGCCGCCCGGCCCAGCGGCCCCTCGACCAGCACCTTATAATTTTTAAAAAAATTCCATTTTGTTTCTTTTCACCCCTAAACTTTATAAATTCACATTCTTAAGCCCCATCTTTATTTTATAAATATTATTACACCATTTTATTTATAAAAATTTGAAAGACTCTTTCACTAATTAAATTTTAATCAAAATGGTTAATTAAACATAATCATTTTACTTCTTAACCTACTAACCTATTAACCAACACTCTTGTCCCTTCCAACATCCTTGTCCCCCTCTCCTCTCTCCCCTCTTGGACGGCCAAGACACCCTCCCCCATGGGCATCCCCTCTTCAAATTTTCCTATAAATACCAAGCATAAGCCTCCCTTAAACCCTTGCACCAAATCCAACTTTTCTTTGGATTTCTAATGCTATCTCACTAATTCACCTCTCTTGAAGTCTTCTAAGATTTTCAAGGTAATAAACACTTGAACTAAATGTCCTTACATTATTTACATTATGTCTTCTACTTCTTCTTCTTCATCTTCTTCTTCTAATCCTCTAATTCTAAGTGGTTACCATGCTTGATAACACAAAGGTTTGTGTGTTGTGAGGTTTCCTAATAACTTGTCTTATGACAAGTAACCTATGATCAATCTATACACAAACATACTTTCAAGTTATGGATTCTTGCAATATTGATAACAAAAAGGTTTGTGTGTTTGTTCTCTACCAAACATCCAAACATACCTTCAATATTTGCCTTATTATTTTGAATGTTGATAACACAAAGGTTTTGTATAATTAGGGGTCTTTAATCAAAGATCAACAACTATACAAAACATACTTTCAACGTTTACCATGCTTTTATATTTTTAGCATTTTAATACATTCACAAATATATACTTGTAATTATTCAAACATATTACTTAAATGTGATTAACCCATTTAAGGTTTGACTTTAAATCAATATTACTTCAAAGTAATAAATTCATAAACCTTATTCCTAAACTTGATTATACGCATTACAAACTTAATCATTTTAAACCATCTTTGGTTTCATTATTTATTATTAGACCATCTGTGGTCCTATTATTATTAAACCATCCGTGGTTTCATTCGTAATTTGGTACGACTCAAAATAAAGAGTCGATTAAAAATGCCAAATTAAAAAGCGAACTGTGTTATGGCTTAGTATCCTTATTAAGTTGGAAGATAACAAGTTCGAGTAACGTATTATCATTTCTTATATGACTTAATGAAAGTCATGACTTTGCAACAACCCCAATCTATTAATCGGGTTGACGCATTTTTATAAAAATACTAAATATTAAATCCATCGTAAAACTCAACAAAAGTATATTTTCCTTATTATAGGGGTTTGAAGTTCGTGGTGACCATCAAGATCTTATTATCAATCACCTTCTATCATTCTACTACTAGTGAGTTTCATAGCCCCTCTTTTATTTTAATATTTTGGGGTGGAATACATGCTAGAAATCCTTACATCCATATGTGTTTAATTGTAATAGGCATTTTGTGATTACTTGAGTATACGTGTTTCTATCGTTTAAACTTCTTTAATATTCATGATGTACATTAGTAATATTTTGAGTGAAGTATACGTTTGACATCGTTTAAACTCATAATCATAAAATGCATGCTTTATGGTTAACCATTATTGGATGTATGTTATTATAAACTCTTTTTCTAACCATGCTTTATCGAGTCATAAACCTATGAACTCACCAACTATTTTTAGTTGACACTTGAGCATGTATTTCAGGAAATTAGCGTCATGGGAATATTTTGCAACAAGAAGATTTTGAAGATATTGTTTAATTTAGATTAGACTATATGGAGAAATCTTTCATGTTGTATTATTTTGGTCACATCATTTTGTAAAACTCTTGTTGATGTGTTATTTGAATTTACGTAATTCTCTTATGTATGTTTATTTGGATTATGAATGCAATTTAGTAAGTTTCTTTATAAACAATGTATTTGTAATCCAATTTCGTCTCGCCCTCGTGATTCCGCTTTAGCGGGGGTGTGACAGATTGGTATCAGAGCCATTGGTTATAGAGAATTAGGTTGCATGAAACCTAGACTATAACTTATAGCTCATCCTAGGACTTACATGGACTCTATGTGCTACTTTACTCGAACTACTTGATTCCCGTATGTGCCTACTTGCTTACTTGTTAGAAATAAGTTCCTTAGAAATTAAGTATTCCATTAAGAATGCCGTAGATTATAAAAGCCTTAGTAGATCCTACAATTTTTACTTCTTCCTATTATATAACAATGTAACACACCTAATATGTATGTATGACAAAAATATGTTGGACACTCTCACACTCAAAAACAAAATTTTTACTCTATTCTCGTTAGAGCTAAGTTTGTATAAACGGACATGTATTAACTGGAAGGGCGAATGCCGGTAGTTGAGACTCCTGTCTAGGAAAGCGATTCGTATAAATCCCCGACATACTGCGGGACCAGTCTAGCTTTCCTGGGGATTCTCGATGAGAACATTCTAACCTATAGGCCAAAGCATGTCATACCAAACGTTGTACGAACTATACGGCTCTAATAAGTCAACGGCAATTCCTTTGGGTTGCCATTCCGCTTCACTTTGAAGCCAACTTCATTGATTTATATAAATTCCAAATTGTTGCTATACTCGTATTCATATGTCAACCTAAAATAGCAAGAACCAAAGTGATCATGCAAGTCAAACCACCATTACGAGTGCACGCGTAATCGCCATTTGAAATGCATGAAAATTTTGGCAATTCCTATTCTTAGTTCACTATTAATATGGGTTCCTAATCTTATAATTTTCAAAACATGGGTTATGACCAACACGATAAACCCTTCCATTTTGACAAAAGGATGATCCATACTCTTGCACACACCAAGAGCTCAAATCAAGAATATAATGAATAAATTACTACATTAAATGAAATACTAAATCATTTCCTTTCAACTTCATAGCTAATGGCTCCAACAAAAAGAGGGCGAAAACCAAAGGATAAGGGACCAGTGGACAATGCAAATACTACTATTCCAATGACACCCGACGATATCGAAAGACTAGTGGAAGCTCGAATAGCCGCAGCTATACCCGGCATACTTGCTCGAGCAAACTCGAACTCGGGAAACAACAATAACAACCACAACACCAACAATAGCAACACCACCGACCCCGAAACCAGTAATGCAAGAAAAGGCTGTACGTACAAGCACTTCATGTCCTGCAAACCAAAGGATTACTATGGCAATGACGGGGCCATAGGACTACTAAAATGGATAGATAAGATCCAAGCAGTTTTCCGTATTTCTGAATGCCTTGAAACCCACAAGGTTCGTTATGCTGCAAACTCCTTCCAAGGGAAGGCCTTGAACTGGTGGAACAATCAAATACAGGCTCGGGGTGTTGAGGAGGCGGAAACTATGGGTTGGGAAGAATTCAAAGCCCTACTACTAGAAGAATACTGCCCCATCAACGAACTGCAAAAATTGGAGAACGAATTCTGGCACCTCACAATGAAAGGTGCTGAACTAATGGCCTATAACGACCGATTCCATGAACTCTCGAGTTTATTACCACACATGGTAAACTCGGAAGCTCGGAAAATCGAACGTTATATCTGGGGACTTGCACCCCAAATTGGAAGCATGGTTACCGCTTCTAAGCCAACCACACTCAAAAGTGCCATCCTTTTGGCCGGTCAAATTAGGGACCATCTGGTGAGGACTAATGCTTTCGAGAACAAGAACTCGGGAGAAAAGAGGAAGTCTGATAACACCACCCCATCCAACCTCACCAACCATTCCAATCAACCCAACCACTCCAAAAGGCACAACAACAACAAGAAACCCGCAACTGCCCGTAACTATGGGGCAGTTAATCAAGAAAAGAGGAACCAACATGCACCTAAGTGTGCGAAATGCAACTACTTTCACTTTGGAGCTTGTCTCGTCTGCTCCAAGTGTGGGAAACCCGGACATCAAGCAAACAACTGCCGGAGCAACCCAACCCCGCGTGCCTGCTATGGATGTGGAAGCCCCGACCACATGCTCAACACTTGTCCAAAGAGGCCACAAAGATCTGGAGCTGCCAACCAACCACCTCGGGGAAGAGCTTTCGTCATGGGAGCTCAGGAAGCCCGTGAAGACAACAATGTTGTCACTGGTACGTTCCTTGTAAACGATCATTTAGCATCTATTTTATTTGATACTGGCGCTGATAAAAGTTTCATATCAACTAAGTTTGAGCATATTGTAAACCAAAAATCTACCCCATTAACTGAAATGTACACCATAGAACTAGCCAACGGAAAACTATTAACTGCACGAAAAATCCTCAAAGGTTGCGTCCTTAACTATGACGGTCACTCGTTCTACTTAGACCTCATTCCCATCCAACTTGGAAGTTTCGATGTAGTCGTTGGAATGGACTGGTTGTCCAAACATCAAGCCGAAATCCAATGTCACCTAAAAATTGTTCGAGTCCCACTACCGAACGGGGAAACCTTGGAGATTCAAGGAGAAATATCGAGTGGAAAACTACACCTCATTTCCGCTATGAAGGCACGTAAGTACCTAAAGAAGGATTGTCAAGCCTTCCTTGCCCACGTCAAAGTCAAGGACCAAGAAGAGAAGAAAATCGAAGACATACCTATAGTCCGAGACTTTCCCGACGTATTTCCCGATGAACTACCTGGATTACCACCCGTGCGACAAGTGGAATTTCGTATCGATCTGATTCCAGGAGCAGCACCGATAGCAAGGACACCCTATCGTCTTGCACCATCCGAGATGCAAGAGTTATCAAGTCAATTACAAGAACTTTTGGATCGAGGGTTCATTCGCCCGAGCTTCTCGCCATGGGGAGCACCCATTCTATTCGTCAAAAAGAAGGATGGATCTTTTCGAATGTGCATTGACTATAGGGAGCTCAACAAAGTAACCATCAAAAACCGCTATCCTCTTCCTCGGATTGATGACTTGTTTGATCAATTACAAGGATCTAGGTACTTCTCGAAGATAGACCTTCGGTCGGGTTATCACCAATTAAGAATTCACGAAGACGACATCCCAAAGACCGCATTCAGAACAAGATACGGGCACTACGAATTCCTAGTAATGCCCTTCGGACTCACCAATGCTCCTGCGGTATTCATGGACCTAATGAACCGTGTATGCAAGCCTTACCTCGACAAGTTCGTGATCGTATTCATCGACGACATCCTTATATACTCACAAAACGAGGAAGATCATAAACAACACCTAAAGCTAATACTCCAACTCTTGGCAAAGGAGAAACTATATGCCAAGTTTTCCAAATGCGAGTTCTGGTTAAAGGAAGTTCACTTCCTTGGTCATGTGGTTAATGATAAGGGTATTCAGGTCGACCCAAGCAAGATTGAGGCGGTAAAGAAATGGGAAGCACCGACAACCCCGACAGAAATCCGACAATTCTTAGGGCTGGCCGGATACTATCGTAGATTCATTGAAAACTTCTCTAAAATAGCCAAACCATTAACTATGCTCACCCAAAAGGAGCAAAAGTACAATTGGGGAAGAGAACAAGAAGAAGCCTTTCAGTTACTGAAACACAAATTATGCCAAGCCCCGATCCTATCACTCCCCGACGGCACTGATAACTTTGTCGTGTACTGTGATGCATCGCACCAAGGTCTCGGTTGCGTGTTGATGCAAAAAGACAAAGTTATTGCATATGCATCCCGGCAACTCAAAGTGCATGAAAAGAACTACACCACTCATGACTTGGAGTTAGGAGCCGTTATCTTTGCTTTAAAAATCTGGAGACACTACCTCTACGGTACCAAGTGTATTATATACACCGATCACAAAAGCCTCCAACACATCCTTGATCAAAAAATGTTGAATATGCGTCAAAGAAGATGGGTTGAATTACTCAACGACTACGATTGTGACATACGCTACCATCCAGGTAAAGCAAACGTGGTGGCTGATGCACTAAGTAGAAAAGAGAGGATCAAACCCGTTCGCGTACGCGCCTTGGGTATGACAATACAAACCTCTCTCAAAACCCAAATTCTTGAAGCACAAAAGGAAGCTCTAAAGGCAAAGGAACTCAAAGAAGAACTGCTATGCGGGGCGGAGAAGAGACTAGAACTAAAGGAAGATGATGTGTTATATTTCCAAGAAAGAATGTGGGTTCCCGAGCTGAACAACATCCGAGAGCTCATTTTTCATGAAGCCCACAAATCCAAATACTCCGTTCATCCGGGCGCCGACAAAATGTATAAAGATCTCAAGGAATACTATTGGTGGCCCGGGATGAAGAAAGACATCGCTCTATATGTCGGAAAGTGCCTAACCTGTTCTAAGGTTAAGGCCGAACATCAAAAACCATCGGGTATGCTACAACAACCCGAGATTCCACAATGGAAATGGGAGCAAATTTCCATGGATTTCATCACCAAACTACCACGTACCCCTAGTGGTTACGATTCTATATGGGTCATCGTCGATCGATTGACGAAATCCGCTCACTTCTTGCCCATTAGAGAGGATTTTAAGATGGAGAAACTTGCAAAACTGTACATCACCGAAATCATCACAAGGCACGGCGTGCCCATGTCAATCATCTCCGACCGAGATAGTCGATTTACCTCCCGATTTTGGCAATCCATGCAAAAGGCACTCGGAACTCGTCTTGATCTTAGCACCGCTTATCATCCACAAACCGATGGCCAAACTGAAAGAACAATCCAAACCTTGGAAGATATGCTTAGGTGTTGTGTGGTAGACTTTGGTGGAAGTTGGGATAACCATCTTCCATTAATTGAATTCTCGTATAATAATAGTTACCATACAAGCATCAAGTGTGCACCGTTCGAAGCCTTATACGGACGGAAATGTCGATCTCCCGTATGTTGGGCAGAAATCGGGGAAAGTCAAATAACCGGTCCGGAGATCATTCAAGAAACGACGGATAAGATTGCACAAATTAAAGACCGAATCAAAGCCGCTAGGGATCGTCAGAAAAGCTACGCCGACAATCGAAGAAAACCGTTAGAATTTGCAATTGGCGATAAGGTAATGTTAAAGGTGTCTCCATGGAAAGGTGTCGTGCGATTCGGAAAGAAGGGCAAGCTAGCTCCAAGATACGTTGGACCTTTTGAAATCCTCGATAGAATTGGTCCCGTGGCCTACAAACTTCAATTACCACAAGAGCTCGGTGGAGTTCATGATACCTTCCATGTGTCAAATCTGAAGAAATGCTTATCGGACGAGACCTTGATCATTCCACTGGATGAGGTTCGACTCGACGACAAACTCCACTTCATTGAAGAACCAATTGAAGTTATGGATCGAGATGTGAAGATGTTAAAGCGAAGCCGTATTCCAATCGTTAAAGTTAGATGGAACTCTAAGCGCGGACCTGAATTCACTTGGGAAAGGGAGGACCATATGAAGAATAAATATCCTCAATTATTCACGGGCGCTCCTACCTTGGTAAATAAAGGCCGAATTTCGGGACGAAATTCTTTCAACCGGGGGAGACTGTAACATCTGTGAAAATCCCAGGTAAAATTCGTATTAAAATCTTAGTATCCAGTCATTAACGAACGAAAACCAAGTTATTACGTATGTTGAGTCGATGGTATTTAAACAGACTAAGAAGACCATGATCAGTCATGGGTTTTCTGATATCGTAATGCGTATAAAATAATCGAGAAATAACAATAACACGAGAAAAACCCAATAGTTATGAAAAATTGAAAGTGTAAATTATACCCTGTTGATATTTAAAACAAATATTTTTAAGGTTTGAGTATAATCGATAATTTAAAAATATTCCAATTTGTAAGAATGAATTAATGAAGAAAAAGGGAATATCAAATCTTGGGTATATTAATAAATACAAATTATTAACTATTTAGATAGTTATGCAATTATTAAATCTCAAAATTTTAATAAATTAAAATAAATATTTAAATAATTATAAAATGATCTTTTAATATTTTTAGAAATTTTATAAAATTTTATATATTTTAATATTAAAATAGTCGGGTCAAACCACAGGTCGAAACCGGGCTAACCCGGACCAAACCATGGCTCAAACCTAGGCTAACCTAGGCTGAACCATGGCCGAGCCACCCAGCCCAAGCGGCCAGGCCGCCCCAGCCTTGCCCAGCTAGTACCTCGGCCAAATGGCCAGACCTCGCAGCCAACCCTTGGCCTTCCGGCCAGCAACTCGGCCAAGCGGCCAAGGCCGCGGCCCACGTACCCGGCAATCACCTCGGCACCTTATCCGGGAAGCCCCAAGTCGCGATCAGGGAGGCGCCCCTCACCCTCGGCAACCATGCCCGGGAACAGCCCAGCTCGCGGCCGGCCTATCGGCCAGGCCTCTCGGCCACTCTCCTCGGAAGCAGCCCAGTCGCGACCCAGCTCCAGCCCCATCCTCGGCAACCTGCTCGGCAATGAGAGCCGCGGCCCAGGCGGCCGGCCTCGCGGCCAGGCGGCCAGAACTCGACCATGCGCCATGTCTTCCCGTGCCAGCGCCCATGCCATCGCTCGTGTCTCCCTGTGCCATTCGCCCATCCGCTCGTGTCTTCGGCCATTCAGCTCGTGTCTTCGGCCATCCGACCCATGACTTCGGCTGGTGCCAGCAACCACTATGTCTTCCGGCCCTCGGCCAGGCCGCCCGGCCCAGCGGCCCCTCGACCAGCACCTTATAATTTTTAAAAAAATTCCATTTTGTTTCTTTTCACCCCTAAACTTTATAAATTCACATTCTTAAGCCCCATCTTTATTTTATAAATATTATTACACCATTTTATTTATAAAAATTTGAAAGACTCTTTCACTAATTAAATTTTAATCAAAATGGTTAATTAAACATAATCATTTTACTTCTTAACCTACTAACCTATTAACCAACACTCTTGTCCCTTCCAACATCCTTGTCCCCCTCTCCTCTCTCCCCTCTTGGACGGCCAAGACACCCTCCCCCATGGGCATCCCCTCTTCAAATTTTCCTATAAATACCAAGCATAAGCCTCCCTTAAACCCTTGCACCAAATCCAACTTTTCTTTGGATTTCTAATGCTATCTCACTAATTCACCTCTCTTGAAGTCTTCTAAGATTTTCAAGGTAATAAACACTTGAACTAAATGTCCTTACATTATTTACATTATGTCTTCTACTTCTTCTTCTTCATCTTCTTCTTCTAATCCTCTAATTCTAAGTGGTTACCATGCTTGATAACACAAAGGTTTGTGTGTTGTGAGGTTTCCTAATAACTTGTCTTATGACAAGTAACCTATGATCAATCTATACACAAACATACTTTCAAGTTATGGATTCTTGCAATATTGATAACAAAAAGGTTTGTGTGTTTGTTCTCTACCAAACATCCAAACATACCTTCAATATTTGCCTTATTATTTTGAATGTTGATAACACAAAGGTTTTGTATAATTAGGGGTCTTTAATCAAAGATCAACAACTATACAAAACATACTTTCAACGTTTACCATGCTTTTATATTTTTAGCATTTTAATACATTCACAAATATATACTTGTAATTATTCAAACATATTACTTAAATGTGATTAACCCATTTAAGGTTTGACTTTAAATCAATATTACTTCAAAGTAATAAATTCATAAACCTTATTCCTAAACTTGATTATACGCATTACAAACTTAATCATTTTAAACCATCTTTGGTTTCATTATTTATTATTAGACCATCTGTGGTCCTATTATTATTAAACCATCCGTGGTTTCATTCGTAATTTGGTACGACTCAAAATAAAGAGTCGATTAAAAATGCCAAATTAAAAAGCGAACTGTGTTATGGCTTAGTATCCTTATTAAGTTGGAAGATAACAAGTTCGAGTAACGTATTATCATTTCTTATATGACTTAATGAAAGTCATGACTTTGCAACAACCCCAATCTATTAATCGGGTTGACGCATTTTTATAAAAATACTAAATATTAAATCCATCGTAAAACTCAACAAAAGTATATTTTCCTTATTATAGGGGTTTGAAGTTCGTGGTGACCATCAAGATCTTATTATCAATCACCTTCTATCATTCTACTACTAGTGAGTTTCATAGCCCCTCTTTTATTTTAATATTTTGGGGTGGAATACATGCTAGAAATCCTTACATCCATATGTGTTTAATTGTAATAGGCATTTTGTGATTACTTGAGTATACGTGTTTCTATCGTTTAAACTTCTTTAATATTCATGATGTACATTAGTAATATTTTGAGTGAAGTATACGTTTGACATCGTTTAAACTCATAATCATAAAATGCATGCTTTATGGTTAAACATTATTGGATGTATGTTATTATAAACTCCTTTTCTAACCATGCTTTATCGAGTCATAAACCTATGAACTCACCAACTATTTTTAGTTGACACTTGAGCATGTATTTCAGGAAATTAGCGTCATGGGAATATTTTGCAACAAGAAGATTTTGAAGATATTGTTTAATTTAGATTAGACTATATGGAGAAATCTTTCATGTTGTATTATTTTGGTCACATCATTTTGTAAAACTCTTGTTGATGTGTTATTTGAATTTACGTAATTCTCTTATGTATGTTTATTTGGATTATGAATGCAATTTAGTAAGTTTCTTTATAAACAATGTATTTGTAATCCAATTTCGTCTCGCCCTCGTGATTCCGCTTTAGCGGGGGTGTGACACGTGTTTCCGGATGATTTACCGGGATTGCCACCTGAGCGATCCGTGCAATTCCGAATCGACTTGATTCCAGGAGCAGTTCCTGTGGCTAAGTCTCATTATAGACTCGCACCTTCAGAAATGCAAGAACTGTCCAATCAATTATAAGAGTTACTAGACAAAGGGTTCATTCGATCGAGTTTCTCACCATGGGGAACTCCGGTCCTGTTTGTTAAGAAAAAGGATGGATCCTTCAGAATGTGTATTGATTACAGAGAACTAAACAAGCTCACCGTCAAGAATCGGTACACGTTACCGAGGATTGATGATCTGTTTGATCAATTACAGGGAGCTCAGTATTTTTCAAAGATAGACCTTCGTTCAGGCTATCACCAGCTCAGGATACAAGAGGAAGACATACCAAAGACGGCCTTTCGTACGATATGGTCACTACGAGTTCATGGTGATGCCATTTGGATTGACGAACGCACTGGTAGTGTTCACGGATCTTATGAACTAGGTGTGTAAGCCGTATTTAGATCAATTTGTTATTGTATTTATTGATGATATATTGATCAATTCAAAGAACGAGAAGGAACATGAACAACATCTCAAGACAATCTTGGAACTTCTAAAGAACGAACAACTTTATGCCTAATTCTCCAAGTGTGAATTTTGGCTAAGAGAGGTTCAGTTCTTGGGTCACGTGATAAACAGTGATGGGATTCATGTGGACCCTGCCAAGATCGAAGCAATCAAGAATTGGGACGTTCTCACAACACCAACTGCAATCAGATCATTTCTGGGTATGGCGGGTTATTATAGGAAATTCATTTCGAATTTCTCTAAGATAGCCTTGCCACTCACAAAAGTCACTCAGAAAAGTGAACCATCCGTGTGGACTCAGAAACAAGAAGATGCGTTCCAAACACTAAAACAAAGATTGTGCAATGCTCCAATCTTAACACTCCCTAAAGGCAACGATGACTTTGTGGTTTATTGTGATGCTTCCCAACAGGGATTCAGTTGTGTTTTAATGAAATGAGACAAAGTCATTGCCTACGCGTCACGACTGCTGAAGATACATTAGAAAAACTATATGACGCATGACTTGGAATTGGCAGCTGTTGTCTTTGCCTTAAAGATTTGGAGGCATTACCTGTATGGTACAAAATGCACAATCTTCACAGATCACAAGAGCTTAAAACATATATTTGATACAAAATGCAGCTGTTGAAGATACATGAGAAAAACTATACGACGCATCACTTGGAATTGGCAGCTGTTGTCTTCGCCTTAAAGATTTGGAGGCATTACCTGTATGGTACAAAATGCACAATCTTCACAGATCACAAGAGCTTAAAACATATATTTGATAAGAAGGAGCTTAACATGCGACAGAGATGTTGGGCTGAGCTCCTGAACGATTACGATTG
This sequence comes from Mikania micrantha, assembly GCA_009363875.1. Classification (NCBI taxonomy): domain Eukaryota; kingdom Viridiplantae; phylum Streptophyta; class Magnoliopsida; order Asterales; family Asteraceae; genus Mikania; species Mikania micrantha. The sequence goes on along the minus strand of CM018694.1, from coordinate 50,944,072 downwards.
TGTGATCAAATACCATCCAGGCAAAGCTAATGTTGTTGCAGACGCTTTGAGCCGGAAGGAAAGAGTCAAACCCTTGCGTGTTAGAGCAATGGGAATGACTGTGCAAACCAGTCTGAGAGATCAAATCCTGCAAGCACAACAAGAGACAGTGGCAAGAAACAATTTAAGGAACAAACTCGACTGTGGAGCCGAGAAACATTTCGAGACAAAACAAGATGGAGTTATCTATTACCAGGACCGTGTATGGATCCCTGCGGTAGATGAACTCTGGAAGTTTATACTTGATGAGGCACACAAAACACGTTATTCTGTTCATCCTGGTGCTGATAAGATGTATCACGATCTTAGGTATAATACCCGTAAAAACTTAACAATTAAATAAATAAATAAAATACTAAATATTAATTAAATTAAAACTCAATAAACAAAATTAAATGATAAAGATAAATTAATAAAGTTCTAACAAATTTAATTATAAGTTTCGATGAATTAGCATGGCAAGTTAATTACCGAACATTTTGACAACTGGGATAATTAAACTATTTAAATTAACAACATTCAACTCAGTTATTTTAAACAAAACAAAATAAATGTTCTAATTGTATACCTAATGTTTAGAATAGTGAAAATTTCATTTAAATGTCACTATATTAACTTGGTAACATCTAATCAAATATCAATCGACTCACACTCGCAACCGTATTCAACTGAAATGAATACTGACATAGAAACCAACCCATACCAGAACTATATTTTGATTCTATTTATTTTATAATAATAATAATAATAATAATAATAATAATAATAATAATAATAAAAGATTTCGAAAGCTTCCTTTGTAAGTTTTGCAAACCGACGTAACACAAATATATATATAAATTTGTCTGAATGTTCTACAAACTATTATTTCATTTAATCTCCAAGCACAAACCATAATATTGATCCTCCGAGAAAAAAAAACACCACCACTTCATCATCGATTGGAAGCTCCGATCGATCGTCACGAGCTCCGCTCCTATACTATCTCCTTTATCGGCTCATCATCGTACTACGGCTAAGGTAAAACCATTTCGAATTCAGTAAATCCGGTTAATACACCAGAATATTCTGTTAAGTTTACTTGGATAAACCGGTCTCAAATCCGGTTAGAAAACCGTAGTTTTAGTGATCACGTTCGGTTTAATCGCCAAATACAAAAACTTATTTAAACAAACAATGAAGTTATGGATCATAATCTTGATATACACACACATATTTACTCGTATATATAGGTGCCAAGATTGTTTTCTAAAACCTGGGAAGGAATTGAAAAAAAAATAATAAGATCAGGTGGCATGAAGTTTAAATCATAAACAAACCAATTTGCTTACATTTTATAGCCTATGGCCCTATGCTACTCGGTTGGGGGCCATTTGTTATGTGAAAGGTGGCGAGTTTGATCCCATTTGAAAACTGAGTTTTTGTTTAATTTACTTAGAAACCAGATGGGCAAAGTCAATAATTTATAAACTTCCAAAATGAGAAAATTTACAAATGAGATATTTGCTGACATGTTGAAGACTTTGGAATTTGATTTGGGAGGTTAAGAGTTTGAATACGCTTTCATTCATATTTTTTATTATTATTTTTAAAAACCGTTTCTATTGAAAACAATAAAACCAGCGATTATGATATACAAACGTTGATAAATGACTTTATAAAATAAATTAATCCGACCGATTAAATGTTAAAAAGTTCAAATCACATAATTCAAACCGATTACGCATAAGAATTAATTTGTTTATACTAACATTAAATTTAAACAAAAACACAGAATTCTGAATCGCCAGAAGATTTGATTACGGCTGTATTATCTTAATACTTGCTGATAAATTTGCTACGACTAAGGTGTGGATTTCGTTTATTTAACTCTAAGTATAAATTTTGATGTTCGTTGTTGTACGGATTTTCTTTTCGTTACTTATAGTATATTTTGTTTGCCTCGTTTTTTTTATTCATGTGATTAAGTTAAGCCATTTGGTTTTTCGAGCATTCATTGGTTCCAATTCTGATTTATTATGCATGCGATATAATTACCAAATTTGTATCCATTATCGCATGTTCCGTTAGATTGGCGTATGAATTGCTTCATGCGACCTTGTTTAGATATTTGATTGTTCTGTATTTGTAATTTGTTTCGATTCTGATGCCCGAGCAAAGCCTCCGGTAGGTGATTCTACCGGTGTGTCATTGGGGCATCAATGGCCTAGCACTTTTCGTGACGGTGTGATTGGTTCACGGCATCTCCATTAGTACTCTGATAGTACATTGTGCACCTACTGAATTCTGGGGAGGCGTATAGATCGGTCCTAGGATAATTATTTTCTTTTGGGTGAGTGTTGGTGTGTGCCCACATACAGCTCACAATTTGGTACATTAGGCCGACGGGTCTGTGTACACCATTTGTTCTGTTTTGTGCTCAAATGAGTATCTCCTTACCATACGACTTAATTGATTATGTATTCGTTCTGATTAGTTGAAATTGTTTATTCGTATGGTTAGTTCGTTCCGAAATTCATTATCCAATGTTTGTAATTATTATTACAGATGCTTCCGCTGACGTTGTTATTTTCATAATTGTTGTTCCCTTTCCATTTCTTTATTTATTTATTTTTTTCAGATTTCACCATCATTAATATTGTTCTTCCGTTACTGAGCAAATTTTTGGCTCATCCGTATTTCTCTTTGTTGCTTTCTTTGTTTCTAAAACAGGTACTCATGGGATTCGAGAGTTGTGTGAACAGAAGATAAAAGATTAGAAAGTTGATTCTGATAGTAAATGATCCAATTAGATATTTTGTATTTAATTAGTGTTAATTCCCTAAATATGGAAATGTGCATTGTTCTGATTTCTGTAATAGTGACACATCAGCTCTGGCTAGGTTGGGGTGTCGCATTAGGTCATTTTATTGGTGGCCGAGCATGAAAAAGGATGTGGCTACTTATGTCGGTGAGTGTGGACATGTGACAAAGTCAAAGCTGAACACCAGAAACCATCAGGTTTGCTGAAACAACCAGAGATACCACAATGGAAGTGGGAACAAATAGCTATGGACTTCATTACCAAGCTACTCCGCACTTCCAGCGGACATGATTCTATATGGGTCATCATTGATCGATTGACCAAGTCCTCACATTTCTTACCAATTCAGGAAAACTACAAGATGGAGATACGAGCAAGACTTTACGTTAATGAAATAGTAGTGCGGCATGGTGTGCCACTATCTATTATTTAAGGCCGGGAAAGTCGATTTACATCGAGGTTCTGGCAATCATTACAACAATCCTTAGGGACAAGTGTGAACTTGAGCACCTCTTACCATCCACAAACGGATGGTCAAAGCGAGCGAATAATTCAAACCCTAGAGGACATGTTGAGGACATGCGACCTAGACTTCGGTGGAACTTGGGACAATCATTTACCATTCATCGAGTTCTCCTACAACAATAGCTACCACAGCAGTATCGGATGTCTCCAATTTGTTGGACTGAAGTGGGAGATAACAGAATCACTGGGCTTGAACTTATCCAGGAGACTACTGATAAGATAGCCCAGATTCAATAGAGACTACAAGCAACACGAAGCCGCCAAAAGAATTACGCAGACAGACAGCGAAAGCTTGTGGAATTCAAGGTGGGTGACCGAGTCATGTTGAAAGTGTCCCCATGGAGAGGCGTGGTTCGTATTGGGTCTAAGTGCAAGTTAGAACCAAGGTATGTCGGACCGTTCGAGATAACCCAACGGATTGGTCCTATGGCATACAGACTCAGACTTCCTGTTGAACTCAGCGGGGTACACGATGTATTCCATGTATCCAATCTCAAGAAATGCCTAGATGATGAGTCGTTAGTCATCCCATTAGAAGAAATACATGTTGATGAGCAATTACACTTCATCGAAGAACCTGTAGAAATTATGGATTGTGAGGTCAAGAGACTAAAACAAAGCTGTATTCCTATTGTGTATGTTCGTTGGAACTCCAAACGCGGACCATAGTTTACTTGGGAGCGTGAGGATCACATGAAAATAAAGTATCCCCACCTTTTGAAGAAGTAGTGCCCGGCAATGATACTTAAATTTCGGGATGAAATTTCTTTAATAAGGGGAGACTGTGACAACTAGTACCAGATCGTCCGGCAAGTCCGTACGGTACGTGTACTTTCACTATTCACTGTGTTCAATTACAATGTGCAAACAGTTGTGAGATAACAAGACTAAGAAAACAAAGAACAGTTGTATGTGTTTAAGTAAAAATTTAAATACACTAAATACAACAACTCATGTGAAACAACAGTGTGAAAACAAATGACAAAAGCTTATCGGTTGCGATCTGATGTCCACAAATAACAGGAATGATATGGCCGACAAAACAGTTATAACAATGTAACAATAAGTGGGTTTAGTTGAGTCCGTCTGTGAGGAAATACAATTCAAATAACAATTCAGTATTGTTTACGAAAAATGAACTGACAGCGTGTTTGCGTGGATGACGATTCATACAAACATATTTGTGAGTTTAACGTTCTGAATGATGACTGAAAAGTAGAAAAAAAAGTCAGAAAGTAAAGCCGTTGTCGTGTTCGTTCAAATGACGATTAGAACGAATACTCGCGATGGCAATACGATCTGACGAAACGAAATTAATAAATGATTTCGAAATAATAAAATAAGGAAAATAAACAACAAGGATTTCACTAGGAATTACCACCATAGAAAGATATTAAAAAACCATTTATTTAAAGTACGTAAAATACGCGTATTACGTTCCGTAATTGTAACGAAATCAAGAACCGAGCAAACCGAACGAACCCGAACACACATGGGGTATATAAACCCAAAATAGCACACTTTCTCCTCATTTATTACACCTTCACTCTCTCTAACCCTCAAACCCGATTTCCTCTCTCTCTAAATTTTCAACACAAAAACTACCATATCTCCTTCAATTCTTGGCCAAATCTTGCAAATAAGCTATCAAATCGAAGCTCTCCACATCCTCTATGTGAAAGTACAACAGATCGGAAGCAAAATACACCGAATCGAAGGTAAATAGAGCTGCAAGTTTCGGATTTCTTGGGTTTTCACCCCACTCAACCAAAACCAAGTTTTAGTCAGTTGAAACACCGCTTTTCTCGAACCACACACTTTAAAAACAAGTTCCGTTCATAGACCCATTGAATCCCATCATCGATCTGACCAAAACTCGAAATCGCCATTTTCTTAGCTTAACCCCGACCTGTGCGAATGACCAGAACCGAATGGAGCTGACCGAATGAACCAAGGAACGAATGGATACTCACATTCGCATGGACACGTTGACCGAATGGGTTGCCGAGCAAATGGCTGATTCGTGGGGTCCCCATTCGCAGGAGTTCTCTTCGCATGAGATCCATTCGCACGGATAATTCCTATTCGGATGGATCGATCATTCACCCCAGGAAACTTGGTACTTATTCGCACAGAGATGGTCATTCGTGCTGCACAATTCATTCGCCCCAAGAATTGGAAATAATAAGCTTGAAACAACTCCACATACATTGTGTTAAAGGTGTAAACTAGTTTAATACAAAGTTGACAAAGTGAATCACTAGGGAAACCAATGCTATCTAAACCTTTTGGTAAATAGTTAATTAGTAGTTTGGAAAATTCTATCATAATAATACTTTCAAATAAGGATAACATTTTGGTTAACACCCAAGTGACATTCTAAGTTTTACACTTAGAAAACAAGTTTATTTTCAAAATAACACCGTATGTCAAAACTATAATTCAAGACTAAAACATTAACAACAAACACTTCAATATATTAACAATTAACCTTAAACGGTTAAGTGTTAGTATATATATAACACCACAAGAGAATTAGGACTAAACGAATAACAAGGAATCATAGGTTAACCAACTTTAGGGTTAACACGCACACATACCCATAACTTATACTTATAAGTTACACGCAATTGAAATCAATACAGGATCGTGAAAACTACCTCAAGAACAACAACGAGCGCGTGCATTTTGCTATTCTTAGTCAACCACATCAACTACAAGGTGAGTTCATACGCCCCTTTTCTAATCTTTCTGATTTTAAATGAGTGGCTGAGAAACATGCTAACACTTTTAAATTATTAAAAGTTTTAGTACATTATTTAAACCTCATGGGATTTAGATAATAAAGATGTTATCTTTATTATCACACTTATATCAAAATCAATGTGTATGCTTGTGTGTGTGCATTAACAACAACGACATCAAGGATGCTTCACTTCAACATAATTTCATGAATGCATCCAAACTTATAAATAACTCAATTCAAATAAGATTTAATCTTATGACACTTTGTTATTAACACTGGGATAGTAATGGGATAACATTGAGATAATTACAAGAATTAACAAGAATGGCATGATGATAATACAACTTCATGATACCGTTCACCACCTGAGTTAACTAGGTGTAGTAAGACTAGTTCTTACAACACTACATTCACAACAGGGTGAAGACTATGAGAAAACACTGAGACAATTACAAGTGACATAACGAATGATAATCATGATAACTTAATTTCATGAAGATGATATCATTCACCACATTTATTGACACTGTGTAATAAGACAGGTTCTTATAACACATTTATAAAACTATGAGATCACATAACACTGATAACAGATAACATTGAGGCAATAACATTGGGAACACAATCAATAATTACCATTCAGATTGTTTGTATTATATCACAACAATCATGTGTTCATGAGTTCATGTCCAGTCGTAAGTCCCTTACAAGAGAATTTGTTTACTAGTTAATTTAGTGCGACTAAACCGACGATAAAGTAGTGGTACCATAGGTTTGACAACCTGCCGGCGAGTGAGGCCGGTACATTGATCGTATTTTATCATTGGCCGGTATCGTATGACTTGTAACAGGGCGGCATCAGTCAGGTTTGGTAAATGACACATGGTGATAATAAGCTACAGAAAATAATTGTAATTAAATACTTTGATTCTATTAGCTGGTAAACTCAGGGATTGTTTTCTCTCATGTCATATTACTAGTAATAACTTCGTTGAAGGCACTGAGAATACAAATGGGATAGAGGTAAATTGGATGCATGGTGGTCTGATTACGTGAGGACCACAATGGATCCCATTTATGCTCTATACATTCAAGATTGAGAACAATATCAACTAGTTAACTGTCCCTCCTATCACTAGAAGTGAAATACGGTTAACCCTACAATTGAGAGAATAATAATAAGGATAAGATTTGACTAATCTATTTTCCTTAAAACATTGAGGGTTTATCATCACTTAGGTTTTGATAACTTACTTCCCTCATACTCTTTTATTCTACACATATAACACTACGGATGATGAACACAATTTATGGGTGAATATCAAATGGGGTAAACACATGTGAGATAGAAATGGGTATCCATAATTGTACCGCAAGTGGTGTCAAATTCTGTTGAGCATGTGGTGGGATGTCGGCTGGGGCTTGTTCCCCTACATAAGCCCTATATATAAGCATGCCTGATTTGGGTGAAACACTATTTGTAAGTATAACTATGGAGAGGACATTGTGTGAGACAAATGAGACAATTATCAATAAGACTTGTGTGTAAAATTGTGACTATAAATAACAATAAATCAATTGTTTTCAATTACTAAACTTATGAAGTCACCAACCTAGTGTTGACTTTGTTTAAATGCATGTTTTTTCAGGTGACGAACAGGTTTAGTCACCAAGCATTTAGGACTTAAGCTAGAGCACTTTAGAAGAGACCTAGCTTACTTTTGTGATGTGCATATTTTTGAATGACATAACTTTGAATCATCTTTTGTAAATCTTATGCAGATACAAGATAGAAACTCAATGATTCTTTTTGGGTAGATTTACTTAGTTAAATTATGAACTTGTGTTGTGAAATTTAACTTTGTAATTTTATATCATTGTCATGTTAGAATTTCTCATTACATCTCATGTGCTATGTAAACAATCTGATCACTATGATTATCAAACGATATCGCGCCCCGAGAACCTTCTGCCCGACGGGAAAGTCAATCCAGCCCGCTGGCTCGGGGTGTGACATAAATGAACACCAACAAACCTAAGAGATGATACCTGATGTCATTTGGGCTTGGGATTGTTGGGAAGATGCACTCTAGGCTGGGGGATATGATAGGGATATCAGCTTTCAATGATACTCCAAACTTCCGCTCCTTCTCTTCTATTTGCAATATGGCTCGTATACCTTCTATTCAGTATCCTCACTTTCCACGATCAATGATTCAAACTTCAGTGCTGAAAACAAATGATAGAAATAAATTAATCATCAAAATTTTAACTACATTAAGAATAAATAAACCTAGAAATCCTACCTTTTAACAACCAATTGAATGAAAGAGACCTCCCCCAAGGGATAGAACTCCGCTTTACAAAGAAAAATTTGTTTCTCCACTCCTCTTCGTTCATAGTAATCTCATGAACTAGAATAGGGGCACTACTTCTCCTTTGGAGTAGAAAACGGGAATAACCATGGGTACAAAGTTGATAGACAAAGAAATTTCAGGAACCCCAATCCTCAGACCATTTTTTTTGTTTCAGCCAATGGAGAGTAACAAGCAAATGCCAACCCATTGGCATCAGTTGGGGATAAAAGAGACGGGTGATGCGAAAAAACTCAGAAATTAGAGGAGGAAAAGGAAAGGACAATCCTAAAGAAAAGGGGTACTCCGGAAAACAAACCCAAGAAGAGCTGTGATCGGCCTTGAGGGTAGGATCGAAACGAAGAAATGTGGTTTCTTCATGGAATGCCTGAGATAGTTTCATGCAGTCGATGTAGTCGTTATCGAAGATACACACATTCTGCTCAGTATATGGCAGTATGTTTCGGTCGAAGAAATCGTCGGATTCGGATGAAGAGTTGAAGTTTGACATTTTATCAAACTAAAAAAAGAAGAAAAACAGAGGATAATAAGCAGGAACTTACCGGAGAAGACGATCGAGAGAGGATTGTGATTTGAAAAGGAGATACATAATCATTATATGCAGAAAAGATTGACACACCACAGTAACCGCTATCCTAATCATAATCGTCCGTTTAATCTTAAAACCATCCAATTTAAAATTTGAAATTCGAATTTTTACAGCTGTAAATCATTATCTGTAAAAATTGGGGGCACTTGTTATGCACTAAAAATTTTACCCGGGATATTTCAGTATCAGGGATATTTAGGTATATATAACTGACTAATCATTATCTCTGTTTATTCCTAATCTGGTTTGCGAGATTCAAGAAGTGACAGGTTGTTGTACGACTCAGCAAAAATCACGGAATGAGACTCCAACTGACTTATCTTGGAACGCGACAACAAGGAGAGATTAACGCCACTATTTTGACCAACTCTCCCACGTTTGGAAAGTGCCGAGATATGCGCAACTGTCTTTTAAACGTTGTAGTTAGCTTGTTTGTAAATCTATTGAATATATACCGACGAAATTGATCGATACAGGGCACATGAAACACACTGATAATCACAGAAGCTCAATTGCGTACTTAGCATCGATCATATTGTGCTCTTTGGTTGTATTGTAATCATTTTATTGTTGATAAAACTAGGCAGAGTGACCATTGTCACCTCCCGAGGTTTTTATGCCGGCAATCATTTTCCTCGTATAAATCTCGTGTGTAAACTGTTTTTTTAATTCTCATATTCTGTAATATCCCTAAGGATCCTCAGGGATATTTTCATCGCAAATCTGATATACTTGATATATTTGATTGTAAAAAACAATACCCCACTTTTCTAATTCAGTTTTTCTAAGAATTAAACTTGTTAATTTTTACCCGAAACAATAAACCGTAATCGTAATTACTATAACAAGTTCTACCTTTACCCGGCCAAAACTGGAACCAGTCAAAACTCGACTATAACCAAAACTGGTTCTTGAATTTGTTTAACAAAACCGAAACCAATTTGAACCTGGAACTGGTTTGTACCCGAAACCAGTTTTAAAAAAGAAAGAAAGAAATAAAATTAAATGGGAGTACTGAGAAAATATGCTTTTACCACATGAATTAAAGGCACAATCAATTTAAACAACGGAAAACAAAATTATATATATATATAGGGCAGGGCACAAAAAATAACCCACTATTTCCGCGCTAACCCAAATAACTTTGCCAAGATGAAGCCAAATCTTGGATTTTTTTTAACATCATTGTAACACATTTTGAACACCATGTTCTTTTATGAGTTTGGACTAATTCATCACCGTTTAAAAAATATCATCGTTGTAAGTTTGGTGCTACAGTACTGTAAGTTTTAAATATTTAAAAACTTACAGTACTTTAAGTTTTTAAACGGTGATGAATTAGCCCAAACTAATAAAAGAACATGGTGTTCAAAATGTGTTACAATGATGTTCAAAAAAAAAATCCAAGATTTGGCTTCATCTTGCCAAAGTTATTTGGGTTAGCGCGGGAATAGTGGGTTATGTAAAATTCCATGCCCTATATATATATATAGGGGAAGGATCAAATGTTAACCCTTCCTTATTGCGATAACTGCAAAACCCTAGCACTTTGTTGCGTTTTTTGCGTTTTTTTGCCCGAATCTTTGTTTTTTTTCATGGTCTTTATTATACATAAATAGGGGTTCCTTTTTTGTTTTTTGCTAGAAATTATTTACAAGTGTAAGTAAGTTTAAGTACTTACACTTACTTACATCACAGTTTTTGCTAGTATGTATAACATACAACTTACATATACGTAATACCCGATGTACATATATGTTTTTAATTTTCTTGTACATTTTTTACCTTATACTAATATGAAATGAAAAAAAAACAATTAAAGGAACGCTCCCCTATATATATATATATATATATATATATATATATATCATATATATAGGCTATATATAATTTGAACAAACATCCTTAATGTGAAAACTACGAAAACCATGTAAAAATAATGCCAAAAAATGTTTTTATTTTGAATTTGCTTTACAGGTTTTTTACATTATTTGGCACATTTTTATAAAAATTAAAAAACACCTAGTAGTTATTTTTTAAAAAATTGTAAAACATACGTAACATCTGGGCGCAATGTTACGTATATTTTACGTGGGTTAATAAAATTTTTTTAAATATTTACTCGGCGCTTTTTTTATTTTTTCTTATAAAAATGCGCCAAATAATGTTACAAAAGTGTAAAAAATTTTAAAAAAATGTTTTTTTACATGGTTTAATAGTTTTCACATTAAGTAGGGGTTTTCATTTTACTTTTTCCATAGATATATATATATACATACAGGGGATGGTTCCTTTGTTAACCCTTCCTTATTGCAATAACCGCATAACCCTGGCATTTTTTGCGTTTTTTGCCCGAATCTTTGTTTTTTTCATTGTCTTTATTATATATAAATACGGGGAGTTTCTTTTTTGTGTTTTTGCTAATTCATCAGCGTTTAGAAATTATTTACAAGTGTATGTAAGTGTAAGTACTTACACTTACATACATCACACTTACATCAGATATGTGATCAGTTTGATAAACGTAAAATACCTTGTGTGGTATCCTCTCTATTGTCTGTGTGACAACGTAAAATACCTTGTGTGGTATCCTCTCTATAGTCTGTGTGGCAACGTAAAATACCTTGTGTGGTATCTCAACTTAAAATACCTTATGTGGTATCCTCTCTATCGTCTTTGTGACAGCGTAAAATACCTTGTGTGGTATCTCAACGTAAAATATCTTGTGTGGTATCTCAATGTAAAATACCTTGTGTGGTATCTCAATGTAAAATACCTTGTGTGGTATTTCCTCTATTGTCTGTGTGACACATCTCAAAGTCTTGTATGATTATATCTCAAAACTTATGTGATAATATATCAAAACATGAGTGATGTTGTATCTACTGTGAATAGTAACATATCTATATCAGTATCACAATGTTGTGTGATGTGTGATGCTATAAGGATCTCTTCAATGTAGTTATACTATATTTCTTATAATCACATTTTAACATAAATTTGTCAGTATGACTGAATATGGTTGAACTAATGTGACCGAAAGGGTTATATCTTTAATATTCTTGAACTAACCTGAGTTTGTCTGCGTGTGAGCAGAACAAAGGCTCCGAAACAAGGTCGACCAACCAAGAAAGCTGTCAGGAATATTACTAACCCTGGATTGAATCAAGATCCACGTGTAAACGTAGAATCAAATCCGGATCCGCATATCAATCCAGAAACAAACATTGTTCCACCTGTTAAACCTGGAACAAATACAGTTCCACCTGTAAACCTTGAAGTGAACACGGTTCCACCTGCGGGTGCAAGTGGATCTGAACATAATGAAGCAATGATAGCCCGAATTGTGAGAGAAAAACTATCTGCTTGTGGTGTTTTGACACAGCACCAACCACGTACACTGCGGGTTCTGGTGGGGACCATGACCACACTGCCGAAGGTCATACAGAAACTCATCATACCACCAGTACAGCAACAATGAAAAAAAATGTTCCTGATCCACCACAACAAGGATGTACTTACAATTACTTTGCTTCTTGCAACCCTCCTACTTTAACAAGTAAAGAAGGAGCGACTGGACTCCTAAAGTGGATTGAGGAAATGGAAACTAAACTCAAGGTCAGCCAGTGTTTGGTAGAGCATAAGGTGTCTTATGATGCTTGTTCTCTGAAAGATTCAGCTTTAACCTCCTGGAATACCCAGGCAAAAACTTTGGGCCCAGTTACAGTCGACTCGATGGGCTGGAACGATTTCAAAACTCTGATTATGTCAGAGTACTGCCCAATCACTGAAACTCAAAAGCTCCAGGAGGAATTCTGGAATCACTCGATTATCGGTGCTGATTGATTAGCTTATACCGATCGTTTTCATGAACTTACTTGTCTACTTGCCAATATGTTTCCTACGGAAGCAGCCTTAATTGAGAAGTATATCAAAGGTTTGGTTCCCCAGATTCGGGGAATGGTGACTGCAGCTGAACCTACCACTCTTAAACGCACAATCTTGTTGACCACTAAGCTTACCAATGAGGCACTAAGGAGTGGTACTTTATCCACAAAAACTCAGACGGCGGTGGGCCGTAGTGATGTCGGTACCTCAAATGTTTCTAAAGGTACCAAACGAAAGTGGTTTGGCAAAACCAAAGCTCCGGTTGAGACTAGTCAAAGCAAACCAAATGTGAAAAATTATGGTGTGGTTGTTCCTAAGAGGAAAGCTTATACTGGGCAGTCGCCCAAATGCAACAAGTGTCCATATCATCATACAGGATCGTGTCCTGTTTGTGCGAACTATAATAGAGTCGGACACCACACCAGATATTGTAACTTGCCTGCTCATCAACCAAATTAAGCACCACGACAAACGACTCAAACAAACCGGTCATGCTTTAAGTGTGGCAGCCCTGACCATTTCATGAGAAACTGTCCGAATAATAACACCAATCCGGGAAATGAAGCTGGAGGAAGAGCTTTTTAGATTGGTGCAACCTAGGCAAGGCATGATGCGAACATTGTCACTGGTACGTTTCTTCTTTATAATGTATACACATCAGTTCTGTTTGATACAGGGGCGGATAAGAGTTTTATCTCTCCTGAATTTGCCTCATTACTTTCATTGCCTACGTAAATCTAGAAACTCCTTATGTCATTGAACTTGCTAATGGCAAGTTAATCAAAACTCACAGTGTTATTCAAGGGTGTTCCTTGAATATGAATGATCGCCTCTTTAATATCAATTTATTTCCTATTGAGCTTGGGAGTTTTGATGTTGTTGTTGGTACGAACTGGCTTTCTAATAACCAAGCGGAGTTTGTGTGTCAAAACAAGGTGATCCATATTCCATTACCTGATGGTAATACACTAATAGTTCAAGAAGAACGAGCCGGTAGAAAACTTTTTATCATATCTTGTATGCAAACTCAGAATACTTACGGAAAGGTTGTCAGGCCTTTCTAGCACATGTGATAGAGAACTGTTCTGTATCAAAGATATTCCGGTAGTAAAGGACTTTCCTGAAGTTTTTCCTGATGATATATCAGGATTACCCCTAGTGAGACAAGTTGAATTTCGTATTGACCTGATTCCAAGTGCAGCACCTGTAGCTAAAACTTCGTATCGTTTAGCACCCTTAGAGATGCAAGAGCTTCCAGGTCAACTGCAAGAACTGCTAGACAAAGGTTTCATTAGAACTAGTTTCTCACCCTGGGAAGCACCAATATGTTTTGTGAAAAAGAATGATGGTTCATTCAGGATGTGTATTGACTACAGGGAACTCAATAAATTGACAATCAAAAACTGTTATCCATTGCCACGTATAGATGATCAGTTTGATCAACGACAAGGTGCTACTTATTTCTCAAAAATCAATTTAAGATCCAGATATCATCAATTACAAATTCATGATGATGATGCTCCTAAAACTGCTTTCAGAACTCGATACGGACATTACAAATTTCAAGTAATGTCGTTTGGATTAACCAATGCACCTGTAGTTTTCATGGATCTGATGAATCGAGTATGTAGGCCTTATTTGGATAAGTTTGTTATTATGTTTATTGACGATATTCTCATTTACTCTCAAAACCAACAGGAACATGCTCAACACTTGAAATTGATCTTAGAACTTTTGGCATGTGAGAAACTATATGCTAAATTCTCCAAGTGTGTGTTTTGGTTACAGGAAGTTCAATTTCTTGGGCACATGGTGAATGAAAACGTTATTCAAGTAGATCCCTATAAGATCGAGGATGTGAAACAATGGGAAACACCACGAACCCCAACTGAAATTTCTTAGGACTGGTAGGTTATTATTGCCGATTTATCAAGAACTTTTCAAAAATAGCCCTACCAATAACCATATTGACACAAAAAAATCAACCTATGGGGTTCCCAACCGGAGGAGGCATTCCAACTGTTGAAACATAAACTCTGCAACGCACCTATCTTAGCATTACCTGAGATAATATGGATAATTTCACAGTATACTGCGATGCTCCTCGTCAAGGTTTAGGGTGTGTTTTAAAGCAGAATGATAAGGTAATTGCTTACGCTTCTCGACAACTGAAAGTACACGAGAAGAATTATACCATTCATGATCTAGAATTTGCTGCAGTGGTGTTTGCACTCAAGATTTGGAGACAGTATCTATACGAAACCAAATGTATTGTATACACTGATCACAAAAGTCTTCAACACATTCTAGATCAGAAAAAGTTGAACATGCGACAAAGGCGATGGGTAGAACTTTTGAGCAACTATGACTATGAAATTTGTTATCACCCAGGCAAAGCAAATGCTGTAACCGATGCCTTGAGTCGCAAGGAACGAGTCAAACCTCTACGTGTGAAAGCG
Source organism: Mikania micrantha (assembly GCA_009363875.1). NCBI lineage: Eukaryota > Viridiplantae > Streptophyta > Magnoliopsida > Asterales > Asteraceae > Mikania > Mikania micrantha. The sequence goes on along the minus strand of CM018694.1, from coordinate 50,928,648 downwards.
TTAGGGATGACTATTCAAACCAGTCTAATTACTCATATCCGAAAAGCTCAGCAACAAGCTTTACAAACAACGAACTACCCTGCTGAGGAACTAAGAGGATTAGGTAAACAACTCAAAACCAAAGCTGATGGAGTGTTGTATTTAGAAAGCCGAATTTGGGTTCCTTTATTCGGTAACTCTAGAACAATCATCTTGGATGAGGCACACAAATCCAGGTATTCTATTCATCTGGGTGCCGATAAGATGTATAAAGATCTTAGAGATTTTTATTGGTGGCCTGGAATGAAGAAACATATAGCTGAATACGTGGATCGATGTTTAACATGTCTCAAAGTTAAGGCTGAACATTAACGACCTTCTAGGTTACTACAACAACATGAGATTCCCTTGTGGAAATGGGATCAGATCTCTATGAATTTCATTACTAAACTACCCATAACATCACGTAATCATGACTCTATATGGATTATCGTTGATCGCCTTGCTAAATCTGCGCATTTCTTACCCATCCGAGAAGATTATTCTCTGGATCGACTAGCTAAACTCTATGTTAATGAGATTGTATCCCGACATGGAGTACCAATCTCTCTCATTTCTGACAGAGATAGTCGATTTATGTCACGATTTTGGCAAACTCTCCAGAACGCTCTGGGCACAAAAATCAATATGAGCACAACTTATCATCTGCAAACGGACGGGCAAACCGAACGAACAAATCAAACTCTTGAAGACATGCTTAGAAGCTGTGTGATTGATTTTGAAGGTAGTTGAGATATTCATTTTCCACTTGTGGAATTCTCATATAATAATAGCTACCATACTAGTATTCAATGCGCTCCATTTGAAGCACTTTATGGACGCAAGTGTAGATCACGTATGTGATGGTCAAAGGTAGGTGAAAGTCAGATCATAGGCCCAAAATTCATTCAAGAAACTACTGATAATATTGCACTCATTCAAGAACGAATTAAAGCTGCTCGCGATCGACAAAAGAGTTATGTTGATAATCGTCATAGACCTCTAGAATTCCAAATAGGTGATCAGTAATGTTGAAAGTTTCACCTTGGAAGGGCATTTTCAGATTTGGAAAATGAGGTAAACTCTCACCAAGATTTGTAGAACCATTCAAAATTCTAGAACGAATTGGATCAGTAGCATACAAACTTGAGTTACCTCCTGAACTTAGTAACATCCATGATGTTTTTCATGTATCAAATCTAAAGAAGTGCCTAACTAATGAATCATTGATTGTACCTCTCGAAGAAGTTCAAATTGATGAAAAACTTCAATTCAGTGAAGAACCAGTATAAGTGATGAATTGAGAGGTTAGAGTATTAAAACGCAGTCGCATACCAATCGTTAAAGTTCGATGGAATTCACAACGTAGACCTGAGTATACATGGGAACGTGAAGATCGAATGAAAGCAAAATACCCACACTTGTTCTCATGAACGATTGTCATCAGGTAAGTCTTCACTAAATTTCGAGACGAAATTTCTCTAACAGGAGGAGACTGTAACAATTGCATTTGAGAATTACGTCATCAATGACGTGAGCACATTTGGTCATGCTTGAAATCCACGTTGATTTGGCAATTGTAATTATTACAGGTTGATAGTATCCGAGAAATGGTGAACATAGGCGAAAACCGTGCGCGAAACGGAGTTCCGGATTGTTCGGAATCACAAAACGATGAAAATTACAAAAATGTCAAAGTCAAAGGGTCTAGGTGGTACGCCTAGCCCCAGCCTCTCTCGCTAGGGGTACGCGAGGGTCAGAAAATATCTAAGATTTGGGGCTTCTCGTGTGCTACGCCCCAGGCTAAACGGCCACGCGGGGCGATGCGCCTGGCGTGAGTCGGTTTGGTGGATTAGATCAAAACATCAGATTTCATGCAAAGTGATTTTTCTTCCAACTTCTCGAACTTAGACACCCACATAGACGTTCAGAGCAACTGTTTAACCTCAAATATCCATCTTGAAGCCATCAGATCTTATATTTGAAGCTAGGAAACGTATTTACAAGTCCTGATTGTTGTTTTGCAATCAGAAATTCGTCCGATTTGGTAACGATTCGTTTTAATCTTTTAGTTTGATAATGGTTGATAAGATCTTGTTTTTGAACGTAATGGTATAGTTAGGGTTGTTGATTATTTCCAAGATTTTGGCTAGGAATGATTATAAACAAAGAACTTGATGTGTTAACGGGTAAATCCTTGTTTTGATCCGTTGTAATACCCGGTTTTCATGAAATCATAATAATGGTTATAATGGTTTAAACCATTTGGTTGTGACAATGTATGTGATTAGTTTGATTAATCTTTGAAATGCAAGGTTAAATCCAAGTGTTTCAAACTAATCACCATCATTAACATACTCATTCGAATGATTATCTCATGTTTATGATAACAGTCAGATTAGTATGTTAAACATGGTTATTAACCCTATTCTAATGTCACATTATGATATTTCATGATATTTGGGTAATCAATAACAAGGATTGATCGTTCCTAAGCCATAAATTCATCTAGAAACTGTTTCAGCATCATAATCAACAACATTAACTATTTGGTTTGTCTGAGATTTTTCTGATTAATCAAACGTGTCATCAACCTTATATTAGGAAACTAAATTAGTATAGATTCCTACATTATCATACATTGTATGATATGACACTGAATTAATTAATTAAAAACCTGATATCGGTTTGATGACTTTCAAGGCAATGTTCTTGACATTGTACGTTCAGAAAGATCTAATCAGTAAGTTAAAACATAATTAACTTATTAAACATACACTAATGCAGAATTTAGTTATTATCATCAGTTTGCGTGTGATTTCACTACCTTGAGACTTCAGGTGAGTTTCGTACAACCCCTTTTATCTTTAATGTTTTTCTAAAATTCGGGGTATTTCTGTAAAACTGTTTCTAAACATATGATATCTATCACTTTTATCTGTGTGATTTCATGTGACTCTTGTTAAATTTCATTGGATTTTGCCGTTAGTATCTTTATCACAGTATCAAAAGTCCTCATTCCTCGAAACTGTATCTAGTGAACCCATGTGGGGCCGAACAGGCATCAATGATAGAACTATCGGCTGACAACCCATTCACTGGGAGGTTTGCATCTCCCCTTATGTGATTGTTTGTTACCTGTTTCTGAAACACCTTCTTAATGTTAGTGATAGACATTAAGATAATGAGGCATTAAGACATTTACCGACGGGTGGTATCTTCGTAAAACGTAGAATTGTCCGAATGGAACTAGATACGGATCCCATGATTATCTTGAACTGAATATTTCGAGAACTTGTCTATCATACCATATCATATGGCTTAACTTGAACTTTACGAACTCACCAGCTTTGTGCTGATCTTTCAAACTAAAACGTTTTTGCAGGGAGACAGTGAACCACGGTGAGACTGCACTTTCAACCACTCTTAATTAAATAAGTTAGTTTGTGTAATAAACTCACTTTGTAAATTGTAATGCTGGTTGTAATGACAAAACTTTGTAATGTATTTACTTTAAGTTAATCTGTGTTTTGTGATACCGGATCAAGTAAGTCACATATCATTTATGAGACATCACCACTATGCTTCCGCAATCTTATCAGAGTAACGAATGACATCATCTCATGTGACGAGATGTGGGGGTGTGATATTTTCCTTCCTGCATTTAACATTTTTTTAACATTTTCATTGTAAATAATGTAATTAAAGTAAAGTAATTGTGGCATGTTACCCTGTTTTGGTCGCCCACTTGAATCAATTTCAATTGTCCTCATATTTGTAAGTGCCAACTTAACTACTTATCTCAACTTTAGGTTATTCTTCTATTTCCTCAAATACCCTAAGGTTGAGTTGATATTGCAAATAAAGAGTATTCCAAGTGGTTATCGTATATAACAAGAACAACGAACACTAATATGGTTATTTTCACAAACATATATACATTTCAGTACTACTTACAGTTCATTTCTACCTTCAATCAACTAAACGATACAAAATTTCTACACTAATACTTCATAAAAACATGATTATTAGGTATCGTGCCACATGTCAAATTTCTATTGGTTCTTACTTTTCTTAGACAAAAATCTCTTCTCATTGGATCCAACCCCCATATTATACATAATATATATACAATATCTTATACACATATTTATATAGATATACATATTATGTATAAGGGGAAGGTTAAAAATATAACCCACTAAATGTGTACTAACCCAAATAACTTTGGCAAGATGAACCCGAATCTTGGATTTTTTTTTTAACATCATTGTAACACATTTTGAACACCATGTTCTTTTATAAGTTTGGGCTAATTCATCACCGTTCAAAATCTTACAGTACTGTAAGTTTGTAAATATTTAAAACTTACAACACTGTAGCACTCAACTTACAATGATGATATTTTTTAAACGGTGATGAATTTTCACAAACTCATAAAAGAACATGGTGTTCAAAATGTGTTATAATGATGTTCAAAAAAAAAATCCAAGATTCGGCTTCATCTTGCCAAAGTTATTTGGGTTAGTACACATTTAGTGGGTTATTAAAAATTCCACACCCTTATGTATAATGCATATATATATATATATATATGATCCAGTGAGAAGAGATTTTCGCCTAAGAAGAGTAAGAAGCAATAAGAATTTGACATGTGACATGCTAATAATATAAAAATAAAAATGCAGTACAAAAAAATTAAAATCCAGTTCAAAAAACCCAAAAATCCAGTAAAAAAACAAAAAATCCAGTAAAAAACAAAAATACAGTACAAAAAAAACAGTACAAAAAAATTAATACAAAAAAATTAGTACAAAAAAATACAAAACAAAAAAGAATCTCGTACAAAAATCCATTATTAAGCATTGACATATGTTAAACTTTTATTGATTCTTACTATTGTTAGACAATAATCTCTTCTTATTTGATCTTTGCTCTCTATATATATAGGCGGCAAAAATAAAAGCTAGTGGCCGCAAAGTTGGAAGCTGTGACCTATCAACTGATGGCGTTGAACAGTTGAAGGTGGAAGTGTTCACCGACACTTGCAAAAGATTTGTATATAATTCGTATTTGAAGCAGTAATCACTATCACTGGAATAGGAAATGTCAGTACCAGAATAATATATACACTTCTAAAAATTTGAAGGTGTATATTTACTTGCTATACACACAAGCGAAAATTACTATCTACACATTTATCAAAATTTTTTATTTTTACGCTTTTAAATAAAATCTTAATAATACGGTTATGATTATATTTGTTTGGACAGATCAACTGGCAAAGTAATGTGGCACCTTACGTTTCTTCCATCACTTGGCCAGTGTTCGATCCTTGCGTCACTCTCTGATCTCTCCGCCTTTTATTTTTATTTTACGTCCATATATAATTAATAGTTAATTGCAATTTGCAACTCTTCTTTTTTGTTTTCGCATCTTGCAACCCTGTGGTTATAAAACACCTGTAACAAGCACTCTTACAGTTAAATTTAACATAACTATGTTTTTTATTGAAGGGTAAAATTGGAATCTTAAATATATTTATTTTTTTATATTCTTAAATCATTTGAAATTTGAAGATCTCAATTGTTGTTCGATTTTTCAACTTTGCTGAACCTTTACGCCCGAAAGTTGAAATCCTATTTGCTTTAATTTCAGACATTGGTATACTTTTTTTTGATAGAAGATATTTAATATCAATTTGAATTATCCACTATCAATTTGAATCATACGTTAGGATTATCCTTTTGAATTATCCATTTGAATGACACTGGTATACGATTTGGGGTTATTCAATTATACGATGTGGGGTCATTCAATAGTAATCGTATACTTTTTTTTATATTGGTATACTATTTTTTTTAAACTCGTTTACTTTTTTTGATATTGGTATGCAACATCTTTTTGATATTGAATTATCCATATGTATGTAGCATCTTTGTTAAATATCATTAAGATTACAATTTTACTTTTTAATAACAAATAAAGTTATGTTAAATTTAACTGTAAGGGTGCAGGTTGCAGGTGTTTTATAATCATAGGGTTGCAAGCTGCGAAAATAAAAAAGGAGAGTTGCAACCTACGGTAATAGTTAAACCACAGGGTTGCAAAATGCAATTAACTCTATAATTAAATAACAACAATTCCTAAATTAAATAATTAAATAATTATACTAATTAAAGAATGATAATAATTAAATATCTGTTTTGTTTATTTTATGTTCTCATTCTTGATGGTAGATTTTACGATTACGAATGCCTTTTTGGTTCTTATAGTTATATGAATTTTAGTATATTACGCTTATATTTGGGTTCATATTCTTGTCAATTTGTCATTTTCTTTTGCGACGATTTGAGCTATTTTGTAGAACAAGCTAACACCCGTTATGGCTTGTTTTAGTATGCGTTTGATATTCGTGATATTATTATCGTAATGTTGATTGGATACCCATATCAAGAGAGTGATATGACTTATATATATTTGACATAATTTTAAATTTGAAGAAATCATGTTTTTATTTCTATTAAATACGAGGTTACCGCCGTAACGCGCGGCTAAACCTCTAGTTCCATACATTATCACCCTTAATTAAAAAAAAAAACAAACTCTAAGTTAAAAGAAAATTACAATTAGATTATTTTATCTTTATTTTAATTGAACTTAAAACTTCCATGTTTTCTTATTTTTTATTTTTTTCATTTTTTTATATTTATTCTGATGATGTTTTTTATGTTATTTTTTTTTGTATATTATTTAGTATAATAGATAGATATACTTGACATAAAATAATGAAATAGGGAAAAACAAAAGCACAGTAAAAACAAAAAGACGCTAATTGGCAAAAACAAAATAAATGTACCTATACTAATAAATAAATAAAGATTTTTATTGTCACATGTCATATTTCTTTTAACATTTATTTCTCTCTTTTTTCTCCTACTAAATACATCTAATATTAAATATACTTTTTATAAAGTTTTAAAATAAAAAAGATTTTTTAATGCATTAAAATATATTAATATTAAAAACACACTTTTTAAAAAAAATAATTATAAATTATAAAATTTTCAAAAACAATTATTTTAAACACAATGTTTAAAGAAAAACAAACTTTAAAAAAGGTTAATATTTAAAGAAATAATATTATTATTTTATTGCTTAAAATATTAAATAATAAGAAATTGTAATCGTATTTTACATTTAAAATATCTTGTATTTTCTAAGTTTTTATTGATAATTATTCGTTATATTTTTTAATTAATTCGTGTGATACACGGGGTACTAACCTATTTATAGATAAATTAAAAAAATTAAACCAGTTGAACCGAGCTAAGCAATCATGATACGTGCTTGAGCTTGAAGTTAAATGAGCTGGATTTAAATGACTCAATTTTTGATTTGGAAAAGCAAGTTTGAACGTGGCCTCGAGCAAGCGTATGAATCCAAGAGCTAGCTAGAAATTTAAACATAAATATTTTTTAAAAAAATATAATTTTTATTTCAAATCAGCTTGTTAGTATTTTGCTAATACTCCACCTATTCTTGGATTATAGTTTATTTTTTATTAAAATAATCAACAAAAATAACCTAAAATTACATATAAAAGTGTAGGGAAAGGATTGAATGGTAACACATGATAATTGAGGTAACTTATAAACCCAATTTGATTGATTTTCTAATTTAATAAATTTGAAATGTGTGGTTCATATTAAATTCGGGAAAAATGAGTGGTTGAGATTTTTTTAAGGGTATTTTGGAGATTTGTGAGGTGTACTTGATTTGATTTTTAAAATAAAAGTTTACCTCCCAATTTTTTAAACCTTCATAACTTTTATATACATTATTTTTTTTTAAAAATTACACCATTAAATTTGTCATATTTTTATCTTTAATTCAAGTATAGTTTTGTCAAAAAAATTTTAAAATTTTCGAAATTACACTGATGTAACGAGCTGAATTTTTTCAAAGTGTTCGTAATTACACTGATGTAATGAGCTGAATTTTTACAAAGTGTTCCTAATTACACTGATGTAACGAGCTGAATTTTTCAAAGTGTTTATAATTACACTGATGTAAAGAGTCGTTACACTGATGTAACGAGCTGTAACTTATTATTTTTTTTACGTTACAATTATCTAACTTTCTATCTTATTTGATATAAATTTATCTAATTAACTAAATTTTATAATAAAAAATAAGTTTGTAATATATATTTAAGATGAGAGAAAAAAAAATTTTGATGGAAAATTTTTGAAAAAAGAGAAAAATTATTGTACTTATGTTTTTTACGTTAGTGTAATTACGAACGCTCGAAAAAAATTTGGCATGACTATGATGAAATTAACGAGAAAAAATATGACGAGTTTAATGGTATAATTTTTATAAAAAATAACATAGTATAAAAAAGTTATAAGTGTATAAAAATCAAGAGGGGAACTTTAATTTAAAAATAGGAAAATAGATGGTTTTTTAAGAGTGTGACACTTGTCACTCTTATATTAAATCTGATTTTTGTAAAGAGTCGTTAAACTGATGTAACGAGCTGTAACTTATTATTTTTTTTACGTTACAATTATCTAACTTTCTATCTTATTTGATATAAATTTATCTAATTAACTATATTTTATAATAAAAAATAAGTTTGTAATATATATTTAAGATGAGAGAAAAAAAAAATTTGATGGAAAATTTTTGAAAAAAGAGAAAAATTATTGTACTTATGTTTTTTACGTTAGTGTAATTACGAACGCTCGAAAAAAATTTGGCATGACTATGATGAAATTAACGAGAAAAATATGACGAGTTTAATGGTATAATTTTTATAAAAAAATAACATAGTATAAAAAAGTTATAAGTGTATAAAAATCAAGAGGGGAACTTTAATTTAAAAATAGGAAAATAGATGGTTTTTTAAGAGTGTGACACTTGTCACTCTTATATTAAATCTGATTTTTGTAATTAACACAAAAGACCATAATGCCCTTTTGTATTAAAAGTTAATTAGTGACACATGTCACCATTAGATTAAATTTTGGAAATTTGAACCATTGGACTTGAGTTATAGAGTTTTCTCAATTAAGGTGGGTTCTTATTTGATCCATTTTCTAAAAGTGTATATAATATATTAAATTTTAACAAGTTAATGATTGGCTCGGGCTCAATACGACTACAAAAGAAGCCGGCTCGGCAAACTTGTTTACAAGCTAGCTCTTTTGAGAAAGTTTCAAGCGACACGAACTTTTTCAACAAAATAAATGACAAAAAGACTAGTTAAAGTTGCTAGATGTAGAGTCGAGAGTTTTTGAATATCTAGTAAGGTTTGGGCAGGACCGGTCCTGAGAATTTGAATGTTCGGGTCGAGAAGGAAAAAATGTTCCTAAGTTCAAACGAATTATAAATTAGATAAAGTTTTTTTAAAGAAAAATTAAAATTATAGCAATAAACATAGTAAAATTATAGACCTAGCAGTGTTGATCAGGTCAACCCGATTGGGTTTCGGGTTAGTAGGATTTTCTTTAAAAAAATATTGAACCGCAAGCCTACCCTAATAACATTTAGGTTAGTCGGGTCACTAGTTATTCAGGTCAGGTTAGTTGAGGTAATCTTTATTTGCTATTATCTTGACCCAATTATAAATTGTTACAAATAATTCGTGTTCTAAACATATAATTTATAGAAAATATGTTGAACCATGCATAATTTGATAAATTACCCTAATCATAGTTAGTTAACGTAGTTAAATATTTAAGTGAAAAGTTAAATGTGTTTTATATGTAATAATTAATATATATAAAAAATATCAATCATCCTTATTCGGGTACTCGCATTAACCCGAAGCCTGGCGAATTATTAAAAATATGCACAAGACCAAACTAATTTTTAAAAATATACCCGACGCTATTATTAGTTTTGGCTAATCAGGTTGACCCGAATAGCCCAACTAACCTTTTGAACCAGAATAACAAGACTCTATTAAGCTTACTCGGGTTTGCATGCGAGTTGAGTTGGTCGGGTTCGGGCATTTACGACAACCCTACTCATAATATATAAAAAAACATTTTATAATCTTTAATAAATTTAATGGGTTCAATTTTTTTTAACTTGGATATTAGACATGTTTAAACTTTAAGGGTATAATTTTTTTTATATAAAGTATCAAAAAAAATTTTGGGCCCCTCAAATAATCAGGCCCGAGACGGTGGCCCGGTTTGCCCTTATTTGGGTTTAGGTTCAAGTAAAAATGTTTAGATTGATGAGAAATGTGAGAAAGATTATTTGGTTTACAAGTAACATTTCTTTAATTTTTTAAAAAATTCATTTTAATCATTGTGTTTAATGGTTAATGTCATTGTGTAATATGCCTTTATTGTTGTGTTTTATTTTTTGTATAATAGTGTGTTATTTTGTTATTGTTTTTTATGCATTAAATAAATTTTTGTTATTTAATTTTATATGTTTATGCATTAAAATTACATAATTTTGTTATCTCACCATTGTGTTTTTTATAAAACTCATAATTTAAAAAAAAAACATGAATTATCTTAATTATTTGCTACTTGTATCATGGTGTGTTCTTCTGTTATTGTTTTTTTTATTGTGATTTATGTTTAAGTCATTATAAAATATTTATCATTTTGTTGTGTATATATTCATCGTTGTGTTTTATGTTTAGGTCATTATGTAATATACTCAATATTTTGTTTTAAGTTCATGTCATTGTATAGTATACTATAACGCCCATATCCTAGACTCGACTCTAGGGGACGTCACTCATCGGATTTACACAGTACATTAATTAATCAGATATATTACAAGCAATAGAATAAAGAAAGCATTATTTTATTCATAAGTTAAAGATTTACGTAGGAGTTGAAAACTATATTATCTAATGATTACAACAAAATCTAAGCCAGCCTTCTTCATCCAAGAGTAGACCAGCTGATGTCATTTTCTGATGAAAGCTATAAATAGACTTCCTTTCCCAACCCAACTAGAACTCGCAATTTCTTTACCAGATATGCATGCCAAAACTAGTCAGCTTTCGCCGATGAGTTCTAAGTTTAGAAAACATGTCCTTTGATGTATTTTATACATACTTTCTGAATAAAGGTAAACAATTTCCCATAATTTTTATTCTTAACCATGTTCTCAAAACCGCATCCGAGATCCATGTTCAAAATAAAACATTTTCAAAATAAAAGTGCAACAAATATTCCTTGATGAAAATACGTTCTCCAGACCACAACTGAGATCCATCTTTTCAATATACTATTTACCAAGTAATGTTGAAAAGCAATCACTCACCAAGCACTATCTTAACTTTATCCTTGGGTCGTCAACCTAAGTGATCGTCATCACTTAACACTCTACGTTGTACAACCTTTGGGAGACCGTCACCTACCTCTTTATCCCAACCATCTCATAAGGGCATAGCGTTCAGTATATGCTAGGCAATTCAGAGCCCATTGCATTGATGAACCTTGGATTTTCTTTATCAAAATTATAACTTTATCTTTTCCGCCATAATGGCGTAAAAACATTTTAACACATTTTAACTTTATTTTTTCCTTTAGCATCATGATGCAAAATTTTTAAAAAACGTTATTCTTTATCTAATGGATACAATGATCGAAAAAACATCTTTCACCTGAAAGTACTTTAAACATAATTCACCTAAAGGTGCTTTCAAAATCTTTTTATAAAATCATTTCATAAACACGCTTTCATAAAATATCTATATCCTTGGATCTATACACTGACACTTTCCTCGCTTACCGAAGCTAGTTTATATATAGGTGTATGTAGGGCATAATACCCAGCCACCAACCCACCACTTCTTCGATATACCACGATCGTGCCCTTGTTAGTTCCCCAAGGTTTTTAGACCAATCAAAAACTTTATTTACCATAATACCTTACTTTATTACTTTCGTAACTGATCTCTACCCCAAACCTATGCGCCGACACTTTCCCAATATGACGAAGGAAGTTTATGTATAGGCATATGTAGGGCATAAAGCCCAGCCGTCAGCCCATCCCATTCGACATGCCACGATCATGACCTTGTTAGTATTTAAAGTTTAGATCACTATGTATTTCATCAATACATTGGATTGCCCATTTCGTTACTTAACATAATGCATATAGAAAAACGGGCAGCATCTCCACTTAACATTTCATACATATAATAATAAAACGGGAATAATTCTAGCAAAAAGCATTATTTAAAGTCTAAATATGCCACATATCAGCCTAAAATGTAAATTAAAACATTTAAAATTGGCACATAGATATCACCTTATTTTGCTTTATTCCATACTAGTATATGGTGCTATCTCCGTCTTCACAACGTCTCGTTATACGATCCGAACAATCCTAACCCTTTTCAAGACCTCTCACACACTTGTATAACTTTAATGGGGGTTTAGAGTTGTATGTGACGTGATGTTCAAGTTTGAGAAACGTAAAAAAAATGAATTTTGACGACTATTTATAGGAACTGGCTCACAAATCGAGAAATCCACATCGCGACACCTCTCTGGACACGTGGCAGGTGTCTAGAACACGTGTCAAGGCTAGAGGACATGTGGCAAGCCATCATGACACGTGTCTCCATGCGTGCGTCGTTCTAGAAACTTGTTTTCACGTTTCTGGGAGCATACGAATTCCGTTTTGCGTGTTCTTTCCAACCATATATAACAACCCTCCTAGAGATGAACTAAATTATTTGGGTATTTTACTATTTCGTTTTGAATACTTCACTTACCGTAACCTTAAGTGCGAGCATTGTCTGTAGATTCTGCTTTCACTCATTTTCTTTATTTGGTGTATACAAACAGATTTTTATCATATCTTGTCTAACTTTTTGGATCGTATAACATTTATTATATAATTTATTCAAACTTCGTGCATCTTAGTTTAACTCTTATAAATAGTCATTTAAGTAAATGGAACACAAAATAAAAATATTGGATCTTTATGTAGCATTTATGTTTGGAAAACCAGGAGTTACATATATTTATCATTGTGTTTTACGTTCAGGTCATTGTATAATATACTTATAATTGTGTTTTACATTCTAGTCATCGTGTAATATATTCATCGTTGTGTTTTACGTTCAAATCATTGTTTTATACGTTTTAACTTATTTTATGTTTTTTAGTTGTTTTTATATATTAGATAAATTTGATATTTATTTTTTATGTTTTTCATATTATAAGTACACAAATGTATTATTTCAACATTTTATTTTTCAAAACTTCTTATTTTAGCAATATATATTTCAGATTATTGTGTATTTTTTTCAAATAATATCGTATATAAAAGTTACGATCGTTTAAAAAATGGGAGGAACATGATTAAAAGTCAAGAAACGTGTCTATGACTAAAATACTCTTCCACTAACTCTTTAATTCAACTTTGATCTCAACGATAAAATTACAAATCTCATGGCCTACAATCATTCTCACTTTTTTCATGTATATAAGCATTTTTACTATAACCTTACCCTATATAGTAAAAATTATAGTGATTTTATTTTTAATAAATTAATTAGAATAAGGCTCTATTTGGGATTGCTTATTTATCTTTAAAATTACTTTTTGTCAAAAGTGATTACTAACTTATGACCTTTTGAAATAAAGTTATTAAAAATGTGTTTAGATTACCTTTTCAAAAACAAATTCTCAAAATGACAAAAAAAACATTTTTTATTGACACTATTTTAATGTTACTGATAAAGGGTAAAGATTGGGATACATTTGTAATTTTATGTCAATAAGTTATAAGTCATCTTGAAAAGCTAGAATTTCTAGCTTTTGAAAAACAACTTATCTCCCTTTTACAAAAAGTCATTTTCAAAATTTCTTTTAGGTTTGGCAAACAACTTATTGACTTTTTCGCTTTTTGAAAAAGCCAATAAGTCAATAAGTCATTTTTATATAAAATCTAAAACAGGCCTAAGTCAATTTAAAATTTTGTTAAGATGGGAGGGTATATATAATTTTAGCATCTGAATACGTTATAAATAGGTTTAAGATATGCAATTTTGGTTTTGTGTTGGAAAAATATATAATAATGAAAAGTTTGAAAAAATAAACATGAAATTTTAATTTTAAGCTAAGTAAATATAGTATTAAAGATTTGAATTAGGTTCATCTAAATAGTCTTTTTATCCTAAAAAGTCTAAGAAAGATTATTAACCATTAGATCATGAAATCAAATTTAATAGAGAAAATTTATAATTTTAGAGAAAAAAGTTGTTAGAGGGTAATTTAGTCATAACCACTTTCCCCCACATTTTATAAGTGTTCATAACTTTTATATACGATATTATTTTTTCAAAAAAAGTGTATCATAAAAACGAGTATTTTTTATCTTTAAAATGAGTACAATGTTACAAAAAAAATTAAATTTTTCAGCTCATTGTGTCTAATTATCGTCATTGTGTCTTTTTAAACGTTTGTGTATAGTTATCTTTTTGTGTTTTTCTTACTATTTAATTGTGTTTTTTTAACACGTACTTATGTCTTTTTTAAATATCAATTTGTTATTTAGATTTGTCGTTGTGTCATCCTTGCTTAACATTATGGATTTAATAACATAATTGTGTCTTAATTGTTTTGGAAAGCACAATATTGAGCAGAAACACAAAAGACACAATAACATGTACAAAAGACACAATGACCTGTACAAAAGACACAATGTATATACAAAAGACACAATAACCTGTACAAAATTGTTCATACTCGTCAATATGTCTTTTTTACAGGTAATTGTGTCTTTTTTAATGATCATTGTGTTATTTATACTTGTCATTGTGTCATCCTTGCTTGACATTATGTATTATGCAACATCATTGTGTCTTAAATTGTTCACGAAAACATAACATTGATCAGAAACACAAAAGACACAATGACATGTACAAAAGACATAATAACATGTACAAAAGACACAATGAACTAAAAAACAAAATTTTTTATAACAAAACTATACTAATTTTGAAGATAAAGAAATTCTCGTTTTTATAGTATATTTTTTTTCAAAAAATAATTTCGTATGTAAAAGTTATTAACGTTTAAAAAATATGGGGGAATTTGATAAAAAAAAAAAGTCAACTTAAGTAGGCATGACTAAAATATCCTCCAACAACTTAATTTAATCATAGTCATTGATTAATAATCTAATGGCTCAAGATCCTTTTTAGGCTTTTGAGGTTAAGAGACCTATTTAGTTTAAAATATACAATTCTAACCTTAAGTTTGGCAAATATATTATTAAAGATCTATATAAAAATATATATGCACTTACCCACATTTAATTGGTTGATATTGTAACAACCAGAAAGTATCTGGATTTCTTTCCTCGCGGGGTATGCCCCAGACCACTGTCAGGCTTGGGGCGGTACCCCTGACGTCTGCGGATCGCAACATGGGCTTAAAAAGTCAGATTTCATCTAGAATTTTCATATTCTATCTTCTCTTCGAAGCTTCAGCCATCACACACGAAAAACCAGCTTTCAATCCATCAAATATTCAATTGTAAAGCCTCTTGATCACATGGATCGCACCAAGGATTGTTAATACAAGTCCTGATCGTATTTTTACGCGCAGAACTTCATCTGAATAGGTAACGGTTCATTTTAACCTTCTAGATTGATAACGATTGATTAAATCTTGTTTTTGAATGTAATGATATAGTTAGGGTTGTTGATTATTGCCTAGATAATGGCTAGGATTGATTATAAACGAAGAACTCGAACTGCTAACAGGTAAATCCTTGTTTTGACCCGTTGTAATGCCAGGTTTGCATGGAATCATAACAATGGTCATAATGATTTAAACCATTTGATTATGACAACGTAGGTGATTAGTTTGATTAATCCTTTGCATGCAAAGTGAAATTCAAGTGTTTCAAATTCATCACCATCATTAACATACTCATTGGAATGATTATCTTATGTTTATGATAACAGGCAGATTAGTATGTTAAACATGGTTGTTAAACCTATTCTAATACTACGTTGTGATATTTCGTGATATCTGGGTACTCAATAACAAGGATTGATCATTTCTAAGCCATTAATCTGTTTAGGAACCTGTTTTAGCATTATAATCAACAACATTAACTATTTGATTAATCTGAGATTATTCTGACTATCAAGGCAATGTCTTTGACATTGGATGTTTAGAAAGATTTAATCAGTAAGTTAAGACATAAATAACTTATTAAACATAAACCAATGCAGAATTACACCATTAGCAACAGTTGGTGAGTGATCTTGCTACCGTAGGACGTCAAGTGAGTTTTTTGTAGCCCTATTTTAAATGTTTTATCATTTTGGGCTGTTATGCATGTTATAAAGTTATTTTATAAAAATGATTGTTTTACCTGACTACAGTCAGATAAAAGAATAGGTTAAAGTAAAGAATGTTTTAAGTATCAACTACGGTTGAGAAAGAAATGATTTTTAAAAGTCTCGACCGAGGTCGAGTAGGAAATATGGTTTTGAAGTCCCGGCTGCGGTTGGGCAGAATTTGAGCACTGCGATGTGGTAAAGTGTTTATGTTTAAGATGGTTTAAATGATTTAAACCATGTTATGTATGAATGATGTTTGTGAAGAAGTCTTGTACCGGTATGAGCTGTCAACTTCGATTGATAGTTAAAGAGTCTTGTGGAAACACAAGCCTGTCGACTTTGTGTCGTCAGTTGAGGAAATCTTATGCATGTATGAGTTATCAGCTGCCGGTTGATAGTCATAGAGTCTTGTGCCGCAGAAGCATGCTGACTTCAGTCAACAGTTCAGGCTAAAGTTTCTGTACCGTGTGATTAATGTTATGATGACATATAAGTTATGTATTGAATTATATTATGTGATTATATGAATGGTGAAAGATTTATTTAAAAGCTTAACTTAGAACTCACCAGCATAAAGCTGACTTGTTTTACATGCATAACAGGTTGAATAGTTTGAGAAATGAGAACAGGATGGCTCGTGGCATACTTTGAGGACTTCCCTGGCATTGACTGGCTAAGTTATAGAACTATATAGAGACGTGGATTATGTGTAAATGATTGTTCAGATTTGTATGATATTTTATGTTGCCACCTGAAGTTCCGCTGCTATAATAATGAAATTATGGTTAAGGGCTATGGGTTTAATGTTTTGCCAACCGAGGGGAATCCTGGGATTTGTGGCCTCTCAAGTTGGTATCAGAGCCATTGTTTAAGAGATCCGATCATCCTTAATGCCTGGACTTAAACTGAAAATGGGACAGAACGATAAGAATGCCAGTCGAGGGTAGTTTGATGCCACGAGCTGAATGTTATGTATGAGTTAAGACGTAGGTGCAAGGTTAGGAAGGTAGTTAGTGTCATGCATGTTGGGAAGATGTGATAGGGAACGTTTAGAGCCTATGAGTTGGGTAAATGGTTAATAAAACCTGATCAACGTCTTTAACGATTTACAAAGCTTATTTCGTGCTTAACTGATCCTGTATTGACTTATCAATTGTTGCATCCTGTAGGTAGTCAGATGGCTGGACAAAGGGGTAGACCACGTAAGCAACCACAGGAACCTGAAGAACCACGTACCGAGAATGAAGAACCCGTCAACGAAGACGACCATGAGCACAACGAGCAACCAGAGAATGAAGACGAGTTTACTCTAGAGCCTATCGTAGCGAAGGCTATTTCTGATGAAGTCTGCAAAATCATGGATGAGAAGCTACCAGCCTTGATTGCAAAGGCACTGAAGGATACTCTGAAAGACAAGTCTGAAGGGACTAAGGAGAGCACCAAAGAGGATGAAGTTGTGATCATCGAGACTAAGAGCGGTGATACTATGTCAGAAAAGCTGAAGGGTTGTGACTACAAGGCCTTTAAAGGGTGCAATCCACCCTCCTTTGATGATAAGAAGGATGCCGTGGCCACCTGCCACTGGGTTTCGGCTATGGAGGCGGTTATCGCTATCAGTGAATGCCGGAAAGACCAAGCTGTGAAATTTACAGCTCATTCATTTACTGAAGAAGCTCTACATTGGTGGAACACTGTCAAGCAGTCAAAGACTACTACTGATGTGGAGGGCTTGAATTGGGAGGACTTGTAGGAATTAGTTATGAAACACTTTTGTCCGAAGAATGAAATTGATAAAATGGAGCGGGAATTTCTGACATTGAAAGCTGGACGTATGAATCATCGGCAATACACTTCAAAATTTAATGAAATGTGAAGATTGGTTTCCCATTTGGTAAACACGGAGGAACGTAGGATGAAGTTATATGTGGACGGACTACCACCAAGGGTCCGAACACATGCGAAGGCGCATGCTCCCAGAACTTTTGAATTGGCCGTAGAGATTAGCGGCATTGTCTGGGATGATGTGTTTGAAGCTGAACCAATAAAGGAAGAACCGAAGCAAAAGTGGTCATCTGGATTCAAAAGGAACAAAAATGATAAACCGGGACTCCCTATGAAAAGGCTTAAGGTAGAAGAGTTTGAAACATGCACTAAGTGCGGAAGGAAACATGGGGGAGAATGTCGTCTGGGGACTACTTTGTGCTACCGTTGTGGAAAAACTGGACATTTCTCGTATAATTGTCCAAGCATGCCAAAATGTTACAAGTGTGGTGGACTCGGTCATGCGAGCAAGAATCGTTTTAAACCAAATACAATACCTACTGAAGTCAACAAACCTGAAAGTAGCAAGGGAGGTGAGAAGCAAAAGGCAAAAGCTCGTGCCTTTACTATGACAAAAGATCAGGCAGACAAAGACCTTGATGTGGTGACAGGTACATTCTTGATTAATGATATCCCTGCTTCAGTGCTATTTGATTCTGGTGCAAGTATGAGCTTTGTGGCTATTGCTTTTTGTGATAAACTGTGTGCTAATGTTAAAAAGATAGAACATGCCTTTAACATAGAAACTGCTCTTGGTAAATCGACTAGAGTAACGGAGGCCATTGAGGATGATTGTTACATTGGTATAGAAGGTCATAGATTCCCTGTTAAGTTGTTTCTGATTACGTTAGGAGGTTTTGATGTAGTCTTGGGCATGGATTGGTTGGCCAAACATGAGGCTAACATTGTCTGTCGACGAAATATGATTTTATTAACGGCTCTTAATGGGAGTTCAGTAACGGTTTACGGGATAAAGTGTTCAATGTACCTAAAGTCATTTCAATGATTAAGGCAAGTGAATTTATGAGGCGAGGTTGTGGGGCTTATCTGGCCTACGTTATCGATAAAGAATCTAAGGTAAAAGAATTGGAAGACGTACCCGTGGTGTGTAACTTTCCTGATGTATTTCCTGAGGATTTGCCAGGAATTCCACCTGATCGGGAAATCGAATTCCAAATTGATGTGGTGCCAGGAGCTCAACCGGTCGCCAAGGCACCGTACCGTCTGGCTCCAACAGAGATGAAAGAATTAATGACCCAACTACATGACCTTCTAGACAAAGGTTTTATACAACCAAGTGTGTCACCTTGGGGTGCACCAGTGTTGTTTGTTAAGAAAAAAGACGGAAGCATGAGAATGTGCATTGATTATAGAGAATTGAACAAGCTCACGATAAAGAACAAGTATCCGTTACCAAGAATTGATGATCTATTTGACCAATTGCAAGGGGCAAGTTGGTTTTCTAAAATCGATCTCAGATCAGGATATCATCAACTAAAGGTGAGAGAACAAGACATTCCAAAGACAACATTTCGCACACGTTATGGACATTATGAGTTCCTTGTAATGTCTTTTGGGTTAACTAACGCCCCTGCATGCAGCGTTTATGGATTTGATGAATCGGGTGTGCAGACCCATGTTAGATCGATCAGTGATTGTGTTCATTGAGGACATCTTAATATACTCAGAGAGTGAAGGTGATCATGCGAGTCATATCCGTGAAGTACTTGAAATGCTAAGAAGAGAAAAGCTTTATGCTAAGTTCTCTAAATGTTCCTTTTGGTACGAGAAGTACAATTCCTAGGTCATGTTATTAGTCCAGAAGGCCTAATGGTGGACCCAGCTAAAGTAGAATCTGTAATGAAATGGAATCCTCCGAAAACACCAACAGAAGTTCGTAGCTTTCTCGGATTAGCAGGTTATTACAGAAGATTCATTCAGGATTTCTCTAGGATTGCTACACCGTTGACAAGATTGACTAGGAAAGAAGGAAAATATGATTGGGGTCCAACTCAGGTTCAAGCTTTTGAAGAACTAAAGAAGAGATTAACCAAAGCTCCTATTTTGGCACTGCCGGATGGTAACGAAGACATGGTTGTATACTCAGATGCGTCGTATCTGGGCTTGGGTTGTGTACTTATGCAAAGGGGAAAGGTAATAGCGTATGCCTCAAGACAATTGAAAACCCACGAGGCTAATTATCTAACACATGATTTGGAATTGGCTGCTGTGGTGTTTGCTTTAAAAATTTGGAGGCACTATTTATATGGAATCAAGTGTACAATTTACACAGATCATAAAAGCCTAAAATACTTCTTTGAACAGAAAGACTTAAATATGAGACAAAGAAGATGGCTTGAACTGCTCAAAGATTATGACTGTGAGATTTTGTATCACCCTGGCAAGGCCAATGTGGTGGCTGATGCTTTAAGTCGCAAGACAGAACACCCTGCTATACGGATTAAGTCTTACAGTTTGGTGATAACACCAGATTTTCTGAATGAGCTCAAGGATGCACAGAAAGAAGGACTAAAGGAAGATAATGTTGGATTTGAAAGAATTTTGGTCAAGTTAAGAATCTAGAAAAAAATGAATTTGGTGTTAAGATCCGATTTGGTCGAATGTGGGTTCCACTGAACGGGGACATCAGGTCAAGGATTCTAGATGAAGCACATAAGTCACGTTACTCTATTCATCCTGGTGCAACAAAAATGTATCAAGACCTTCGAAGGGATTATTGGTGGCCAGGTATGAAGTTTAATGTAATGCAGTACGTAAACAAATGTTTGACATGTGCGCAAGTAAAGGCTGAACATCAGAAACCCTATGGTTATGTGCAACCTTTAGAAGTCCCGGAATGGAAGTGGGAATACATTACCATGGATTTTATTACTAAATTGCCTCTTACGGCGAAAGGACATGATGCTATTTGGGTGATTGTAGACCGATTAACGAAAAGTGCTCATTTCTTGCCTATACGTGAGACTTATACATCAGAGAAACAGTCCGAATTATTCGTGAAAGAAATAATTATAAGACATGGAGTTCCAGTTTCTATAGTGTCCGATCGTGACACACGATTTGTTTCAAGATTCTGGAAACAGTTTCATGAATCGATGAGTACAAGACTCAATATCAGCACTGCATATCATCCTCAAACAGATGGACAGTCTGAAAGGACTATCCAAACCTTAGAGGATATGATGAGCTTGTGTTATTGATTTTGGTGGTAGCTGGGATGATCATTTACTATTAGTGGAATTCTCATACAACAACAGCTATCATGCTAGTATTGGCATGCCACCATATGAGGCATTGTACGGACGGCGTTGTAGGACACATGTGTGTTGGGGAGGAGTAGGACAGAAAGAAGTGGGAAGTAAAGCTACAGTAGTTGATTTGACTGAAAAGCTTCAACTAGTTAAAGCGCGAATGAAAGCTGCACAGGATCGACAAAAGTCCTATGCCGATAAAAGACGGAGACCAATAGAGTTTAAAGTAGGTGATCAAGTACTGTTAAAAGTTTCACACATGGAAGGGAGTTATTCGATTCAAGAAAAGAGGAAAGCTAAGTCCGAGATTTATTGGACCTTTTCGAATAATGGCACGGGTCGATAAGGTAGCCTACCGATTAGATCTGCCAGATGAGTTGAGTGGAATTCATCCGACATTTCACGTTTCACATATGAGAAAATGCCTAGAAGATGATCTAGCATATGTGCCGTTAAATGACATTGAAGTTGATAACAAGCTAAACTACATAGAAGAACCAGTTGCAATTGTTGACACGAAAGAAAAACAATTACGTAACAAGATGATTAGACAAGTTAAGGTTCAATGGAAACACTGAAAAGGATCTGAGGCGACATGGGATACTGAAGACGAGATGAAACGGCTCTACCCATATTTGTTTGAAACGTAACAGGTTTCGAGGACGAAACCTATTGTAAGGAGGGTAGATTTGTAACAACCGAAGATTTATCACATTTGATCGCGCATGAAATCCACGTTGAGTTGAAAATCGAAATTATTACAGGATGATAATACGCGATAAATGGTAAACGTGGGCGAAAACCGTGCGCGAAACGGAGTTACGGATTGTCCGGAATCGCGAAACGAAGATAAAATCGAGAAGTTGATGAAAATGGCCTGGGGCGGTACGCCCCGAGCCACACGCCGGCCATAGGCGGTACGCGCGGAACAACCAGAAAGTATCTGGAATTCTTTCCTCGCGCGGTACGCCCGAGACCACTGTCTGGCTTGGGGTGGTACGCCTGACGTCAGCGGATCGCAACATGGGCTTAAAAAGTCAGATTTCATCTAGAATTTTCATATTCTATCTTCTCTTCGAAGCTTCAGCCATCACACACAGAAAAATCAGCTTTCAATCCATCAAATATTCAATTGTAAAACCTCTTGATCACGTGGATCGCACCAAGGATTGTTAATACAAGTCCTGATCGTATTTTTTACGCGCAGAACTTCGTCTGAATAGGTAACGGTTCATTTTTAACCTTCTAGATTGATAATGATTGATTAAATCTTGTTTTTGAACGTAATTATATAGTTAGGGTTGTTGATTATTGCCTAGATAATGGCTAGGATTGATTATAAACGAAGAACTCGAACTGCTAACAGGTAAATCCTTGTTTTGATCCGTTGTAATGCCCGGTTTGCATGGAATCATAACAATGGTCATAATGATTTAAACCATTTGATTATGACAACGTAGGTGATTAGTTTGATTAATCCTTGACATGCAAAGTGAAATTCAAGTGTTTCAAATTCATCACCATCATTAACATACTCATTAGAATGATTATCTGATGTTTATGATAACAGGCTGATTAGTATGTTAAACATGGTTTTAAACCTATTCTAATACTACATTGTGATATTTCATGATATCTGGGTACTCAATAACAAGGATTGATCATTTCTAAGCCATTAATCTGTTTAGGAACATGTTTTAGCATTATAATCAACAACATTAGCTATTTGATTAATCTGAGATTATTCTGACTATTAAGGCAATGTCTTTGACATTGGATGTTCAGAAAGATTTAATCAGTAAGTTAAGACATAAATAACTTATTAAACGTAAACCAATGCAGAATTACACCATTAGCACCAGTTGGTGAGTGATCTTGCTACCGTAGGACGTCAAGTGAGTTCTTTGTAGCCCTATTTTAAATGTTTTATCATTTTGGGCTGTTATGCATGTTATAAAGTTATTTTATAAAAATGATTGTTTTACCTGACTACGGTCAGATAAAAGAATAGGTTAAAGTAAAGAATGTTTTAAGTCTCAACTGCGGTTGAGAAAGAAATGATTTTTAAAAGTCTCGACCGAGGTTGAGTAGGAAATATGGTTTTGAAGTCCCGGCTGCGGTTGGGCAGAATTTGAGCACTGCGATGCGGTAAAGTGTTTATGTTTAAGATGGTTTAAATGATTTAAACCATGTTATGTATGAATGATGTATGTGAAGAAGTCTTGTACCGGTATGAGCTGTCAAGTTCGGTTGATAGTTAAAGAGTCTTGTGGAAACACAAGCCTGTCGACTTTGTGTCGTCAGTTGAGGAAATCTTATGCATGTATGAGTTATCAGCTGCGGGTTGATAGTCATAGAGTCTTGTGCCGCACAAGCATGCTGACTTCGGTCAACAGTTCAGGCTAAAGTTTCTGCATCGTGTGATTAATGTTATGATGACATGTATGTTATATTTGAATTATGTTATGTGATGATATGAATGGTGAAAGATTTATTTAAAAGCTTAACTTAGAACTCACCAGCATAAAGCTGACTTGTTTTACATGCATAACAGGTTGAATAGTTTGAGAAATGAGAACAGGATGGCTCATGGCATACTTTGAGGACTACCCTGGCATTGACTGGCTTAGTTATAGAACTATATAGAGACGTGGATTATGTGTAAATGATTGTTCAGATCTGTATAATATTTTATGTTGCCACCTGAAGTTCCGCTGCTATAATAATGAAATTATGGTTAAGGGCTATGGGTTAATGTTTTGCCAACCGAGGGGACTCCCGGGATTTGGAGCCTCTCAGATATAGCAAAGCCTTTTTAACATGCGCATAAAAAGCTTCTTAAAGAATGAGGATTAGCTCTAATAACAAAATCACTTAAATTAAATGTGTAACTATCACTCTCTTTTCACTTTACGTACACAACACGTAAGCGTTATATAAACAATTATTCTCATCAGTCAAAAGTCACATACACATGTCTAACAACCACTTATTTCTAACTTTATTAGAGTAAGTGATAATTACAAATATGTATATGACTTATGGATGTTTAACAATAGTTATGCATATGTAAAGTGAAGGGATGGTAATGGTTAGACATAGTCTTATAGTGATAAAGCTCACCTTTAAGTAAAAGGTTGAAGTGCCATTAGTTCATGTAATAGAAGTTGTAAATAGAAGAAAATTAATAAAAGTAACCCAAATTAATAAAGAAATAAATAGTATGGACATATGAATACATGCATATATAGTTAAAAAAAGTTATATAAGGCAATAGTGATTTATATAAATTCTTCTGGTTATTAAAAATGTTATTTATTTATTTTATTTTTAATCTACTTTTACTTTTTTTAATAGCTAACAAGGGTTGAGCGGGATGCCTTTTCATAGTCCAAATAGATCATTGGACCCAACAACCCACATGTTGTGACCACAGTCCGCTACCAGCTACCCAGTATTTAAAGCCCACGTGTTGGCGAGCGCTGAATCGAGCAAATCCACTTGCTATTCAGGAGGAAACCCACTATGTGGTAAAACTCCTTAGTGACCGCTTTGGCCAGGATTTGAACCAATACCTCACAAAGCTAAGCTTTATAAGAATCATGGAGTGACAGTTGAGCTACAAGCTTATTGACCAATATACTATTACTTCTAAATCACTTTAAAAAAAATACTCCGAAGTAAACTGTATTTTTACCCACTTTAAAAAGGTTATTAAATTGAGAGTCCCATCAACGCACTAAATAAAGTGGAAAATGAATTATTTGATGGATCGTGTGCTACTTTTGGGAACCTTTCCAATAAATTCATCTGAAACTGTTTTCTTAATATTAAATAAATTATGTTATATACAAAAAAAAAGTTATGGATGGATTATACAAGACAAAAATTTTATTAATAATTATTAAACCATTTTAAAAAATAAATATTATGCTTTATATATTAAATTTAAAAATATATTTTACATAGTATTTCAAGCTTGTTTAGTAAACAGTTTGGGTTGACATGTCTAAATTTAATATAAAGAAGTACAAATATGTTTTATAAGGTCAACTTACGAAGTTGTTTAATTTATTTGATATAATGTATCTAAACATCACTTTTTATTCATCTAGATAAATGAGTAAGTTGCAACCCGTAATACAAGCAAGTGCATAAACACATTCATCCTAGTTATTACTGTTACCTTAGCTTTTAAACCATTCTTCTTACATGTATCATCTTCTTCTCCTTTTAACTCCAACTCATAATTCTCATGTGCGCCCCATTTGTACAAGTGATTCATTTCTATGTACAATTAAATGAATCTTGATTTAATGCTAAACCTACCACCAACCCCACCAAATGGCCGCATGTCACCACACTTCCCCATGTGCCTATCGACGTCGCTCTCCTCTCCCTCCACTCCAATGCGCACCTCTGACGTGTGGCCTCCACATTAGCGACGTGCACTCCTTTAAGTGCGCATTGCTAGAAGTCTTATAAGGTTTTAATATAATTGAATGTGTATGAGTTAGAGTTCATATGTTTAATATAATATATATATCGTTAGATTATTTGATATATTTCATTATAAAGTCTAAAAAGTTTAAGTTGTATCTTGATTATTGATATTATATATGTATTTATATCTATATATATTATGTGTCAAGTGTAACGAGTAAAATGGGCCGTTGATCAGAGTATTTAATGATTGGATTGAGATGGCATCAAAGTTGTAAATAAGGAAAGTTATAAATGAGAGAAACTCACTAATCTAGTTTAAAACTACAACAAATTCATCTTTTGTTAAGGAATTGAAATCTAAACTTTTTTTTTTTGAACGGCTTCAGGCTGAACGACTGATTTAAGCCCAAACGGGCATATATTCAAGGGCAGGCCCATTCATCACCCTTTCACCCACCAGATAAGCGGGAACCGGATAAGTCCGTAAACCCTCTCCCTGCTCAGGTTTGAACCCTTAACCTCAATGAGGTGCAGCTTCTCCCCTTCATTGTTATACCGCTAGGCTAGAAGCCCTTTGTTTAAACTTTTGTTTTTATCTTTTATGAATAAGTTAGCCTCATATTATCATATACAAATAAATAATTATAATGGTAGAAACAAATCAGCTTTAATGTTAACCTTTTTTTTAAATTATATGTATTTTTTGGAAATGCATACACCACTACATTGTTTTTTTTTAAAACCCGGAACCCGTTTCAAATTGTTTTGGTGAACAAAGTCAAAAACCTGATAAAGATGAAGCTAATTTTTTTTCAAGAAGGACTTTTGATTGGTTTTTGACTGGGTCTTACCAGTTTTTGGCTGGATCAATTCGGGTTTTGATTGGGTAGAGTTGGAATCAATTTCAGTTTCGATCTCGGTTACAGTTCTGGCTACGATTTTTCTAAGAAACCAGAACCGTTTGTACCTACTGGTTCATGTAAGATCGGTTCCGGTTCCAGGTACGGAAGTCAAGTTTGGTTCACAAAATTATTATTTTTTTTATAAATGTTCATTCGCTATTGATTATAGGGGTGTGACTAAACTAGTTACTTATAACAATCCGGCTAAGCTGCCTAGTTAAAAACATGCATTTAAGTTACTTATAAGAATGTGTTTAAGCACTTAATTACAAAAACACGTTTTGCAAAATGGTGCATCCAAGTTGCTATTATTATGCCTCTAAAACCATATTACTTTAATGAACGAATGCTCTTAATTACCCCAAAATACAAGTTTCACACCCTAGACATTTAATATTCATATCATCCTGGTGAAAACATCACTTAATAAGTGACTTAGAGTTAGAGGTTGTTTGATGTTAAACTTTAACGGTTGCGTAATGTTAGCTTCAAAGGTCGTTTTAACATAAAATCAACCAAACACCTGTTGAAATCAACTTTAACGTGTTTTAATATTCACGCGGTTCTTTAAGTGTCGTATGACTGAGCATACATCATGATCACTAGAATGACCAAACAACTGTTGTAATCTACATTCAAATTCTAATGTCATTTGAATATGGGTAGTGCTTTGAATATGATTTTCAACATATGGTGGTACAAGAATTACACCACCCTATTTCAATCCTCATTCCCCTCTACCTCCATCCATCCCATCAATAATGGGTCACCAACTTTTCATATCCAAAATGGGATCCAAGAAATTATTTTCTTTTCTCCCACTTAAAATTCCTCATTTTAAATTCAAATTTATTTATTTTTTTCTAAAAGGCCAAAATTTATATGTGTCCAGGAGACTTTATTCGTTTACAATTTAATGACCCCATTGGTATAAAATATAATTAAGTTGATTGTACGTTTCTTTATGAAATGATTGTCACCCCATAAAATATATAATATCCTAATTTTAAAATTATATGTTCTCCATCTAAATATATAAAGCTATTGTAAATTATTCATTTATATGAGTTCATTTATCATGGTTATCTTTTGCTATTTTATCCGAGTTCCAAGGGTTGTTTGATAGTCTTTCATTGGTTATTAAAAGACTAACTTTTACTGGTTCTTAGTTTTTTAATGATTCTTAGCCTCTTAATGCTAAGAGATAACCTTAAGTTTAAATGTTTAAAATGTTCTCTTAATGTTGCTAGTTAATTATTAAGAGACTATGACCATTAAGATGTAGCCTCTTAATGATCATTAAAAGGTTATAAAACAACGCTTAGTAGTGTTGGATAAATTAAAAATAAAAATATTATTTAGTTCAAGTTAATAATAATTTTGCTCATGTAAAATAAAATCAGATAATTATGCCAGATTTATAATTTGATATAAGATGCCTTACTAGCTATTTTATAATTATAGCTTCAATAATACAACAATTTGTATCTTTAAAAACGTTTATATGTATCTGCACTAAAGTAAATGATGAGGCACATTGATGTTGAGATTTGGTATGAACTTAACTTAATTACATACTTATGCCTACTTAATTAAATTAATCGAACGTGCAGATTGGACTTTGGAGTGGAATATTTTATTAATATATATGAATATGCTGTGATGAACATAAAATTATGCCCAGGCGCCCAGCTATATGATATTTAAGATCTAATGTGGGATTAGCCTGCCTTTGTTAAAAATAACATACAAAACAAAATATAACAAAAAAAATCAAAAAAAAAACAAACAAAAATCTAGTATAAAAAAAATAAAATTTTAGTACAAAAATAAAGATGGTGTACTTAAATTGTCATTCCTTTATTTTTTTACATATCAATCTTTTATTGGTTCATATTTTTCTTAGGAAAAATTACTACCTATTTGATCATTCCCGTATAATTTTAAGTTTCCAAAAAATGTTAAGTGTCTTTTAAGATTATTTACTAAAACTAACAAAATGATACAAAAAGTTCTTATTATATAGTCATTATATAAAGTATGGAATGATATAATGTGAAAGCTCTTGTTCTTTGATATCTTGCATGTAAGTTATAAGAGAAAATGAATATCATTTATATATGTCTCCCCTACCACGATAATCATTTATCAAAATTAAAGACATTTAAAGAAGAAAAAAATATCAAGATTATGACTTTATAATTACCATTAAAGATTTTTATTCATACTAATATGTCATATGAATTATTTACGTTACATATGAATTATTTACATTACATGATTGAATTGACGTAAAATGATTATAGCACTCTGACAAATGGTTAGAGATTCTCTAAGGATGGCTCATCTTTGATTCGCTCTCTAGCTTCAAGTCCCTCGAAATACAAGTCCTTTGATAACCTTGCTTATACTAAATACATTGTTACATGAATAATAAAAATGTAATATTACATGACATTGCATGTTAGGGGTGTTTTTTTTACCCGAACCCGAAAAACCAACTCGAAAAACGCCTACCCGAACCCGAAATACCCAACTCGAAAAAACCTATTACCCGAACCCGAAAACTTAGAATGGTTCGGTCCTTGGGTACCCACAAGTTTTGTTCGGGTAAACCCGAAAAACCCGAACGAGGGTTCTAATTAAGGGACCGTAACATTTTTTGATTTTAAAAGCTTTTATATGTTTTGAGATTGTTGAAGAAATGCATGTTTTGGTTAAACACGTTTTAGTTATATTATGGTTAAACATGTGAAAATTTTAAGGAAATGTATGTTTTGGTTAAACATGTTTAAATTTTATTTGTTTGAAAAATAAAATATTAGTTTTTCAAGTATTATCCAAGAACCGTTTTTAACACAACCCGATTAAACCCGAGAACCAATTAAATCGAAGTTAAATGGTTTGGCTCTCGTTTCCAATTTCATATTACAAAAACCCGAATAAACCCGACCCGAGCAACCCGAAACCCGAGGAACCAACCCGAACGACACCCCTATGTGAGTCACTTTAGGGTTTTTGTTGTTCTTTTTTGTTATCTTTGTTTTACAACTATGTACTAAAATAAATACAACTCAATTTTTAGAGTCGACAAGAGAACCAAAAGACACACTTTAATTTTTTTAGAACGGCGGTTGATGCAACGGCAAGACCGTTACCTCAGAGTGCAGTGACTGAGTATCGAAACCTCAGCTTTACACTCATGTTACAATTGCAGCGGTGCATTTTCAGTGGCATTAGAGAGGCTCCCCCATGCTGCGATTGCTACGGAGGCTCCACCCAACTCTCCTGTCGGGCCAAGTTGGTTGGAGTCGAAGACTCATCAACAACAACACGTTCCAGGAAAAAACCGGGTAGGAAGCTTTAACTTTGCCGCGTAAAACACTTTTAGCTGGACACAAAGCCGGGTGATAACCCGGGTCGCGCGTCCTTGCCATGTCTCACAAAATTTTGACAACAATGAGAATTGAACCCACAACCTCCAATAGAAAGTGTGGGCATCTTACCATTGCAACCAAATACATGTGAAAGAACCTAGAGGCAGAAATTATGCTATTATAAATCTCTTGATTAATTTTAGAAAACTATTTATTTGTTGTAAATAAATATTGTTATGACAAGCAATAAGAAGTATTTGAAAAAAATATATGTAATTCATTTTTTAATTAGAAGATGAAATATGTTTTATAAAGTAGAAGTATGTAATTAACTTTTTTACTTAAATAAATATGTAATAAATGATACGAGGAAAAAGAAATATGTTAATTCGCCCTTGCTTTAAATACAATTGTCACAAGTTGTCACACCCCAGGCCGGCGGGAACGGATCGTGTTTTCCCGTCAGGCGGAAAGTTCCCGGGGCGCGATATCTTGAAGGATAATCAAATTATCAGATTGTTTGCATAGCACATGATATATAATTGAGAAATGTAAACATGACAATGATATAGAATTACAAAGTTAAATTACAAAGTATCGTTCATAATTTAGCTAGGTAAATCTACCCAAAAGAATCAATGTGTTTATATCTTGTAACTGTACAAGATCTACAAAATATTATTCATTGTTTTGTCATTTCAAAAGCATGATCACACAAAATATAGCTAGGTCTTCTAAAAGTCCTCTAGCTAAGACCTTGAAATCTGGTGACTAAACATGTTCGTCACCTGAGAAAACATGCATTTAAACAAAATCAACACTAGGTTGGTGAGTTCATAAGTATGTTAATTGAAAACCTTGATTCATTCACATGCACAATCATAATGTGTATTTTGTTACTTGTATGTCGTTTGTTCACTTATTCACCCAATGGCTTCTCAATAGTTATATTTACAAGTAATACTTCATCCTAGTAGTGATGCTTATAATAGGGCATATGTAAGGGAACTAAGCCCTAGCCAACATCCCACCACATCACTACCAGAACTCCACACAACTTGCAATACAACTATTGATTTCCATTCCCAATCCACATATCCATATCATTCTTGAATCACATGTGATAACTTGTATAGAATAATATAATGATGTAATTGTAGTTATCGAACCGAAGTTTAGATACCATTATATGTTAAGGATATTTTTATCAAATCTGTTCCTTGTATTATTCTATATTTGTGGAGTTAACTATTGTTACACTTTTAAATATGAAGAGTGTTAGTTAACCACTTGCAATTTGTTCTTGAACTATAGTGCATAGAGCCTAAAAGGAATCCATTGAAATCCTCACGTAATCAGATTTCAATGCATCCGATTTACCTCTACCACCTTGTATGTCTAGTGTCCTCAACGAAATGTATTACTAGTAGTGTAACATGAGAGAAGATCACTTTCTCAACCTACTAGTCAATAGGATTTCCGCTGGATTAATTACTTATCACTGCAGATTAATATCACCATGTGTCGCTTTCCAGAACCTGACTTGTGGTAGCCCTGTCACCGGTCATACGTTACCAGCCAATGAATCAATACGATCAACATACTAGCCCTACAAGCTAGAGGTTTGTCAAACCTATGGTACCACTATGCTATCGTCGGTTTAGTCACGTCAAACTAACTGGTCAGCAATTAAAGGGGCTTACATGATCACTTGTACAATTGGCCCATGATTGAAATGATATAATACAACAGGTCAATATAAACTAATTGTAATTGTGTTCATCTGTATTATTGTTCTCATTGTCATATGTACTCCATGATATTAACAAAGTTAAATAAGAACTTGTCTTATTAAGTTATGTTAATTATTTGAGTGAACG